>CM035106.1:1861916-2335693 GCA_020205505.1 Panax japonicus | reverse complement strand
ACCAACTGAGTAAAATAAAGAATGAGATAACAAAAGAAATCACCATGCATGCGATAGACCGCACAAGCAGGTTATTCCAACAGAATAATAAATAACGGAACCAGGTCCGGCGTAAAACGCACAGACAGGATATTCCAACAGAATAATAAAGAATGGAACCAGGTCCGGTGTAAAACACACAGACAGGATATTCCAACAGAATAATAAAGAATGGAACCAGGTCCGGTGTAAAACACACAGACAGGATATTCCGACAGAATAATAAAGAATGGAACCAGGTCTGGCGTATAGCACAGATAGGATATTCCGACAGAAATGTAAGACAGAATAATAATGGATGTCACCAAGTATAGGGTATTCCGCGTATACCGGTTATTCCAACAGAATAATAATGAATGGAATAACATAAGGATTTCACCAAGTATAGGGTGTACGCGTATACAGGTCATGTATAGGGTATGCCACTTTTACAGGTTATTTCAACAGAATAACAAAGAATGGAATAACATAAGTTCTCTCAAGAAGAAAGAATAACACCCCTTACTTTATTTAGGAGATTGAATACTGCAGCAGTGTAATAACCGAATACTCTTCTTCTTTCTCTCTTATTCTCTCTATACTTTCTCTCTCTAATAGCTTGAGCGAATTCGTGAAAAATAATGAAGCCCTAGGCCTCTATTTATAGAAGATTTATACTATTTACGAAAGTATTTACTATTTACGAAGGTAATACTATTTACGAACGGTAATTACTATTGACGAAGGTAATTACTATTTACGAAGGTAATTACTATTTACGAAGGTAATTACTATTTACAAAGGTAATTACTATTTACGAAGGTAATTACTATTTACGAAGGTAATTACTATTTATGAAAAGACTCTTAGATGATGACATATGGCCCCCCATAAATAATTAAACTTACCACAAACGTCTAATACTAGACTCTTTATACATCAAGGATTGAATAAAAATTACCAAAAATTATTTTATTTTTAATCAACACATATTTAATCCTTTCAACAAATATTAATCATTTATAACTTGTCGTCTCAATTATTGTTTAAATAATATAACATATTATACAGATGATACTGTGACAATAATTGAATCAATAATATAAGGGATATGATGCAAGCAATTACTGTAGCAATAATTGAGTATAGCTGAGTGACTTCTCACGTAAGCATCAATAATCAATACCGTGTACTACTATGCAACAACGCGTATTACTGTACTTTTACTACCGAGTAGTTCAACAGTTTTAACGGTAACACCTCCGCCGTTTATTTTATAGAAAGCTAATTTTGTCGTTTTCTAACTACGACAATACTTCCGTTGTGGGGTCCACCAATGATTGTGCCGTCGTACGAATATTCCCCGACAAAAAGAATATTCCCCGACCAAACGAATATTTTATAACAACTTGCGTACTTTGCAAAATTTATAAATATTACCCACAACTATAACATTATATCAAATTTATTCCATAATATTTAAAAATAATAATTATGAAAATTTATCTTTATTTATAAAAACTGGGGTCTTACATTTAGTCTCCTTTGGCGTTCTAGCATTTTCCTATAAATAGAAGCTTAAGTTAGAATTGAAAAATACACCAGAAACATAAGTTTTCTCTCTCTATATTATCAAGCATATTTTTATGAGTATTTAGAAACTTTGAAAGTTTCTATTCGGTGCAAGGTTCCTTCGACTTTTCATCCGATATTCCGGTCAGAAGTACTGCTCTTTTGAGGTAAGGGATTTTAAGGGTTATTATGTTTTTCAGTTCGTACTTCTTCCGTCCTTCAGAAAATTCTGGAAAAATTTGAAATGATATTTTGATGAGTTTTATTGATTGTGTCCAAAAATGACGATTTTTGGATGTATAGATTAAAAGTTATGAATTTTACGGGTAAAGACTATTTTAAAAGTAACCGCTTATAACTCCTTGTGGTTAACTTCAAAATTGATGAAATTTTTTTTGGGAGTACATCTATATAATATCAGTGTACTCTGTGAATTTTGAAATTTTTGGATAAAAGTACAATTTATGATAAATATCTAAATATTCGGCGGTTTTGGCCATATGAAAAATAGTAAATGAATTTAAAAATTCTAAGAAAATATATGTTCAATATGGGACTATATTCTTCTAAATCCCAGAAAAGAAATATTTTTGGAACTGATTTGGTATTTTTCATGAAAATGGACTAGTTATGAATAAATGAGTTAAATATGTTATGTGAAGGAAGAAAATTAGAAAATAGGATTTATGGCTTGAGAATCCTATATGAGGTATATGCAGATTTTTGATAAGGGTTTTGATTATTGGTGAAGAAATCTTATGAGTTTGGCATTTTAGCATGATTAAATGCAATATTTAGTAAAGTGTAAACAATTAAAATAAATTATTTATAAGCTTAAGAAATATTATTCTTTCGATATCATTATACCGAAATATTGGTATGGATTTTATTGTGGAATTTTTACCTTTTTATGTCAGTTTTACTATTCATGAGTTACTATTCACGAGTTACTATTCATGAGTTACTATTCACGAATTACTATTCACGGGTACTATTCACGACAAAATTGGTTTCTTTTTCTAACCAAATTATAGTTGATTTATGAATATTACTCTGGAGATTAAAATTATATGTTGATCATATTATTTTTATTATCATATATAACATTCTTATAACCCTAATGATGATATTTATCTTTGACTTGAGTGTAAAGATGGGTAGATTTTTGGTATGATCATGACTATGGGTTCTCTTTGGCCAATAGTGCAAAGTTGAATTGTTGACTGGTATTATCATTACCATTGAATTTATAATTGAATATATTTAGCTTAAGTGCAAAGGTGAATTGATCAACATGGTTATAATTATTGTTTATATAAATTCTGAAATAATTATATATTTCTTTAAGATGATAATATATTTGGCCTGTAGTGCAAATATAAACTGTTGATGAATATATTTGGCCTGTAGTGCAAATATAAACTGTTGATGAATATCTTTGGCCTGTAGTGCAAAGATGAATTGTTGATGAATATCTTTGGCCCGTAGTGCAAAGATGACATGTTGTTGAATATCTTTGGCCAGTAGTGCAAAGATGAACATGTGTTGAGATGAACATGACCAACTGATGATACAAATGAATATCTTTGGACGTAGTGCAAAGATGAAATTACTCAGTACCGGCCCTGGGCTAAAGCCCAAGGTGCCTGGGCTTTAGGCCCAAAATTTTTTAGGGCCCCTTAAATATTCTCTTCTTTTTATTATTTAAATAGAATACTTAAATATTTAAGCAAATAATCAATCTGTAATATTCTACATATACCGACTATTGTAATATTATACATATTAAAGCATATAATTTGTACAAAATAATTTAATTATTATGTACCTGGGGGTTCATCATCAGATTCAGTTTTTTGGATTTTTTTAATTGTTTGGGAGTAGTGTTAGACTCTTAATAAAGGAGTCCCTATTTGGTAATTACTTTTTTGACTTAGTGATAATGTGATATCTAAATGATGCTTTAAAAATATTAAAATAGTCGGTTATTATATTTAATATTCTTTCGTATTGATGCTCTTTTGTTCAGGAAAAATTCTTTTTTTTTTATGTCGGTCTTAATAGCAATTTCCAAAAGGCACATTTTGTTGTTGTCCGCTTTAGGCCTTTCAAAACTCAGGGCCGACCCTGCATGGTTCATGCTCTACTCATTTGGGTTTACTGTTTTTGATTGTAAGTTCGAATTGGACACGATTTTATTGATTTTTATTCAGCTGATTTAGTGATTTTACTTTCAATCAGTTTTAATTTTGGCTGGTTCGGTTATTAACCAAATTACCGAATTTTCAATTCAGTGATTCTGTTATTTCTAAATTCAGTTAATTTTTTGGATTTTGAAAATATGATTATTTTGATATTCGGTTATAACCGAATGATTAGTTCTAATGGTATCCACCAATTAAATCCGCTTTTAGTGATGAAATGATAATCTTATCGCTTAAAAAAAGAAAATGCAGGGAAAAGATTAGATATTTAAACATATTTTACTAAAGTGAAAGCTTTTGCAAGTTCTTCTCCCTTTCATACCTTGATGTCTGGCATGTGATCTATATACATGTATGTTAATCAAGTTGTCCTTTTTTTAATTTAATCTTATTTTATTTATTTTATTTTATATCTTTGTAGGATTTTAATTGTTCAATTCTCCTTAATTTTTTCTTTCTTTGCATTTTGAAAAATTCAAATACAAAGTAAACTTATTAAGATCGTGGAAATTTAAAGTCATTCTTCTCAAGAAAAATTTATTTAGCCTAATTATTCTATTTTATATCAATTTGATTTATGTATACAAATTATTACTTTTCCATCCTTCTCCAAGGGCCATTTTTTCTTATATCTCTACCGTTCATAATAATATTATTTTTTTGTGATTGTCAAAATAAAACTACTAAATTGACAAATCAAAGTAACAATTCAAGCATATTACTAACATCTTTATTATGCATTCACTAAATGTTTTCTCATAAAAAAATATTATATGTGCCTGCAGATAATTTAAATTAATTTTTTACTTTTTCGGTGGAGGGGGCATATAATTGACGAATTCTATAAATTATTCCTATTGATCCAGATATAAAGGTTTGTCGTAATTGATTATTAAAGGAGGCAACTTGCTATATATATATATATATATATATATATATATATATATATATATATATATAGAGTCCGGATCCAGTCCGGACTCTCGGATTTTGTTAAAATCCGGACTTTTTTTTTTTTTTTTTTTTTTGCTTTTTTTTTTTTTGAAACAACTAAAAAAAAAAAAAAAAATTTATGGAATTGGAATTTTTACATTATACAGTGTTTTGGGTGTGATTTGGATGCCTATAACGAAACATGTCTGTACAGTCTGGGCAGACTGTACATACATTGGTTGGGGTAGGTATTAAAAACACACCCAAAACACTGTATTATTGAAAAATTTCAGTTCCATAAATTTTTTTTTTTTTTTTTTAGTTGTTCCAAAAAAAAAAAAGCAAAAAAAAAAAAAAAAAAATTTGGACCGGATTTTGATCCAGTCCGGACTCCCGGACTGGATCAGTTCTGTATATATATATATATATATATATATATATATATATATATCTAATAAAATACAAATGATTTTGAATTTCCCGCTCACTCAATAAATCATATGGGCCGTCCAAAGTTTGGGATAAATCCCACCGTTCATACATCTATCTATCTAATAATCTAATAATAATTTAATAAAATACAAATGACTTTAAATTTTCCGCTCACTCAATAAATTATTTTGGTCGTTCAAAGTTTGAGATAAATTATATTGTTCATACAGTGCTGAAGGCACGGGACCCGGCTAGTATATATATAGTGGTAGGTTGCACATCACATTAGGTGCAGAAAAGTCTATGCAAACTGTCTATTTCTATGAAACCAGCACAATTATATATATGCAGTTTACCAAAATGAAAGATAGAGCATGAAAGTGCTCTCAAGCACTAGCTTGGCCGGCCGGAGACATGCATGCATGGCCGGAGCTAGCCTGATCAGAAGCTAACTGGCTGGCTGGCTGCTCTTGGAGCTTATTGTAAGTTTTTCATTCTTTTTACTTCTTGAAGGATCCTTTGTTAATCGATCTTGTTGCGTGCTTTATGGACTAGTCTCTTGCACCATAATTTATGTTCTAGATTTACTCTCTTCTCTTCTTGTTAGAATAAGTAATATTACGCGATATACACAAGTTCATTAATTTGACTAATCTTGTTTATTTGATGTATTAATAAAATGACTCACACACTCTACAATGATCCACACATACCAAATAATATTTTTTTATTGTAACTAGAAAACCTTAACTGCTATATATAACATGAGCTCAAACTCATGAGACTCAATATTAGTAAAACTCATGACTTGACTACTAATAAATCTCTAAACTCAATTGCACTTCGCTTGACTTCTAGAGACCTCAGACTACCCTGTCGTAGTAACTATTAGTTGAATCCGCAAAAATACGAGTCAATCACAACAGAATCTAATTTGAAATTCGAAGCTAATTATTTCTATAAAAAATCACTTTTTTTAGGGTTTCAAATAAGTTTTCGTGAATTTTCACTAGCTATTTCAAACTATTTTTCTTTAGCTAAATAAATCTTTCTACACCTCAAAAATTCACCAAATATACTCATTAAATCCGAAGTTATATGGAAAAGCTTCTATAAAATGTCAACTCAAAACAATTAGTTATAATTTTCTAAAGTTATTAATTTGGAAAATTCATAATTTATTTCTGTATTTCGAAAACCAAACTTCCCCGGAATTCAACTTCATCAACCTAAAGCTCTCACCAAGATTCTTCTCATAAATACATCTCAAAATTTAATCATAATTTTCTAAAATTATCTAACTTACAAAAACTCATAATTATTTTTTTATTTTTCCAAATTATTATAAAAATAGCTTATAATTAACTTGAAATTTTCATCCTCTATATATAACTTGTAAAAGGAAGTTTCCTCAAAATCCAGACCTAAGACACTGATACCAATTAACTCTCCGGAGAAGTTCGATCAGCGATAAGGATTTTCCTGCTTAAATCCAAACTGCACAACATTTACATCCCCTTTCCTCATTTAATCTACTAAATCATACATACATACATACATACATACATACATACATACTCAAACAAAAAATAGAATAGAATTACCTTGAAAATTTACATTTTTTCGTTTGCCTCTTCTCTTTCCAATCTCTTTATCTCTCTCTAGAATGATATTATAATCAATTTAGACTAAATTTGAGTCAACCTATCCGGCTAATTTTCATCTCGATCTTTAACGATGTCTATTTCATCAATTATAACCTCAGTTGGTCAAAGTAAATATAATATTCCAAATAACATTAGTAAAATATTGTACAGTAATTCCCTAAGATGAGCATGTATGGAACAAAGATGCTCAACTCATGCTTATTATTTTTTTTTGCCTTCAAGAAAAACATCTGGGCAAAGAAGGCTAGAAATCCCAGAAGGAGCATAAACTCTTGAAAAAGAAAATATAAATAAAATACTTCCCAAGACATGTTTCAGTCACCAAGTCTGACAGTTATTGTTGGGAAGATGCTTTACTTGGGCAAAAAGTGCTTCAATCTCCAAATCCTGCTGACAAAATTTGAGAGAATGAAGTTAGGTACACACGTATGTATGCTTATAGTTGCTTATAAGGATTGAAAAAACTGCATGTACACACCTTGATTTAGGAATAATGTATGAAATGGAGTGTGTGGAGGCTGTGAAATTGTTTCCAGACGCATCTCAACCGCATTATGATTGATTCCAGTGCTCATATCCGTGACCACAGATTCAGGTGTTGGTGTTGCAGTAATGTTGTTGTTGTTGTTTCTCTTGGAAATGTAGTTGGTTATGAGCTTAAACACATCGTAAGCTAGTAGAATTGTTGTGGCAAAGACAAACAGGACAACCACAATCCAACCTACCATGTCTGGGAAAAACACCAGTATATTTGAGAGCATAGAGAGACCTCCGAAGCAGAGAATGACATGATTCAAGAGTCTCGGGTCGTCAAATTCTTTATCAGTCTGCACTAATCTTATCTGCAGAGCTGCTGCACAGATATAGACGCATAATGCTACCAAAGAAGTTACCATCGCCATATGAGTTTCAAAGGGAGAGTCAAGGCTTTGATACTTGATTTGGATGAGCATATACAGAAGTCCATTGGAGGCCAAGTATACAGTATGAATTGCTAGAAAAATCATCAATCTTTGCTCCCTGAACAATTAATTCATGATCAAATTAAATATCAGAAAAGTTATATATATATTGGATATGATGATCATGCTCTATGTAATTTGTGGTAATATTTGAAGAGCCTGCTTCACTTATAAGTAGTACAAATTGGGTTTAAGTTCGATAATTCAATATGGTATCAAACTGTTTGATGAAATTGGGTTTAAGTTGGATTATTCAATAGGGTATCAAACTGTTTGATGAAAAACTTAGTAGTACAAATAAACAAACTACAAAAATAGTACTAAAAAAACACCCAAAATAGAAAAGTAAATTAAAATCATAAACCCTAGTTCGAATCCCCTCATCTAAGATGAATAAAACTCCAAACAACAGCCAGCCTCGATCTCAGTGTCTCACTAAACAAAGACAAGCTAGTAGGGCAAAATTTAGCAAAATGGGTAATTGTTTTAAATTAACTGAAAACTATATATAGTAATTTATCACTTCAATAATAATAAATATACTGAAGAATATATTTCTAGGTGGAAGGACCACTTTCAAAATCAAAGGCTTTCTATTTTTGTGTAAAACTTTAAACCCTAGCTAGTGCCACCTAACTAAAACTTTCTTTCTCAAAACAAGCGAATTCTTACAATTCCAGCCTTCTTCAAGACCGACATAAGCACATTTGTCAGTAATTTCCTTCTATATATATATATATATAGTTCTGCATCCGTGATAATCGGCTGCTACGAACACTATTTCAACAACCAAATCCTAGCCGTTGATCTCGATAATATAAGATTGGGATTTGATAATATTTTTCCCCTGTCGCAACAAGCTCTTGCCGCAGCAAGATCCGTTCTTGCGGCACGGCTAATATCCAAATTGCTCCTCATGGACTCCAACAAACTCATGCGGCAGGACTGAGAAAACGTGGAGACCATTGATGGAAAATTTATCACTCATTTTAAAACATATCAATTAGTTTTTAACTCATTATTTATAAATAAAATCCCACTATAATAAGACTAAATTGCATAACTGACCCTCCTATTTGTTATGTTTTTGTTAAACTGTTCCTTAAACTTTTTTTTTAGTATAACTGTTCCTCGTAGATACATTAGTTATGCAAAAGTGTTCCTCCTCTTTTTTTCACAGATTAAAAATTAAATTCTGTTAGTCAACTTCAAAGAATTCCGTTAGTCAACTATTTTCTCTTCCAAAGTAAGGTTAATATAGTCTTTTTAGTTATTAAACCTATTTGAGACCCATTTGAAAACAACCTTCTCATAATCGATACATAGCAGAGCAGCTTGAAGGCCTTGATCAGATTTAAACTTCTAATTAGTGTTACAGCTACAAATGGAGTGGATGATTCGATGTTCATGGGAAGATGATGGAACGCCCCAATATGGTATGTAAAAAAAATTACAACGCGTCTCTAATTTTTGAAAAGATCGGAGTGGGTAACACTTTTGTGAGTAGGTTTGAAGAAGGCATAGGCTGGAGAAGGGACTTGTGTTTAACTTTATTTGTGAACAGCAACCCTATATTCCCTTCTTGTATTCGATACTGTAGGTATATGCACAAAATCAAATGATGGAAGTCTGTATATATATGCTTTTAAAAATATTTTAATGTTGCATCTCTTTCCAAAGAACTATTGTAATAATAAAAAATAAATAGTGTTCCTTTTTTCAGCCCACATTGCAGACCATTAATTTATTTTTTATGTTTTGTTCTCGTTTATTAATTTCTTTTTGTGTTTGGATATATTAATTGCATACCATCTCTCCCTCCTGTATATATTTAAAAAGAAGTTTGACTAACAAACCACCTTATAGATACTCCTGGCGCTTAATTACTGTGACACATTGATGATGCAATCGTCTAATGTAGTAGATGCTTTGGGCAAAGATTAATTACTATGATAAAGCAGATTACTGTAACATTTTATTTTTGTTTTCTTCTTAGATGGGGATGGTGTTGGAGCTTATTGCACAACATGTAAAGGGTGGTCAAAGATGTTTATATATTAAATTGTGAAATTATAAAGGATAGTCAAATATGAGATAAGTAAGAAGAAAGATACTAATGGTACTCATATCAACCTCATACAGGGTTGAATGTTGATAGAAATCAAGTGAAGATTAATTTTTAATACGAAATATCAAATGAGGATTATTAGGTAAATGATGACAAAAAACTGTTTCCACAACATTAGCATTAACCACTATGGGAATATATGAAATTTTGAAGCAAATCATTTCTGAGAAAGGATGACGGCTTCAAGATATTCTACTAAAACTACTACTACTTTGATCAGGTCTGAATAACTCATACTTTTTAATCTAACATATTTTGTAGCCATCTCTGTTTGTATAATGTTATATTATATTGTGGTCCCTAATTATAGTTTAATATTGTCTTGCAGGTCAGTTAATGCTCAACAATAGCTTCACAATAAAGTTGCATCATGGAGGTCAATTTTCTAAGGATGAGACTGAATACGTAAGAGGCAAAGTGAGTTATATTGATTATTGCAATTTTGAGACTACAACAATGACAGACTTGAATTATATGGCTTACTTGTTGGGACACAAAGGGATCTTTAGTTTCTACCACAGACAACCTACAACTTATCAAATGGACTGCTTACAAACTGATGAAGATATTTCAGGTCTTAAAAGTTTTATTCCTGAAAATTATGAAGTCGAAATTTATTTGAGGACTTTCGAGATATTACATGCAATAACTGGGACACAACAAAGTCAGCCAACACAACACTCATTTGGGAATGAAGATGTGATATATCTTAATGAGAATGAGGGCATAAGTGATATCAATAAAGATGAATCTGAGTATGCGGATAATGAATGTGATGATAGTGAAGACAAAAATTGTGAGGTTCAAAATGAAGAGGCAGATTATAAAGATGGTGAGTTTGAATATGAAGATCCAAAAAATACCAAGAATGAAAGAAATGCCGAAAATGAAGGTGCGGAACTTAACTATGCAGAAGATGATGACGATAGTGATGCTTCATATATACATTTGGATGATAGCAGTTTTGAAAATGATGAAGATGATGATAAAATCTATGATACACATGTTACCAAAGGAATTGAAGTTGATGGGATTGAGAGACCTGGAAAGGGTAAAAAATTATTGATAAATGATGATATTGTTCTTGATAGTGACAAACAAATTGTAAGTGTCAATAAGCAGCAAGATGATGGTGTGAAAACTACAAGTAGAAAAAGAAAAGTTGGGATAGGAAACTATGTTGGGGCCGATACTTGTGATGAACTAGTGTATAGCTCAGATGAGATGCCGCCATACAGGGACAATGATGATGAATATCCTTCATATCCAGTTTATGATCCAAAGATACACATGTTAGATCCTAAAAACCCACTATTTGAGGTGGGGATGCTTTTCAAAGATAACAAAGCATTCAAGGAAGCTGTGAAGTGGCATTCAATTGTCATTAGAAGAACATTTAAATTGACAAAAAATGAGAAATTTAGAATCAGATTTAAATGTCAGCCTACTTCAGGCTGTCCTTGGAGGATATTTGCATCACAATACAAAGCTGGGGAAGACACTGTCCAAGTGAAAATGTTTATTCCTGACCATGGTAGTTGTACTGGAGAGTCTACAAACAAGTTTATGACTGCAGATTGGTTGGCTCATAACTACTTGGAGGATTATATAATTCATCCAAAGATGAATGTGGGTGAGTTTCAAAAAACAGTTTTAGCAAAGCATCAACTAGATGTCTCTACTCACAAGGCATATAGGGTGAAAAAGAAGGCTCAAAATATTATTGAGGGTACTATTATTGAGCAATTTGCAAATCTGTATAACTATGTGGAAGAGTTGAAAGAGAGGAATCCAGAGAGTACTGTTGTATTAGATGCTGCACATTGTACATTGGCTACTGGAAAACCAGTATTTGAAAGAATGTATGTTTGTTTGGGTGCGTGCAAGGAGGGTTTCAAACATTGCAGACCATTAATAGGGTTAGACGGTTGCTTCTTGAAGGTGCCATATGGAGGAGTATTGCTTACTGCGATTGGTATAGATGGGAATAACAATATTTTTCCCATAGCATGGGCTGTTGTTGAAGGGGAAAATAGAGCATCATGGACCTGGTTTTTAGAGATTTTAAAAGAGGATATAAACATTGTAAATGAGAGTGCTTATACATTTATCTCAGACAAACAAAAAGGCCTTATTAGAGCACTTGAAGATGTTAGTCACCACCAACGAGGGTCTATAACTTGAATCCAAATGAGTCATCATTTGTTACATCTAAAAAAGTAATGTCATTTTATAATTACAATGTATTTTGTTAATTGAATGTCATCTCTAATTTATATTCACATAACCTGATGTGTAGTTTGCGGGAGTGGAGAACCAGAAAGCCATCTCAAGGTTGCAAGGAAGTGGTGATTAAGGGTTGCAAGAAGACAAGTTTATTATGTTTTTGGTGTTCGTTAAGGAATACTTCAAATATTTAACTAATCTTTTTGGGTATTAATTGGCAATGTTTTTCGCCATGAAATTATTGTTGGTATCAATAGTTTTGAGATATGTTAGCAAACTGATATTGGTTGAATCTTTACATATTGTTTTTTAATTCCAATTCTTGTACTCTTCAAGATCAACATCAGATGCAAATCTTGGCTACTGGTGAGTCTTATGGCATCAATGACTTTGTTGAATCTTATGGCATCAGATTCATTGGTAAATTACAGTAAATTCATCTTGACTCCTATTTAATTTTTGCATTGGTTTGCATGGAATTTATATCTTATCTAATGATAATTAGTCTCTAATTTTATTGAGATTAGTGTTAGCTGAGGTTCGGTTTTATAAGTTTCAGAGGAAGCCTTCCAAGTGGCTTGGCGACTCCCTCCTTTTGTTCTCTAGTTGGTGTTTTGAGATAAATGGTGCTTACCGAACTGAATTACATGAGTTGTAATTTTACCACCTTGAAGTGTCATAATTTCACAGGCAGTACTTATTTTAGTATTCAAATACAATAAAAAAATGCAAAGGAATTTCCATAAAAGCAGTGTATATACACTATAACTGATAAACATTAATGGTTTGAGAAATGGAAGAAACAAAAATTACCTTATTCCATCATTTTAAACAAAATTCCAGTGCTTTAATCTTTACAAGATAAACACTGTGACACATGTGCATCCATTTGTTTTGGAGGAGAAATGGTAGTTATAGTAATTGTCTAATTGACAATGAAGATTTGTTTTGGAGGGAATAAGTTGTATCATTATGTTTTCTCTCTCATTTTCTTTTCCTTTTTTGTCATGCCTATTATACCCCTAGCTCAGTTAATGTCTGTTAAATGATTTAACAGAAAAATCATAGAGGAACACTTTTGCATAACTAATGCATCTACGAGGAACAGTTGTACCAAAAAAAAAGTTCGAGGAACAGTTTAGCAAAAACATTACAAATAGGAGGGACAGTTATGCAATTTAGTCCTATAATAATAGTCTTAATTTAAAGCTAATGATTTTTTTCAAAGATCACTTTTCCTTCATCAATGGTCCCCGCGTTTTCTCAGTCCTACCGCATGAGCTTGTTGCGGGGAATCCACGAGGAGCAATTTGGCAATTTTGATATTAGCCGTGTCGCAAGAACAGATCTTGTTACCGGCTTTATTACGGAAATGCAGAGTAAAAATTGATGAGGAATTTAGGTTAATTAGGAAGGAGGAGGATCGAATAGTACAGTAGAATTAACTATACCTCCTGTTGATACGCCAAGTTCGCCGGTCACCATCACCACCGTCACCGTCGCCGTCGCCGTCACCGTCGCCGTCGCCATCGCGGACGCCGCTGTCATGCACAGAGAAAAAGCTGATTAGATATTTAGGATGAATAATACAATAGAGTTAAATGAATAAATTTAGGCAGTTGACTGAAATTGAATCACATTTTATCAAGGAATATTGACAAAATTATGCCCGATCCTAACTTTATGATGGATTTTTCCACCATTAATTTTGACATCAGTGAAACAAAATTGCCTCCTGGCTTCCGGTTTCACCCAACTGATGAAGAACTCATCACTTATTACCTCCTCAAGAAAGTTCTTGACCACAACTTCACTGGCAGAGCCATTGCCAAAGAAAGAGGGGTACTTTTATAGCCCGAGAGATAGGAAATACCCAACTGGGTTAAGGACTAACAGAGCAATTGAAGCTGGCCATACTGGAAGGCAACTGGGAAAGACAGAGAGATATACAGCTCAGAGACTTTTTCTATTGTGGGGATGAAGAAAACCCTTGGATTCTACAAAGGCAGAGCTCCTAAAGGAGAGAAGACCAACTTGGTTCATGCATGAGTTTCGCCTACCATTATCAAAATTATTAGACCTACATGGACGATGTTTCAAAAGAAATACTCCACTGCCTCAAATAAACAACTTAAAAAACACCCAAAATACCACTGGCATGCACAGAGAAAAAGCTGATAAGATATATAGGATGAATAATACAATAGAGTTAACTTATATACCTCCTCCTGTTATGGAGAGCTCTCCAGCCATCACCGGGGCCGTGGCCTCGGCCTCCCTCAAGATCAAAATTCATTTTTATGAAAAAGTTGGAAAGTTGTAAGAATGAATGTGCTTCTCTCTCCCTCTTCTTCTCTCCTTAATTTTCTGTATGAGGAGAAAATAAATGATAAAACCCATGTATATATAGCCCCATTTATTAGCGTGCTGAGATTTTCAAAAGGAGGCAGGTAATATTTGGTGGAAGGTTAATATACATGTAAAGTTAGAAACCAAACATATAGGAATCATTACTGTTGTAGGAAGAAAACCTAGTTCTTTATCTTTTTTTTTTAACTTATTTTAAAATATTAAAATTGGACATAAGTGTATTTAAATTTCATTTATTTAGATTTTTACCTATTATTGAAGATCAAAATACAACACTCATATATAATTTTCATGTCTTTGGGAAGAAAATCATTCCCCTATATATTTGACAGAAAATATATTATGACCCCATCCACATACCGACATTTTACCCCACCATGCTAGCTAGGCCGGGGAAACAAAAATGAATTTACGTGTGAACGGTTATGTACTTAATTCGACCTTTTTATGAATCAAGTCAACAGTACTAGTTTCTTCAAAGACTACAAGCTGGGATCGGAGGGCCGGTTACCCTACCATTTTCTCTTACCTTTTCCTGTTCTTCCCTTACAGTTTGCGACAAAAATCACCAAATCTTCCCTTCGTCTGCGGCAAAGGCAGGCAGCCATCCTCCTCTTCTGCGGGACCCATTTTTCAATCCCATTTATCTTAATAGTAGCAAAAAAGTAGTACTACTATTCTTTTCATATTTTTAAAGTAATGAAATTAAAAGCTGTAGGTCATGTTAGGAAACAACTTATAAATTTGTCAAACTAACTTATAAGTTATTTTTTATTATTAAGGTATTTGGCAATTATTTATTTTAACTTATAAGTTATTATGAGCCGAACATTTTCATAACTAACTAATTGTTTTAACTTAATTTATGACTTATAAATCAAATAAATGTCCAAAACTTTTAGTTATAAATTACAACAACTTATAACTCAACTTATATTTTAATTTATAAGTCATTTTAAAAAAATCATTCCCGATCAGGCGCTTATGTCATGAAAGCAACCCTTTTGTTTATTCAATCTGTGTAGTCTCCCCCAACCCCAATCCCAATCCAACCCCAATCCCAATCCCAATCCCAATCTGTGTTTGCTCAAATCTATCTGCCTTTTAGAAGGTGTGGTATGAAGTTGGTGGTGAATAAGAAAAAGGACGAAGTTGGTGATCAAATGAATAAAAAAAAGGATGAAGTTGGTGGTAAAATAAATAAAAAAAAGGGATGAAGTTGTTGGTAAGATGAATGCCAACAAACCAATAAACTAATTTCTTTGTAGTACATAATTTTCATTCTCTTTTTTCCATTATGATTGTACAAGATAAATTAATTTAAAATATTTTAAAATTTAAAATTAACTTAATCCATTTAAGTTGAAAAAAATAATAACTTTTTTTAAAAATTAACTCTTATATTGATTCATTTAAGATATTTTAAAATTTAAAATTACATTGATTCGTTCATATTTAAAAAATAATAACTTATATATATATATATATATATATAATTTTCTCACGTTAGTTATGTCTGCTTCCAGGAAGCTTAGTTATGGTGGGTCAAGATTCAAAATTCCAATCACAAGGCACCAGTGACCACGTGGATATGTCGACATGCAAGAAATTTAGTTCATTCTTAGTATGGGCCCACTGATTATTTATGTATCTACCTCTACATATCTTCTGTCTATTACTCCATTCATCTTTTAGATTCCTTTGGACAAATTTTGTCTATAATTGGTTGACCCTTTAAATTGAATAAAACTTGAGATAGCCCACAATTTAATTTTTTTTTCTTCAATTATTTTAAAATTTTATTTTCCAAAAAGCACATACACTGATACACATGCACTAGCTATAATTTCAAACACTGTGATCTACTCTTAAGAGAAAGAGTTTAGATTATTATATTCAGGGAAAAATTCTTATTTAATTATTTTTTTCAAGAAATTACATTTATAGAGTTGCATATACATTAATTACTTTTTAGAAAAAGGCAAAGTTTAATTTTATTAATTGAGAAAGTGATATATACCCATAAAATTTGGATTATGAAAACAAATTTAAAGTTCACGAACTCGATCATGTTCGCGAACACCAAACGATTCGAACTTGTATATAGTTGTTGGTTCGATCAAGTATTTACTAGAACATGTTCGAATTTGACTAAAAGTGTTTGAGTTCGGTTCCGGTTTGATAAAATTCAGTTTGATTCGGTTCGTTTACAAAGTCTACATAATAGTAAAACTAATTTTAAGATATAATTATCACCTGCATGCCATTAATTATTAGCATTATAATCAATTTATTTTATTCTTACACACATGGAAAAATCTTACATTTTTACCACCCTTTACATGGTATGGTTATGAAGCAAAACGATGAATACTCCTTGTAAACATGTCATTACTTTCACAATTACAAAGGATAACACGGTTCATATACAAAAAAGTACATGGATAATTATGAAATAAAAGTTGTACAAGGACTAAAATGAAATTTTAAAAAAAAAAGTACAAAGACTTATTGGGTTGTTTTGCAAATGAATACTCTTTTTGTTGAACAATTTTTTTTTACAAATAAAACTTTTTTTTGTGAAAGTATTACATTCATAAATGAAGTAACCATACTAGTAATGTAAGCATTAATTTAATTGGCCAAAATTAAAATAGAAACATTAGTTAATAAAATGAAGTATCATAATTAATATAAACCACTGGGATCTGTATAGATTTTGATGGCCCTGTTAAGCCAAATGACTTTTAGCCGAAACTCGAGCCTTAAAAATTTATCAGCTCACTTAAGCCATATGGTACTAAATTAAGTAGTCATGGTGTCATACTAATCTATCACAAAACATTTCTGACTAAGATACTCTTTTTTTTTTTTTTTTAAATAACAATGTTACTATTACATAAAAAAGATCACATAATACTCATATATACACATATATATATTATGGGCTCTCGTCTGATATATTGAATCCATAATATGCATGTGTGTATGTGAGCATTATGTGACTTTTTTTATATGATAGTAGCATTATTTTTTAGACAAAACGCTAGAATAAGAATAGGGTAAATTCTCATTTAATAAGTAAATCCAATTACAAAAATATTAGAGTCGATGTGATATCTCATTTCCTTCCAAATTAAAGTTCGAAACTCGAGAAACATATATATTTCTAATTAAAAAAAGAAAAAATTATACATAATTACGTATTTCTTCGACATGAGTAACGAAAAAGAAGTTGTCGTGATAACCCCACACCAAGTTTGAATAGATGTCTTCTCCGATTAATATCAATCAAACATTCACCAAGGAGAGATAATGAAAAAAAATAAATTCCGAATAGATTGATAGTTAAATGTTTATTTAAAATTAGGAGTGAACATTCGGTTATTAACCGAACCGAATACAAATTTCGGTTATAATCGAAAACCGAATTTACACTGTTTAGAATATTCGAACAACTACCTGAACTACATGATAACCGAATAACCGAACTATAAAAAATAAAAAAATATTAGTTTTATATTTTATTTTTGTGAATAAAATATAAAAAATATTATTTATATATATATATTTGATATTTTTATATATAAAAAATAAAAAAATATTATTATATATATATATTTGATATTTTTTATATAAAAAATATTAGTTTATATATATTATATTTAAATTTTGTACCTTTATATTCGTATATTTAAAGTCATTCTTGGGAGTAGCAGGAATGGAGTATTGATTTCAGAGGACACCTTTGCATTCTTATCAAGACAAGTATGACCAATCACATCAATGCCTAATAAACCGAGAGTAGAAATGATTTTGTTCGGACCGAATAACCCAAAAATAATACCCTTACAGATTAATCGAAAACCGTAAAACAATTCGGATATAATCGAAATATTAAAAATAACCGAATTTTCAGAAAATTTCGGTTAAATTATTTTGGTTCGGTTCGATAATTCGGTTATACCCGTACAGATTAACCGAAAATCGTAAAACAATTCGAATATAACCGAAATATTAAAAATAACCGAATTTTCAGAAAATTTCGGTTAAATTATTTTGGTTCAGTTCGATAATTCGGTTATACTCGTTTTTTGCTCAGTACTATTTAAAACTTTAATTTCAATTTTTGGTTCAAGAGTTAACTTTAAAATTTGATATGTTTGGTACGGGCTTGGTCGATAAAAGGCCCATGGGCTTTTTTGGGTGGTTTTTAGTCTACCTATGCACGGACTAAACCTAGGCTCCACCCCGTCAATTTTAGAATGGACCAAGTTAATTTGACAGTCATAAACCCGATTCATATGGCCGGATTAACAAGCTTATATATATATATATGTATACACATGCCTTAAATACTAAAACATTTATCTTTCATGTAGAAAAGAATTGAATTTGAGATTTAAAGGGAATTGATATTTTTACAAGTAGATGTGTTATTTGGTTATGTTTCTTTCTCATATGAAAGTGAATCTCATTTATTATTAATTTATATGAGCAAAAGCAAATTCATTCTAATAGAATTAAAAAATGAATGAATGATAAGTTGAACTACAAATTCATAAAGTTGAAAGCCATTTAATTTAATAGTAGTGTGATAGAGGTAGAATTTATGCTATGTTTGGATCGGTTGAATAGGAGAGGCAGAATGAAATGAATCATTTCGTTAGAATGATTAATAGGCTATTTGGTTTGTTTATTTATGTCGAAATAGGAATAGTGTATTCCTACCCTACCGAAATGTTAATCTACTTAAATTACATATATTTTCATTCCTTTTAGGGGTTCGGGATAATTAAAATATTTCATCCACTAATTTTAGTCAACTGATAATAATAATACCACTGTAAAGATATAGGACTTTTACTGGTTGTATATATTCGATTGATCGATAGATCAATTATTTTGTGTACTGAAAATACAAGAAGAGGAGAGCGACAAGAAAATAGAAGATGTGAGATTGATCCTCGATAAACTTGTGTAATTTTTTAAAATTAATGTAAAACATGGACTAAAATTCATAAATATATTTACCTACCAATTTTCTGATATCATTATATGAATATCACATTTTTTTGGGGTCTATTTTAGGCCTAATTTATATACTATAAAAGTCTATATATGTCTGTGAGAATTTAAAAAATCTTATTTAACCGTATAAATTTGGACAAGGTGCTCCTCTCAAACCCAAACTAATTAAAACAAAACAAATGAAATTAACAGTTAATTTAACTCAGAAACGCATACAATACGTTTAAAAGTCCAAATATTATCCACACAAATATGAATAAACCCTTATTCCCGGCCTAACCCTTATCCTAACCTTCTTATAGGATTTTTTAGAAAAAATTTGCAAAGCGCTACTATAAAAAACAAGGTGTTTGTTACAGGTTATGATGAATACATGTATTTGTTATGGATATTTATAGGGTATACATCATTTATATCAATGAAAACAAAAAGGAATGGTCAGAATTAGAAATTGAAAATCGACCTCTGCTACTATTAGTATCGAGTGGTAAAAAAACACATATCATCAATTACTAATAGTAGATGATGTTGATCAAAAGAAGGATTTGACTTTATTAATCACTATTTAGGGTTTATTAATTAGTATTTAGGGTTTATTAACTCCTTTTTAATTGAGTTTGGGGTTTATTAACCTTATTAACCTGTTGTTAATAAAACTAAACTCGGGTTCATAAATCATAAATCCTAGTCAATAAATTCTAAATCCCAGTTAATAAATCCTAAACTCTGAATAATAAAATTATACTCTAGTTAATAAAATTAAATATTTATCCTGATTAGCGTCCGCTATTATATGTATTTTTTTATTATCCACTACTAATAGTAGCAGATGTCAATTTCAGTTTATAATCATGACCCTTTTTTTATTTTCATTGGTACTGATGATGTGTTATGAATTATATATATATATATACATATATATATATAGAGAGAGCCGTTCAGAAACGGCCCTAAGAGACGGACCAATTTACGGACCATATGAAAAAAAGAAGAAAAAAGACGCGCGAGTCTCAAACAAAAAAGGGGAGAAAAGCGGGTCAAAAATCCGGGTCTTTCATCAGTATTGCCGAATCTTCTTCCCTCCCTCTCTCACACTTCCAATTGTCGAATTTCCACAGATCTCCTCCTTCCTTCCTTCCTTCCATCTTCTCTTTCCCCGATTCTCTCTCCCTAACTCTCAAAGAGCCTGGTCAAAAACACTGCTCCATCTTCTTCCCTCCCTTTCTCACACTTCCAAGGAGAAGACGGAAGAGCTCATCGGAAGCTGACGCAAACAGATCGGAAGGTAAAGCTCCATAACTTTTTTGGTTTTGTATATTTTTTTTAGTGATTTGAAAATCTAGGGCTTGTTATTTAAAAATCCCTCTTTTTCCGGCGGTTGCTCGTCGTGGCTGCTTAAAAAACCCATAACTTTATTGAGTTTTGTTGGCTGATCTTTTCTCCCATAATAATTAGACCATTCTTGCAGCTTATCAATTGAATACATGGAGAAATAACTGAAACTCAGTTGATGATTTTTGGGAGGATCTTTAATTTTATGCAAAATCTTATTGATTGAATTTTGATGCAGTGATGTTTTAAGCTGTTAAAAGATATGGGTCAATTTAGAAAATAATTTTCTAACTTAGATAATTTTGTATTGATCTGTTCCTTACACCTTGTGTTTGGGCTTTGCAGTGATGTGGATGCAACAATGCTAGCTTGCATTGCATTCTCATGCCCGAATTTGAAGTCCTTAGAGATCTGTACATCTGATATCTTCATCAATCGAATTACTGGGTACAACTCTCACTTTATTTTCTTTTTCCGTAATCTCGTTAACATATATGTGTAATTTCCATGTTGTCACTTCTCAAATCGGTAAAACATCCCCTAACTCTTACTTGGATTATAAGTGGGTTATTTATTTTACAAAATTCTCACTAGATTTCTTTATGATCATTATTTATTCAAGTGATGTGTGACAAGTGACAATCATGGAAGGAATGTTATTATGGTAATACATGGTAATTGTGAGATTAGAGTGTAAGACATATTTGAATGTTGTTGTGGCATCCAAACATCCAGTAGTGGTTATAAGCAAAATCAAACCTCAAAATGTAAACCTAGTTATATAGCCCATTAGTCTCCTAGTTATTGGCTCATGAAGATATATCTGTTGCATTGATTTTTCCCTCTTCTTTTATGTTTTATACACCAGTTGCGGGTTTGTGTAAATTTTATCATATTCTGAAAAGTTAATTACCAAAGGGGGATTTGTAAATTTAGAGCGGGAAGAAGGGGGAATTTGTAAATTTTGCATTTGTTTTCATAATTTCAAAGTTGTAGATCATTGGATTTATTATGTCATTTTTGTTGCAGGTATTCACCTTGTCATGACGGTGCAACTCCCAACCCAAGTGTAGATCATGATAGTTATTCATCTCTAGGTGCTCGTGTTCCTTGTAGGTATGTGATGGATGAACTAGGTTCTGCTCTACGTCATAGTGATGAGGCAAATTTTAGAGTCTCGTCTTTTCTGTTAATGCCAGAGGGTAAACTAGATTCAGTTCCAAACGCGGTACACTAGCCATACATCTTGTATTATCAATTATGATACATTTATTTTCATAGAAAGGTAGATGCTTTAGATTTGGGTTCATTTTTGTAATGATTTTTGGTGTTTACAAAAGGCCATGTTCCTCTCAATATGTATTTGAGTAAAGAGAAGTTCTCTGCTTCTATACTGATGCAACTCTTTTGTACTAGTAACTTCTTCAATATGATTTTGGATGCATTTTAGTTCATCTAGTATAATCTGTGTTCTGTGCTGTTATATGGAATCCATTGTTACTTTTGTATGATTTTGCTTTGCTTGGAATGTACCAATACACCAAAGAAGACCAGTGAAGAAAGTTAGAAGCAACTTGGATTCCTGAATTGTTGCACTATTCAACTCATCTTCTCTATCAGATGTCTGAAAAACTGAGACTCTCAATGTTCTACTCATTTGTATGACCCCTGTTCTTTTTTATTTTCTTCCTTTAGCCAAAAGCTAACTGCCATGGGCTCACATTTTGTAGGGCGGAAAAAACTAAGACTCTGATTTATTGAAGAAAGTTGGCTGTGATGCCAAGTTGGAAACATTAAATCAGTTGTAATTTTGATAATTTTTATTATTTAACCAACACGTTATGTATGAAATTGGTGGATCTATGGTATGAAAATTACTATGTTCTAAATCTGGATTCTAAATCGGTTGTAATTTCTTGCGTGTTTGATACTTATAATTTATAAAGATTGTGCTTCAATCTTTTAGGGACAAAAATTATGTATTTGATTGGTAGTTGCTTTCCCAATTCTTAGAGGCCTCTGCTAAATTATTGAAAATACCTACTCTTCATGCAGAATACTGCATCAAATTGCAATACTAAGTAAAGCTAAAGTAATTGTTGTCATTATTTGGGTTGGAAAGTGAGTTAAAGAGCAAAGAGTTCAATTTCATACACAACCGAAAATCCTATTATTGCTCTTATACATAAGAAAACACACACTTGATTTTATATTATCTCAATGCCAGTACTCCAAAATAACAGACATCCTATGAGTTATCAATACATAAGAAACTTACAAACTGAAAGCATAAAATGCTCAGTCTTTAAACATGCACAAAACATCATGAAATTAAATTATACAGCAACTCCACGCTAGTGACTTGAAATGCTTTCATTACTACACAAAATAATTAATTTTGCAAAGCCAGACTCTGCAGTCCCTTCCAAAATCTCAGCATTGCTTCCATTTGAATCTTCTAGTTTATTAGAACTACCAAAAAAATGATAGTAATAATGCCAAAAATGATTACAAATAACAAATCAATATCAACAAACAAAATATGAAAGAGTAGAAACACAACATCAGGTTTATACTTTGCAACATAGTTAGAGGCACTGTGAAGAGCATCAGGTTTAGCACCACAAAATCTCATCCTGAAATGAAATAAAAATATTGTTAAGACAAAATAAATGAGGGAAGGTATAGAAATAACACCGAGCATCAACCTCCAGCTTGGTGAATTCATTAGTGACATTCCAAAAACCATGCAGTAAGAAAGGAACATCCCACCGGAGCCATTGAACTGAGACAAAGTATTTAGTGAACCCCTTATTTCAGGCGGTGCAATCTCAGATATATAGACCGGAACAAGAGTAACAGTCAACCCGATTCCGAATCCATCTAGAAGGCGAGCCAAGAGCTGGACATAAACATTAGGGGACCAGATCATTACAAGACCGTTGATGAAATAAAGAACTGATGATATAATTAGTAGGGGACGGCGGGCAAGCCAATCAATCAGCAACTGCACCAGAGCACGTAGTAATCAAAATAGCACCAATAAGTGATGTGGCCACAATAAGGCCTTCTATAGTGGGCTCACCTTCCAAATTGAATTCTTTCTTGATGTATAAACCAGATCCTGTAAAAATAAAATTAAAAAAAGAGTACAAATACAAATAGACAGCAAGTCTTTTGACATGGAATTTGACTAACAAAATATCACAACTGCGGATTATGATATCAAAGCTATGAAGATTAAAACATATTTCTCAAACCGAAACAGGTCAAATTTTTTCAGCAACCACATGGTGATGGTGGCATATGGGAGAAGGGAATGTAATGAAAAAAAGTACATCTTAAAAAAATATATAGACAAGAGAAGGACAATAATTTTATTACCAGCAATAGTGGAGTTGTCCCATCCTTGGAGTAAGTTACCAATAACAGAGCACTCGCACAAACATCAAATTCTAGAGGTGCCGAATAAACCCTAGATTTCGACTATGAAATTCCACAGTTGGTGCTATCAATAATGTAATCTTAAATCAAAACCCCCTAATAAACCCTAGATTTCAATTGGTTTAAACAGAAATTGCAGAAATTTCCTTCCAGTGACAGATAGCGTCGGTCGGTCCCTTTCCGGAGCTTTACGTCGATCGCCTTGAGAAAGAGGGAGGGGAAACGTTTGAGAGAGATTGGGATGGTGCAGTCTCAGATATAGATAACATGAAGATTGAAGAGGGAATTAAGAATATATTAAAGATGCTCATATTGATGTTTGTACTCCTCTAACTCTTCATGTTATCTATACAGAATTTGAGACTGCGCCATCTGAGACGCTAAAGGAGAGAGAGGGAAGAGTGAGAGAGATCCTTCTTTCTTTTTAATTTGTGACCCGCCCGTTTCTGTTTTCTCCTTTTTTAGACCCGCGTGTTTATTTTTTTCCTTAGTCCGTTTCTTAGTCCGTGATTTTGGTCCGCAGGAGATCGGTTCTGTATATATATATATATATATATATATATATATATATACGGGGAGGATCTAAAGCGGACCAAAAGAACGGACCAAGGAGCGGACCAAGACAAAAACACGCGGGTTTCAGGGGCTGGGTCGAAAAAACACGCGGGTTAACCCTGAATCCCGCGTGTTTTTACCTTGGTCCGCTCTTTGGTCCGCTTTAGATCCTCCCCGTATATATATATATATATATATATATATATATATATATATTGCGTTTTATTGTTTAATTTATATCTTATTTCAAATTCAGTTATGATCATTAGTTTGTAATAGATACTAGTCAAAATCAAAATTACTTATAAATTGATAATTAGGATTGAGAAAATAAGAAGTCAATATATAGACAAGTGATTTATGATGAAAACAAGGGTTGAGAAATTTTAAGTGGTGTTTGATTGTATCTTATCAACCTATCTCTTAATGTATTTTAACAATTTATATCTTTGTATGAAGAGATACTCTGAATAATTGAATATTATAAACTCAAATTTGTATCTTAACTATTCAGATGACCTCTTAATATAAAAATGTGAACAGTTAAAATACATTAAGAAGTGAACTGTTAAGATGCATTAAGATATAATCAAATACTCTTACTTATATTCTCAAAATAATTAAATAATAATAAAACCTATTTTTTTTATTTGTTTTTAGCCATTTACAAATCACAACCACAATAAGTGTAACCTAGTGCCCCTGTATAGTAGGTAGCATGCAGACATACATCTAAAAAAAAATAAAAAAATATTTATGTTATAGTGCTTATATTTAATTCTATTTACGAAATGGGGACGTCTTTATCTAGTAAAAGTGGTTTAAAAAATGAGTAAACTCACCGTCCGAGTCCGTCTATAGAAGCGTAGTTGCATCCGCAATTCAACAAGAATCCGCTATCTTCCGATCTAAACAGTCCCCCAAAAACCAAAACCAAAACCAAAACTTTTTCAATATTTCTACAACTTTTAGAGAGATATACAACTTCTTATATTTCCCTTTTACCAGCTATTGATTGCTTCAAAATCTGTATGTGATTTTATCTTTGTAATTTTGATCCCTTTTAGTTTAATAGAAATTTTCTTTCTTTTTAGCATGTTATCATTCAATCGGTCATAGATTCAATAATTTTTTTCTGGTAACTTTGATTCTATAGTATTTGTTTTATGTTCTTTGTTTTGGGTCTTTGATCTTTACTGATGTTTTTGTATTTGGGTTCATGTCAATTTTAGTCAACTGTACGGTGTATGTCTAGATTTGGTAGTTGCTGTTTGAATCTTTAATGTTGGTTTATTTATTTAATTATTATTGTTGGTTGTTCTTCAGATTCTGGGTTTTTATTAGAGCATCTTTTAATAGAAATTTTGATTCATATTTAGAATTATATGTTTTTATTGTTAGTGTTTGTCATGAGAATTATATGTTGGTTATCCAACATTTTTTTCTAAATAAAATAGGATTTTTTGGAGTAGCAGAGAAAATTGCTTTCTCATTCAGTTGTTTCTTTTAACTATTAAGCAGGGTTTGAAACAAAATGTCGAAAAGCTACTTCAAGCAAGAGCATGAATTTGGTAGGTGGTTTGGAACTCGTACTTGCCTTGTTATTGACTTAGGGCTGTTAATCAATTTAATGAATTTCCTTAACAAGTTGCCATTTTTTTTCATTTGGGTACTTGATTTTGTATCTTTTGATTTTTCAGCTAAGAGGCAAGCAGAGGCTGGAAGAATTAGAGAGAAATATCCAGATAGAATTCCGGTGAGAATTGAGCATTGACATTTATAGTGCAGACTATTTGTTGGGATTTAATCTGTCTAAATTCTAATGAATGCAATACTTTATCGACCTGTTTAGTTTCATTACTTGGCAAGTTGGCATCCATTTGTAATAAGTTTAAACTTTAAATTGTAATAACTTCTGCGTATGACTTTGAATCTATGTTTTTTTGTTGCCTAGTATTTAGCTGTTCTGTATAGCCGCAGCCGACCATGTCCATAGCTAGTTGGCCTATTCATTCTTTGCGAAATCATGAGATAAATACAACATACCAGCTCTAGCTGAATGTGACAAAGTGTTTCCTAAATTCTTTTTTGTTCTGGCATAAATTTTGCAAAGAAAATAGTACATTTTTGTGAAATCATGAGATAAATACAACATACCAGCTCTAGCTGCAGCACCGGCCCTGGGCTAAAGCCATAGACGCCCGGGCTTTAGGCCCAAAATTTTTTAGGACCACTTTTTCTTATCTCTTTTTCTTAGTTTTTAAACAAGAGATGTACTCCTTTTGCAAATTGTTCCTTTTACTTAGTACATACCTTAACTCAAGAAACCTCAAAGCCTCAATCTCCTCGTCACCATATTTTATTTTCTTATACTTTTTATAAGTCCTCCCTGGATTAACCCATTCATCAGTTTAATGTTTTCTCTCTGTTATTTTTTTGGCAATATTAGTGAATACCCTGTAAAATTCCTAGAAACATCTAACCCATTTATTTTCACAAAACTCATATTTACAACAGCGAAATCCTGAATTTCTGAACTGAATTTCTTGGGAAAGAAGTATGTATACATTATTGCATCTGAATTTACTGCAATCGCTCATTGTATACATGTGTTCCTTTTGTAATTTAATAATTCTATTGACAATTTTTATTTGATGTTAACAGTAAGGTTACATTCTATTACCTGAACTATAAAATTTTATGCTTCTTTATTTATAATTTGCCCATTATAAGTGAGTGTTATTCAAGAGGAGCTGTTGATGATATCATCCACCCCTCTGTTGATGATATTATGCCTTTGAACTGATTACTTTTTTGAATTAGTGATAATGTGACATCTAAATGATGATTTGAAAATATTGAAATACTCGGTTATTATATTTGGTATTCTTTCGTATTTATGTTCTTTTGTTCAGAGAAAATTCTTAGTTTTTTTATACCTATCTTAATAGCAATTCGCACATGGCCTAATTTTTTTTTGTCGCTTTAGGCCCTGAAAAACTCAGGGCCGGCCCTGAAATTACTAGTATGATTATGAACATGAAATGTGATTTGGTGTAACCATGATCTTTGATGTTTCAGGTAAAGATAGGTGATGAAAATTATCTTTGTCCTGGATGAGAAGAGGAATTTAGAACTACAATTATGATTATGAGTTATTCATATGATTGTGGACCAGAATTGTTGATTAATGTTACAGGGATAAAACATTGTTGGTGGATTTTTAACATGGAGAAGATAATAGACTTTATAGCCTATTTGACTCTTCTAATGGATTGCCCGTTCCGCTGCAACTATGGTTAAAATTTTTATCATCTACCATATGTTCTAAATCTATGATTTATTATTGATGAAGGTTATTGATAATTTAATTATCTTTAGTCATGATATTCTTTACTGAGTTAGTTGTGTTCACCCTTTTATTTTACAATTCCTTTCAGGTAATAAGAGTGTAGCTGGGTCGAGCGGGGATAACAGGGGAATAGAACGGTGGTCTCTAGCTGTGGAGTTCTCCCTAAACAGTATAGACAAGTGTGTTGTATACATATTTTAGTAGTTATATTTGGTGAATCATATAGGGAGAGGCTAACCCAACGTTGGAAGGGTGTTTTGCCACTTTCATACAAGATGTCTAATGACATACAACCTCGTGTCATCATAAGACAGGGTTGTGTTCATCCACTTGCTGAGTATATTTACGAGCACTACCTATATAATCTTGGTGTTTGTTTGAAGTATAATTCTCAATTTGAGACAGTGGAGATAATGATAAATCAAGAGAAAACTCACCATTGGGAAGAATATGATAGTAATCTTCTCGTTTTTCTTTGGGGTATATTGGGTCAACCAAGGATAATTCTGTGGCCATATGATATCTATCATAACCTAAAAATATGGCCTCCCATGTACGAAGGTTTCCTTGAGCACTTCCCAAATATTTTAGTTTCTAAAATAGTTTTTGACTATACCTTTATGTAAGGTGTCACTGTGAGGTGTTGTCTACGGTTGGGACATGTGTCACATTTGGTATATATTTGTATCCAAACTCACAGTATATGCGTTGTTGTATTTTGCACGACAATTGTTGTAATAAAGTTGCAGTTATTTTCTGTACCATGTATTTGGCGACTCAGAATAGGTTGGATTGAATGGACCTATTTTGGGGTCGTTACAATTTGCAAACAAATAATAACTAATGTTTGAAAATAAAAATTATTATATTTATAATTATAAATACATAACATCAATTGAAAATACAAAACATTAATTAAATGGCTTCCGAAATCAAACAGTGAATCTCACTTTTTCTAGAATTTCCCACTCTCTCACACAAACACACGGTGAATCTCACTTCTTCTTCCTCTGTTATCAATGGCTTCCGAAATCAACAACAGAAAATCGAAACAACAGCAACAACAAGTATCCACAATGATAAAACAATGGTTTCTCTCAGATTACTTTCTCTCTCCTCCTTCCCCATCCAAAACCCAACTTCCCCTCTCCAAGATTTCTCTCTCACCTCCGCCACCCCCCTTTCCCGGACTCCCCCGTCGACGGCCGGCCAATTCCGATCCGACCCAGCACCACCCTCTTCGAATTCTGGTTCTGGTTTGGAGAGGTTGGATCTGATTTGGATGGTGGTTTGGGTTGAAATGGGTTGTGTCACTGTGTATTGTTTTGGGTCTGTTATGGTGTTGGTTCAGTCTTCCTCCGATTTCTTACTAGCTTCCCATTAACCTTAAAAAACAAGTCAGGATCATAACTCTTTTTGCGAGGTGCTGATGCCGCTTTAGTATTAACAACTTTTTCTTATTTTTCTGGCTTAGAAGTTCCTAGCTTCACATCTGACGATGAATTTTCTGATAAGTTCCTAGCTTCACATCTGACGATGAATTTTTTGATATGGGTATTACCCCGTGTTTTTCGTGTTCTTCCTGATCTGGGTTTGTTAATTTAGGTCACTTATGGTACTGATTTGAGTCACACATGAATAATAATAATAATAATAATAATAATAATAATAATAATAATAATAATAATAATAATTAATAACAAGAACAAGAAGTACAAAATTTATTTACCGGATATTATGTAATTTGGGGATCTAATTGTTTAGTTATAAAGATTAATCCTTGTAAAATAATAACAGTTAAGCTTGGGTGCTTGAGTGGTCATTGGACCAAAGTTTTAAACTAGAGGTTCTGAGTTCAAATCTTTGCAATGACATATTTTTGGGAAATATTTCAAAAAACGGCCACGTCAACTCGTCCACATGAAAAATGTCTATATCAGATCTGCCACGTCAGGTCAAAGTTTGCGTCAAATATAAGTTCAGTGGTCGACCTTGCATTTAACCCCTTTTGATTCTTTTGATTCTACAGACCCCTTGGTGGAAGAATAATCTCCATTTTAAAGGCTCATTTTTTATATCCACTAACAAAATACAGTAGATCATCTATAAATTAATACTTAATAAATTAATAATATTTTTAAAATAATATTTTTTCTCAGTCCCGACTTGGGCTAAATTAATAATTTCGATAAAATAATAATTTAAAAAAAACCTTATATAAATATATATGGTTCCGTCAAAATTATAAATTAATAATTCTTTTAAATTACAAATATATAGGGTAATCTTGTAAAATATAATTCTATTCTGGTTTGTTTTGTCTTGAAATACAAATCTAATTGAATTTCATACTTAACGATCTATTTCTGAGTTTTAAAATGGACAGAAAATAAAAGAAATGGACGAAAAATTTAAGTTTTCTTTCCAATTATTATGTTTTTGAGTTTTTTAATAAACAGAAAATAAAAGAAATGAATATAAAACTTGAATACTTTTCGTGTCAAAGTTTTCCGTCCAAAATTGGCGGAAAAGAAATTAGGATGAGTAATATTTTTATAATTCTATATTATCCTCAACTTTTAATATAATAAATTTTAAATTACAACTCATGTCCTCAATTTTAATTTTTTATTTTTTCTATTAAAAACTCAGAAACAACACAAAAAACTCTAAGTTTTCTATTTTTTTCTGTTCTAATTTAAGTTTTCTATTCTTTTTTGTTCAAAACTCAGAAACAGAGTGTAAATTTTCTCATTGCGTCCAAAAGTTCAGGCGTCGCATTCTCGAATTATAATAAAAACTCGTGAATAGTTGTTAACGCTACTTCCTTTTGCGTTATTAGCTCCAAAAGTATTGTAACTCAACTCTTTGTCCTATTCGCTGATATTTGCAACCGAGATGCTCCCATGGAGGCCCGAACTGTATACACAGCGAGAGCGTTTGTGCAGGTACGGACGAACATAAACCCACATAACTCCTCCCCCAGGCTAGGTCATCATCAATATACATTTCTTATATCAGCCAGCAGGTACATGAACTTGGTTATTATGAGAAATTATTTGTCCAATTCTAATTGTCAATTCCCCCTCCCTTCAAGATAGATATAAATAAATAAAAATGTCAACTCTAGTCATACACATTATCCATATATAAAGCAAGAAAATTCCACTCTTTAGAGTGGTACGCACGTCTAGCACTGCCATAGTGCCCAAAAAAAACAAATTTTAATTTTTTTTTATATTCTAATATATATACAAATATCCTAAAAGGAATGAGAAAAACAATCTTTGTCAATGCTAATATAATCCCACCACCCCACCTTAACTCATTTATATATTATGTGTCCCATTGACTCATTATACATGTATTTCAATCAAAACCATCATTCATTTTCTTATCAGGTTCTAGCAATCTTGATTTCAATGGTGAAATGAAACTCTTTTTACAATTGGGTTTTCATGAATTTTGATCCAACGGCTGATATATCTTGTTGATGTCATGATCATGGTGGTGATAACTGATAAGGGGGCTGTCCCAAAAAAGTCGTCTCATTTGGAAAGGAAAGTAGTCCCAAAAAAGTTGTCTCATCTGGATAGGAAAGTGTTGTTTTCAGATGAAGAAAAAGAGGTGACAAGTACTTAAGGAGGGAACTGTTTCAAACTGTTCAAATTCAAATAAAATATTTTGATATTAAAGGTAAGCATCATAAAGAATAGTTATAATTCCTGTTGGCTTTAAATTTTCCAATTTATCATAAAGAATTAGCTTTGCTGCATTTTCAGTGAATTATTCAAAAGCTGATAGATAACAATGACATTTCATGGATTTCTTTTTCTTTTTGTCCATATAAAATCTAGTGAACATACTCTACAAATTTTAATATTTTTTTTCCGGGTAATTCAAAATCTTGAGTATTTATGCACATAAGTTGTATGATCATTTGCAGATTTGAGCAACAAGTTCTATAGAGAGGAAAAGGCTTAAAAATGGAATCTACACCGGATTCCGATGAAAGTTATGATTTGGATTATCAGCCTTCATCTTCTTCTGTGGATCAAACAGATAATTCACCCACAAAATCAACTGTTTATTCGGCAATTAGTAGCATTTCTTTCATGTACAGCAGAACATACTCAGAGGCCTCAGCATTCTCAAAACACACAGATGACAGTAGCTGTTCCGAGACGCCTTCTCCTGTGTGCTGGCCAGCCATGAAATCTACTCGTCAGGCTGCCCTCAGCAGACTAGGAATGAGGCAGAACAAACAAGACAAGGTCGATTATGCTGATAATCAAGAGCCAGTAGATTTAGGTGAGTTCTTGTTTTTTCTCTTGTGATGAACTATAATTTATTGATTGTCATTCATAAAACAATGTTTGAGTATCAGGGTAGATGTCCTCCTGTTCTTCATGCAATGTCCTAACATTATGCGGTTCTGGCTTTTAAGTTATTCAACAATAAAGATGGGGGAACCAGAAGAAATCCCAGAAAAAAACCATGCTTTGTTGAACTTGTTTTGTTCCACCAGGTGCAAAATTTTCCTATACGATTGTATAAGAAAAAAAAAAAGTTGCATTCTTCCATGCTATTTTTCTAATCTCTAATTTTATTAATACTTCAAATAAAGACTGTAGAAGTGGGGTCCATTAGAAACATACTTTGAACATGTTTTCGTAAAGTGTGTGAAAGTCAAATGAAAATATCATTCAAGGTTAGGCCTGTATCATATCTATACTAGATGGTGTGATTTGAGTCTCACTAGTTTCAAAATGCAGCAGTCCTTCTCCAATCTCCTTGAAAAAGTAAAAAAAAAAAATGTATGGCATGCCTCTTCTAGACAATACCCCAAATGAATTTTAGGCTATGTAATTATGTTTTTAATTGACTTGAAATGTTGACAGAACTCAAAATGATGAAGGAAAGATTTTCGAAGCTATTGTTGGGTGAGGACATGTCAGGGAATGGTAAAGGTGTTAGCACAGCAGTGACAGTCTCTAATGCCATGACAAATCTCTATGGTAAACTTTCCAAACAAACTTTTAATTTCTTTTCAAGTGAATTGATAATATTTTCTTTGTGATTTTATCTCAATATTCATATGTTGTTATTTTTTTTAGCTTCTGTTTTTGGTCAACATTTGAGATTAGAGCCACTGCATCTTGAGAAGCAATTGATGTGGAAGAGGGAGATGAATTGTCTCCTTTCCATATGTGATTATATAGTAGAGTTTATCCCTGCGTCGCATAATTTAAAAGATGGAACGGCTGTTGAGGTAACAACTTTTCGACAAATATTAAGAAGTGTTTTTTAGTTTAATTTTCTTTGGTGGTCGTAACAAAACGTAACAATTTTATTCAGGTGATGACAAACAGACCGAGATCCGATATTTACATCAATCTTCCTGCATTGAAAAAGCTTGATGCAATGCTACTAGTAAAGACTAGCTGCTCTATCTGCTAAAAATTATATTCTGTTTCATAACAGAGAAGGCTCTGTCTTTGGCTATTATGCTGTTTGCTTTGTGGGATTTATTGAGGGAATGGAAAAGAAATTTTGAATGAATTTTAGAAAGGAAAAAAAAAAGATTTCAGGAATAGCAAGGGAGGATTTTTCTGTTTTACACAACATTTAAGTTTTCCTTTCTGTGATTTCTTTACAAATCTTGAGAAATTTCTAACAAGAAAAAAAGATTTTCAAGGTGAGAAAATACGAGGGAAATTTGTGTTCTGAGGTGAAACAAATGGGGGCTTTAATGTGGTAGCTAAAGAGGAAAGAATTTTGTTTTACAGGATGTATTGGAGAGTTTCCAGGACACAGAATTTTGGTATGCGGAACAAGGGAGCATATCAGGAAATTCAACGCGTTCAAAATCCTTTCGGAAGATTATTCCTCAGCCTCAGCGAATAGAGGAAAAGTGGTGGTTACCGGTTCCTTGTGTTCCTCCCTGTGGCCTTTCTGAGAAATCAAGGAAGCATTTGAGAAACAAGCGCAGTCGCGCCAATCAAATTCATAAAGCAGCAATGGCAATCAATAGTAGCATTCTTGCTGAAATGGAAATTCCAGACACATACATGGCATCTCTTCCCAAGGTTAGAAATCCCACTAGTTTCATTTTCTATTTCTTGAAACACTAGGGGGTTTTGTAATAATAAACATAACGAAAATGACTTACAAGTCCTACTTTCTCGTCCTACATATACATTGTGTAACACCCAATTCCACATCAGAACATCTAGGTTAATTTAATATGTATATAAGCTCTCACGCTACTCTCAATAGTACTTTCAGTCATGACTGTTTGGGTTGGCTTGTGTTTGGCTAGGACTGAAAAGTGAGACTGTAAAGCGTTACTCTTAATGTAGATTAGCTAACACTTCATTTTTTTTTGTGGGCAATGATGTTTTTAGAGTGGAAAAGTAAGTGTTGGAGATGCAATATACCGCTACATGTGGCAATGTTCCATGGACAAATTTTCCCCAGATCATCTTCTAAACAGTATGAATATAAGCTCGGAACACGAAGCACTTGAGCTAGCAGACCGAGTTGAGGCTTCGATGTATACATGGAGGCGTAAAGCATGCTTGAATCACTCAAAATCATCATGGAACTTGGTAAAGGATCTCATGTCTGACATTGACCGAAGTGACAAAAACGCCTTCTTAGCAGAAAGAGCAGATAGTTTGCTGTTTTCCTTGAAGCAAAGATATCCTGAACTTTCACAAACAACATTGGACACGAGCAAAATCCAATACAATAGGGTAAGTTCTACATTTCCATATGAAGGTACTAATGTGCTAAAGACTAAACATATAATGATATAATGGTTAAAAAATCCATATTTTCGCTTTATGTAGGATGTGGGGCAAGCAATTCTAGAGAGCTATTCAAGAGTTTTGGAAGGTTTAGCATTCAACATTGTTGCTTGGGTTGAAGATGTATTATTCATAGATATATCTATGAAGACCCAAGATTTGTATGCAGTCTAGATAGCAAAGTTTTAATGAAATTTTCACCCGGGACAGCCTTGAATTACAGCTAGATGAAGAACCTAAAAAAGGGTTATAATTTAAACCTTGTTCAAAACCAAATTATTCCATCCCAGGTTTCCAAATTCCCCAGTTGCAATGAGTTTTACACCAGAAGAACATGATTGCATTAGACAATACTCAACTGAAGAGCCTGAAACAGAGGTGTATTTTCACTTATTCAAAGAGGGCAGATTGTTCAATGTAATGTGTGGACCATATTTTAAGGGATCGGGTTACCATTAAGTTAATTTGATGGTAAGTTAATTTGGTCTGAATGGCTGAATCGGTAAGATGGACGAGCTGAATGACTAAGTCAGATTTTTTGAGCTGAATGAGCACAGCTGAATGAAGTAAAAAAATTAAAAAATATATTAACTATTATATTAAGTAATATTAAATACATTTACAACAATTTTGAATTTTTTCAGAAGGGTAAAATAATAAAATTTTGTCATTCAGATATTTCAGACATGTCAATTATCAAACAATTTTTTTCATTCAGATTCAGATTTAACTCCTTCAGATTCAAATTCAGCTCATTCAGAATCAGATTCATTCAATTTTTATCAAACACCCCCTAAGAATGGAAAATCATCCAAAAAGTATATATTGGTTTGATTATTCAAAGACAAAATCATTCAGTGTAAGATGACAAAAAAACACTCAATACCTCACTTTGGGATCTCGCATTACATAAACCCACAATTTTGATCTGTACAGTAAATATAATATCATGCCAATCTTGTCACTTCTTGAAATTAAATAGCATTAAGTACTAAGAAGACAAAATCCTTCTTGTAGCTAAGCTATACATTTACTTTTGCAATTTCATTAATCCCTCTCTACTTTCTTAGGGAAGAAAAGAATTATCTTTAAAAATGATGTTTACCCATTTTAGTTAATCAAATATGATTAAAGCTAGTTCTATAGAGAATTAAAAGAGTAAATATTATAGAGATAACAAAGCATAATTTTTTACCCATGTAGAAAATATTTCACCATTTTCTTTCAAGTAGTAAGAAAACTTAAGAGGAAGAGAGTGAATGGTGTATTAGATGAATAACAAATTTTCCACTAAAAATACTATTTGTAATAAATCAGTTTCATAACTCCCAAAAAAAGACAGAAATTCATACATCAGTCAATGACCCGCTCCTGAGCATTAAAGGAGTAACTGGCTTCTGAGAAGAAATGGACTTGAAAGCTTCAATTTTTGACTTGCATTTACTTCTGTCCCCTCTGTTTTCCTCCATACATTTCTTCAGAGCTTCATCCACAGTAGTAGTAGTAGTAGTAGTAGTAGTAGTAGTACTCTTGGCTTTCTCTGTTGCACCACTCTCTCTCTTCTCCTCATCCATTGCTCACAATCCAAGAAAATTCCCAAGAAATCAAACAATCTTTCTAGTCTTCTTATATAAAATATCTGTAGAAAAAGAAAAAAAAACAATTTCATCACATGTACGAATACCCATTCAAGGAATTCTTATAAATGATAGTAAACATTCAAGAATCTAGCAGAAATTCAATATTTAAGAACTTACTCTAATTGGGTTTCATTTAAATTTGAATATAATTATATACATATATATATACAGAGAGAGAGAGGGAGAGGGAGGGAGAGGGAGAGGGAGAGGGAGGGGGAGGGGGAGGGGGAGGGGAAAGGGGGATAGATAAGTGAAGATTAAGGAACAGTATAACAGAACAAATGAAGGCTGTTATATATAAAATAAAATTATGCAAAGAGGTGATTTTCTTGTAGCGACAGCACAAGAGAATGACTGTGGGATCCACTTTCACCAATGAACGTATCAGAAGCGTTGGATGTATTGGCTGATTGATTGATGGACGGCTGAGAAATGTTGATAAGGTAACAGTGCTGTGATTGGAGTTAGCCGTCTTGAATACAGGAGGAGGAATAAATGAATAATATGTAGAAAAGTATTTTGGGTTGTACCTTTAAAAGAAAAATAAACGACGTCGTTGTTGTCAGTAACAACTTTCTTATTTTCAATTTGGTTTAGGCACGTGCCATGGGCATGTCGATACTTCATGTATTTTACATGTCCTTTCCGGTATAAATAATATATTTATATTTTAAATATAAAAAAATTTAATTATTTATTACATTCGCCCTCAAAAGAATGATTAGAATAAAGAAAATACTTTTAAAATATTAAAATACAAAAATAAGTTATAAAGTAAATTATCAGAATAATTAAGGATGCTCCGCTTTATATAAAATGTGTTCCTCCTATTTCCTATTTAAAGAGTATAATAGAGTAGAGCTTTTGCTCAGAAGGAAGAAAGCAAAACTGATCAAGTTTCATCCCCCAATATGAATTTATGAAAATATTTTCACATAAAAATTTGATATATTTATTTCTCGACGTTTAGAAATATCGAATCTGCATGTCAAAATAACAATTCCTTAAAAAACTAATGAATCAGTTCCTTAAAAAACTAGTGAGCAAAATTTAACATCTCAAAAAAGTAAAATCCAGGCCACATTAGGTTTCTCCATATATACATATATATGTATATAGGTATATATAGAGAGAAAGGGAGGATTATGATTTAACAACTCGGGCTCAATTGGTAATCATGTAACAAGATATTGAGCATGAAACAACAACAGATCATTTCCGAGACATCTTGCTCAGCTCAATGAAAAGGAAGCAATTATATACAAACCTCCGAACTGCACCTAGAAGTGCCGAGTCCAGAAATGGATCAGAGGGTTAGTAATTGAGCAAAACCCAATATGCATTCAGACAAAGCTATGGTAGAAGATCTTCATGTTCCTATCCCACGTTGCCCGAGATCGATCGCCCCCAAAAAGAATCTGCTCCTCTCCCTTTCGCGACCTGTCAGATGCGTTTGCTCATTTAGGGACTATAACAAAAAAGAAGTTAGGATTTCATATCAGCTGTCCTCGTCCACAGAACCAATGTAAGTCAGGTCCATCCGTCTCACCCTAACAGCCCCCTTCAGCAAGGTGGACGCCTTCAGATTAGCATGGTCGCTGCCGCCAATTACAGCAGTATTGCTTGAAGATGGGCCCGATTCTGCTCCGTCCTCCAAAAGGCTCCAGGGGTCTATCTCCATGTCAAGGTCCTGAAGCAATGGAGAAGGTTTGTTCTTTCCCGGTCCATTAGCAGCAGTTCGTAATGAAGTAGCTGGATTTCTCTGAGGCGGGTTTATATTTCCAGGATGGGGTCCAGTTATTGAGATACTGGGTTGCAGAGAAGCAAGGACAGAAGGAGAGACAGATGGCAACTGGCAGGAGATCGAGCATCGGACGGAAGGGAAAAGAGCTGGCATTGCAGTTTGAATGCGCCGCCGAATTGTGTCAGACAATGGCATGCGATCCAAGTCATTCTGCATCCATTAACAATAGATAAGACATTCTGGCAATTTTGATCATTTTGGGAACAGAAATGGGCAGGTGACATGAATATCTTCAAGGCGTGTCTCATATAAAAAGGAAACAAAGTTCAAACGCAATCCTGAAATGACTTCTTGTTACTTCATCTGATAATTGGTATCAAGGTTTCATGCCCACCATAATATTTTACCCCAAAGGTTAAGAGGAAAATGGAGGTACCATTCCTTAATACTTTTTTAAAACATAAAACATTCATTCAAAAACAGTAAAGTAACAAAGATAGTAAGTTAACAAATATCAAACCTGCAAACTCTCTGCCACTTCCCTATCAAAAACAGTAAAGCCCTTGATACATTCAGTGGTTGGTTTAGAGTTGGATTTCAACTTCAACCAATTTGGCTGGCAGCTGCTCAACAATCCATGCAGCACTAATAATAAACGATCAAAGAGACTTTCGCCAGATAAATCTACCGAAACAGCAGAAGAAGCCTCTGTCAGCAACTCCACTTCCCTCTTCGATGGAGAACTCAATATTGGATTGAAGGACTGGTCTAGATCCTCATGCACAACCCTACTTCCCAGGAGACGGAGAATCACAGTGGCAAGGATGCACCTCATGTTACGTCCAGATGGCTCCCTGATAAATACAATACATGAGTAAAACTAACAATATGTAGACCATCAAATTGTTAACTTATAAGACCATTCACAGCAACCAGCGCAAGCAAAGAACGAAACAAAGTGAAAGAAGAGACTACCAGGCAAGAGTAAGATCTCTGCAGAAAACTATGACGTAAATGATTCATCATTCATAATGGATATTGACATTAATCAGGAACAATTACCAGCAAGTAACACATAAAAGATGATCCTAAACATAATTGTAGAAGCAACAAACAGTTTGTAAGATTACCCATCTGCACAGACAATAGGAAACAATCTAAGGAGGAACTGCAAACGCAATGACATAGAAGATCGTAATGCTGAAGAGGAAGGAAGCACAGTATCAGCTGGCACTGTTGGTCGTCTTGCTAATCCAGGACTGCCACCTCTTGTACCCTTGCGGTTATTGCCTTTACTTGAAGATCCTTCATTTCCAGAAGCAACTGCTCCTGGTTGCTTACTTGCTCCACGAGTAACTGCATTTATTTGCTGCTCAATATTATTCATCTGCTTGATCAAATCACTAGCGAAAGTATTACGCGAGTCGTCAGAGCTTTGATCAATACATGGAAGAACTAATTCAATTAGAGCTCTCTCTGTTTCGAATTGCTGGCTGACAATCATATTTTTGACATCTACCACTTTCGATAATCCTTTACTATACCTTTTAGAATCAATTCCTTCATCAATTACCTCTCCTTCTTCAAGAGAGGTGGCTTCAAACTTCCTCTTATCTCCCTTGTTTTTAGCAAGATCAAAACCAGAATTGCACCAGCCCCATGGCTTCCAAAACTGAGCCTTAGTTGACAGACCTTTACTTTCAGCAATATTAATGAGCCGTTGCCTAATGGATTTCCTTCCGAACAGAACATCATGACCTCCCAGGAACCATTTAGCTTGCAAAAGCATTGAATCCTCAAGTGATCTTCCGAAAAGATGTACAACCTCTGAATAAAGGGGAGCAGCATCAGGTCTTACCAGCAACCTGGTGAGGAGAATTTCAATGAAGTTGTTCTCATTCTCAGAGGCAGCAACTTTATCATGATTAGGATACAGAGAGCGTATGGCCTCTACTAAGGAAGTCTCATGCTCCAGTTTCTCAACGAGGGCTTGCTCATTCAAAAGAAGTCTGAGCTCAACCCACTGCCAATGGAACTTTGCAGGCTGCAGTGTATCCAAAACATGGACAAGCTTATCCAGAAGCTTTGCCTCATTTTCAGTACGATGGAGTTTCGACTCACCATGTCCAGGCACCCGACTCCCATCATCCTGTGTAAACAATGGCTGAGGCAATTTACAATCAATAATGGAATTCAGAAAGAGCCTAGCCCGGAGAGGGACAAATGCCAAGGCTTTCAAATGCACATCTGACCCACTCAATTCTAGCATGGCTGCAAAGTCGGAATCAGTAGCATTTGCAGCTACAAGATCATAAAAGCCAAGAGTGTCTCTCAGACACACGTCACGAAAAGGCAGGTGCTTTATGACATCACTGACGGCCAATGTTAAGGAGTGATACAACTGAGGGATGTCATCTCGGACAACAATGCCAGTGTTAAGAATGAATGGCCTCCATACCACAAATGCAAAAATGCAATAGGCAGGTGGAAAGACCAAGCTAAGAGGAAGCATTCGCTGCATTCTCGACAAAGCTACTACAGAAGCTTCGCCCAGAAGCTCCACAATGAAACCATCAGAAACCGTTCTGCAGTTCCCAACAAGAACCCTAAACCAGTGAACAGAAACTTCAACCAAGTTATCCACCTTAAAACTCCCCACAGAACGTGAGCTACCATTAGAGTTGGACCTCATACTCCTCACAAACTGAATTACATCCAAACCTTCCTTTAGTCTAAAAACTGTTACTATTCTCTCCAGAGTAACAATGCCCTGAAGAACTGCCCCAACCACAAGTGCAGAAACAGCAGCACTAGATTTTGCAGCCCTTCCAAGAACTGGTTTTGTATTGTTTAATGTATCACTGGATAAGTTTGCATTGGAATCATGTGCTTCAGGAGACATCTGAAATTGACCACGAGAATTCTTTCCAGGAGCAAAAACTTGGGAAATGGCTGAGGAAGCTTCAGTTGCAAGAGCAATCTCAAAGACCCGACTCTGACGTTCTCCAAGTGCTTCCTTAAGTAGGGCTAGGCAAGTTATATGAATGTGTATTACGCGACGAGCAAAGCTTAATGAAGCACTGGCAGACTGATAACTCGAATAATTTCCACTGGCTGTTAATTCAGGCATTTCAGCTATAACTTGTCCAACGTTACTAACAACTGCAGAGACAGCCGAGGAAACCAAAGTAGGGTCTCCTTCTTGAGCGGCGCCACCAGTTTGCCTAATGCACTCCATCAGTCCCATTACAATTTTTTGAGCTATCTGATACCCATCATCCAATTTCTCCAAAGAAGAGTTTTTTATTGTACCAGCAGCAATAAGTTTTCTCTCTTTGCCAAAGAAGTAGTGAAACGCTTCATCAATGTGTCTTCGCACTATATCTTTCATGCTAAAACCGAGTCTAGATCTGATACCAGTAATTTTCTGACGTAAAAACTCATCCAGATCTTCAACTCCGGCTGGAACTCCAAGTGGAAACCCATATTCTCCATCGGATGATCTTACAAATTCGAGTTCAGAAATAAGTCTTTTTTCACTTGTCGCCTTTAAATTCTTTTCCCATTCAGAAACACTTGTCACATTGCCATATTGCTTCAGCAGTTGCCGAGCATAAACTAAGGAAGCTGAGCCTGAAACCCTTCCATTAGAGGCCAATATAGTTGCAGTACGACGCATCAAGGCCGACAAGGTTTCAGGAATAAGATCAGTTGCCACGAGCATATTTTCATATCTGAAAATTGAAATAAACCCATAGTGAAACTAGATCAGAAAAAGTTACAATTGTTTCATTAGTACGATCCCGAGAATTTACATATGCAATCCAAGACATGAACAAAGACTATAAATATAAGATTATAAATATAGGAGGATACTACTGTCAAAACCAGGAAAAAAAGGATAGTGAGTTATTCAAAAATATCTCTGTTTGGGTTTAATACTTTAATTTAATTGACCCTCTTTTTCCAAGTGTTATCATACATGGATTTTAAGGTTAACCAAAAACCAATTTATATATCATATTTTTGGTTAAAAATTCCACTTTAGATGCTAAAGAATACCTATGAAAAAAACTTTATTACAAAATATTGTTTCTAAATGTGTTTATTGAATGTTAAATTCTGCCACAAACAAGATTGTAGAACATTACTTTCAAAGTGGAACGGAGGGAGTAATTAAAAATACAACATGATATTAAAATATGTTAACTATATCTTTGGCAGGTTCTGATGGGTACGAGGGTTTTGGGACGAAGAACAAATATCACACAATAATCTCACAATTCAAATAATTCAATATCTCCAAATAATGAAGTACATCACTATTTATAATACTCCTAAACAACTTTCCTAACCTAAATTTGACTCTAATACGATAACTACAAATAATGAAACTAATTAAAATACAATTTCTAATCATACAGACTTCCAAAGCCTTTTATATTATTCTAACCAACTTTCACGGACTTGTCCTGCATCATTACTCCTCTGCTGAAAAAAACTCGACTCCGTCGAGTTATCAACACAAGAACAATCACGTCGAATCACCAAGAAAGTCTTTGTAAGCTTCAAATTTGGCATGTCCAGAGCGCAAGTAAGAGTGAATTTGGTAGTGCTTTTGATAATCGAAATAGATATTAGCACGAGCATCATGTTGCGCGTGACAATCCCATAGCCATTTAAGCCCTAAGATAATGTGACAAACTTCAAGGGGTAGAACATCACACATAACGGTATTCTTAAGCTTGCAAACGGAAAATGTAACCATACGCCTTTGGTAACCCGCAACTTTGTATTGATAATCCATGCAACATCATACAGCTCCGGGTGAAGCTCAATTTTTAACCCAGTTTCTTAACTGCTTCCTCAGAAATAACATCCGTACAACTTCCAGTATCAATCACAAGAGAGCACACCTGCACATATGACTCTCGTATGAAAAATTCGCCCACAATGGATTTTAGGATCATCCTTATGTTTCTGGGCAACAAGTAAAGGTCGAAGAACACCTAAACATCCTTCCAAATGAGCCTCAGCTTCTAAATCTTGCTCATCACGCTCATAGACGTCATTTATCGGCTTGCAAACCTCTTCATTTAAGTCAGCATTTCCGCACGCTTTGTCAACAATAGCAAGTTACCTAGAGGGAGAAGAGGAAACATTCATCTTTGGGGAAGGACACTTAAAAGACATGTGACCAAAACCATGACAGTTATAGCACCTAGACGAATTGTTGTTGCTAACATTAGAAGAACTTGGGACGGTTAGGCCAACTAGTAGCAGAAGGGCTTGTTGACGATCTTTCTGTTGGCCTATTAAAACAAGCTCCACAAAAGTACGCTCCCTCCGAGTTTGGACTTGTATTGGAGGCCTAACAGAATTCCTTTTCAAATTATTCTCTATTTGGGTGGCAACTTAAACAACATCATCCAAGAGCAAGAGTTTACCTGTAGCTATACCACCTGCAATCTCTAGAATCAATCCTCGACGGTACATGGAAATTAAAACTTCTTCAACCTAAGGAAATTCAGACCGTGTAACAAAACTGTAGAACATTAAAGTATACTCGGCTATAGATTTACTTCCTTGTATAAATTCAGTTAACTGCAAAAACACTCGCTGCTTATAATCTGAAGGTACAAAACGTCGTGTCAATGCAGCTTTCATATCCTCCCATCTTTTCGCAGCTATATATAAATTTCGTTGATGTTGATCCTACCAAATACGAGTTGTTCCTTTCAACTTTGCTTCAGCAAAGAAAAGTTTTCTTTCATCGGATAATTCATTCCAACGAAAAAAGCTTTCCAAACTATGAATCCAATCGAAGAACGTCTCAGGACCATTATCGCCATTGAAATCTCTACCATTAATTTTGCTCCTCTATCCATTGTATTATCTTAGGATCTAGAACATGATGATTTAACTCGTGAATTAGGGTCATGCCGATGTAGTCTCAGATGATTAAGATTCGAGATGGGGTCTTCAAAATTCTTATAAATATCTTCTTGTCTCTTATCTACGCGTTCCGTGAGTACATTAACTTTTACTGTAAGTGTTGTAATAGAGGCCTGAACATTTGCACTAAGTGTTGTAATTGAATCTTCAGTCCTCTTGAGACGCTCATCTTGTTGTAACATATAATTATCAAGCTTGGCGTTGATTTCTCTAGCATTAACCACGGTTCCTGCGAATAAAAATATATACTTTTTTTTTGCTCTAGAGACTTGAGTGCAGGAAATATAAAGAAACAGGGGCTGAACTAAAACTGTTGAAACTTCAGGGGGTTGAAATGAAAGAAAATGAAACTATAGGAACTATGTAAAATTACAGGGGCTATTTTGAAATTTAAGAAAACTTTGGAGAATAAACTAAAAAAATATAAAACTATGGGGTACCTAACTGTATTTTGTCAAAGAATATTAGGGCTAAAGGCTTGTCTCTCTCTTCTTCACTATATTTCACATGAGGCCAAGAGAGAAGCAAGACTAAAGGCTTGAGGAGGCTAAAGGATTGGAATTTACTGAAACTGAGGATGGTGGCGACGGTGATGGTGATGACGCGGTGGTAACTCTTTTTTACTTCTTCTCTTTCTCTCTCTTTTACCTTCTTTCTGTTTTTTTTTTCACGCTTGTGATGGTGCGATGCGGGGTTGTGATTTGGGGCTGCGACTTGGGCTGTGTTTGGCTGAAATTTGGGTTTGGGAGATGGTTAAGGGTTTAGATAAGGCGTTTTTTTAGTAATGATAATGGGACAATGATTTTGGGAAAGAGATTGGACGGCAGAGGTGGTTTTGAGATTTTGCTCTGATACCAAAAACGATGGGGACGGGGGTTTTGGGATGAAGAACAAATATCACACAATTCAATCAATTCTAATAATTCAATATCTGCAAATAATGAAGTACATCAGTATTTATAATACTTCTAAACAACTTTCGTAACCTAAATTGGACTCTAATACGATAACTACAAATCTACAAATAATGAAACTAATTAAAATACAACTTCCAATTCATATAGACTTCCAAAGCCTTTTATATTGTTCTACCCAACTTTCACGAACTTGTCCTGCATCATGTCCTAAAATCTGTGCCACAAGCATTAGATAAAAGAAGATCAATTTAAACAGGATAGAGGGGGTAGTAACCATCTTCTATAAGCAATACTATAATTAGCTAAAGCAAAGATAGTGAACTCTTAGACATAAATGAAAGATCCTTTTTAACATAGATTCGAAAGAAGGAAAGGACAAAAGGTACTGCCAATATCTAGCTTCATATTCATTTCTAGAAAATTGCACTGAAATGAAGATTTCAAGGTGGCGAATACTAGCATTTCATATAAAGGCCACAGTGATCTTTTACGGTATTTGTTGATTTACAGGTATACTTGCCTTCTTCAGATTACATTTTCTAGCTGAAATATCAAACTTCTGGATATGTACTTCCACATATAATGAAGATCTTTGGAGATGACATCAATAAAATAAATGTGACCTGGGCTAAGTTGTGGTTACACTTGAATAATTTGAAAATGACTAAGATAATGAAACTGCTACTGTAACAACCTTCAAATCAGAAGACAGTTGAAAACAAAAAAAAATCCAGAGTTTACAAAAGAATCACAAGGATGAAGGATATTTATCACCTGAAATGTCTCTTTTAAGAACTCAACTTGTCAAAATCCAAAGATACAACTAATAGCACGATTCCTCGTTCAAAATTTGTTCAAGCACTACAGCTGCTAAGTTTATAAAGATATGCCCAAAAAGAAAAACTAATTCATTAGCTTGTTTATTGACTCTCTGGTTTGGATAGATACACTTAATACAACAAGAACCAATCAGTTGAGCCAGTGAATTGGTATCATGGTATGTCATCATACAAAGGAATGGGAATTAAAAGACCAAGATGCATTATGTAAAGAATCTACATTTGCTAATGTCCAAGGTAGGCTCCAATTTGACAACCAAAAAATAACTTAAGCAGATAAGTAGCGTAAGTCGAGTGAAATGAATTAATTAGGCATTTAATCGAAAAATATAGAAAATAAAAACGAGAAGATATAGAAAAAATCAAAGTAAGAAGAAGCAAGCATATGATCAAGATTATGAAGGCACCTTTTAAGAGATGATAAAAGAAATGTCTCCCCAATGGCACAGACATGGTTTTCCACATTCCTTGACAACATGAGACTGTTTCTCCCTCCATGTATTGAAGAACTAGGGCTATTGGTAACCTTTGGCAACAACAGAAGAAGAAATCTGGCTGCTGAAACTACATCATTAGAGACATCCATCAAATACAATATAGCAGATAACTCATCTTCTCCAAGTTTCCATCGGACAGAGATGCGGTCATCAACAGCAGGGAAAGATCTAGTGAATTGGCCAACCTTGACATCAGTCTTCTCAGCCTCTTCAACAAGCTGCCTTGCAGTAGCAATCAACCACACAGAGATCACTCTCTTCTCTACAAACCGGAGCTGCTTTAGAGCTTTTCCAATTGAAACAATATCCCCAGCATGAGGTGTTCCAGTACCATCAATTGACTTAGGACCAACTCCATCATTACCAGATCTGTGGTGAGGGCAGCTTATCCTCCTATCACAAAGGTGACTTGTGGATGCTCCCTGGCTACCTTCAATCCTAGCAGCTGCTAATTGTGCAAGACTTTGGGTTTTACGCACAACCTTTTGCCTACCCCTTGAGGCTTGCTTGGCTGGCTTGACAGGAGGATCTGCCCTAATAGACTCCGACTTGGGCCCCTTTCTCACCCACCAGATTTCTTCGTCATCTGATGGATTAGGAGAATATCCCAGAAGATAGGAACTCTTTTCTTCACTTAATTTTTGCCGCTTTACCCTTTTACATTCTTCACACCCTGGTGTTCCTTCCCCCAGATCATTCACAACACCAATTGACCCAATGGGCCTCTTCAAAGTCCCCTGGGACTCATCAAGTCCAGTATCTGTGGATGTAGAAGACAAACTTGGGAACTTCAATAATACTGAAATAGAAGCCTTCAGTTCTTCCAGCTGAGCAACACTTTTGACATTTTTCCCAGACGACAAACTGGAAGCTGATGGCACACTTTTCCACTGATCTATGGGCGATAATGAAGAACTATCCCAGACAAAGTTTAGACGATTCTTTTGTTTCTGAGACAAAATATTTGTTCTGTTTATGCTTTTTTTATTATCAATAAGCCCACGAAGCACAAGTCGACGTTCATTTGAGTAAACATGCATGGCTTCTGCAAGCACTGCCACCTCTATGACTTGTGCTTCTTCTAAAGCATCACAAATATAAGGACCAGGGAGCTGCTTTAAGATTTTATAATGTCTCTTCCTTCTGTCCAGATCAGCCAGAGGGCCATCCCGATCCATAATTCCACTAACAATCAATTGCCTCACATATGCTTGAGGGTAGAAAATCCCAGACCGTGTTAGTTCAATAATGAGTAGTTGAAGGCGCTTGAAACCTTCTCCACATTGTGATTCATGTTGATCTATCCAACATACAATAATATCATGTAAAGGGCCAGGGCTTTGAAAAACATTTGATAAATCTTTTATTTTCCCATCCAGACTCTTTAACTTACTTTTAAGCTCGAAAAGATTCCCAGCAGATGTCCTCCCAAAAAAAGCATTCAGCAAACCAATTCCTCCCATAAGATCATCAACTCCTGGAATGCTATCAATCTTGCATCGGACTAGATTTTGAATGTTTCTCATAGTAAGCTTCAAGAGGCGAACTGCAATATATACTTGAGAAAAGTCCCTTCTGCCAGTGAACTTCAGGCCATTAGATGGGGCAGAACGAAAATCCCTGAAATCGCATGTTGCCCACTCACAAATGAAAAACACAGAGCTAAGAAATGACAAGCTAATTGTCCGAATCCACTTAAGTGATGAACGTAAGCATGTGCTAATTTCGGTCATCCACCTTGCATCAACAGCTCCATCACAAATCTCTTCAAAGAGAAACTTATATGCCACTGTAACATCCCCCTTTATAAGAGCCTTATCCAATGCTTGTACAGCTTTAGCCACATTGTGACCGGGATGACCAGGTCTTGCAGCCCTTGCAAGATTATTTGTCCGTTTCTGAATTGACGACACAACACAATCAATGGACAAAGACTGACCTTGAACCTCAAGACCTCTATCCCTAAGCACACAATCAATTTCCACTGGAATATTTCGTACCCTCCCAGATTCCTCAGTTAACTTTTCATTTACTACATGAGATACTACACAAGATGGCAGAGGAAAACAATCCAAAGCAACAAAAGTATCAGGCACAGCCAGTATCAAATATCGAAGCATCTCCACCAGAGCAGAGGTAGTGTAAGCCCTCCGTGAATTATCCACGAGATCTGAACCCCCAGGAGAAGGTTCACGGATAAAACGAACAGCTACTCCTACTAAAGTGCGAACGTAGGACTGAGATAAGACGGCAATTTCTAACACGCCATATATGATGGGCAATAACAGCTGCAATATCCCAAGCAATTCTTTTTCCTGAAAAGAATAAAAATGACCAAAAGAAAGATAAAGAAAACAGATCATTACCTAAATGAACTTAATTGACACACACACACACACAGAGCTCCTCTCCAAATAACAGGGTTTTTGAAGTCTGCCTAGAAAAATTATACCTGCAGTTGTTTGAGAACCCAATCAATGATGAGAGAAGGAAGAAGTAGCCCTTCTGCATTATGCCATTGTAAAATCCGCACCACATACCACCATTTAAAATGCCAGGAAGGCTCCTCATTATCAACTATTGCTGATGTTGTATCGCTCTTGTGATGTATCGACCCAGCATAAATTTGTGCAGACCGATCCCTAATATGTACCGTAGAATGAGAATTACTACTCAAGACAAATTCATCCAGCAGGTACTGCAAGTAATAGATAACATCTTTTGTCCACTGCTCTGAGCGGGACAACCAAGTCTTTTCAGGCGTACCAGAAGATATACTGGAAGATCCAGGCCGGACCTGCAAGATGAAATCATAATCTGCTACATTCCGGAACTAAAAATAGCCAACTATAGTACAAAATCTAACCCAATACTGGTAACAGCAACCAGGGTATATATACCTGATTAAGATAAGTTACTTTGATGAACCAAGTTGCCCTCAATAACGGAACATTATTCCAGATAAGGACTTCAAACAGGGATTTCTTCTTATAACCATGAGGAACATGATCCGCCAGTGAACGCAATCGCTTATGCGGTTGAGATAAACCCTACAAATAAAAGTTGAGAATTATTATTTCACCAAATTTTATATTAATAATGCTGGAATTGAAATAATCATTTTCAACAGAGAGGTGCATCCAAATTGGATCAGGAAATCCTCTTAGACAATAAGCTGTAACAATTATCAGGGATGTCTGAGTTTTCAAGTTTTTGTTGTATTTTCCCATGGAGGGTGTTTGATATAGTTTGAGTGGTTTGAGGTTAAGCAACTTATAGAAATCACTGTCAGACTTGTATTAGTGTAGCAACAATGCTAGAATTGAAATAATCTTTTTCCAAAGAAAGGTGCATACATCCCAATTAGATCAGAAAAATGCTCACTGCTCACTAGATCAATAAGCAGTGAATATCATCGGAGATGCTTCAGTTTTCACTTTGTTTTATTTTTCCCATGGAAAACGCTTGAAATTGGCCTATATAAATCATTGCCATACTGGTGTAGCGTCCAGCCAATTTTCCACAAATTATATCAGTGACCAATTTCTAGATTTTGAATTTTCAAAGAGGGGCTCCTTCCGTGTAAATCCTCTAACTGTTGTGCCAAATTGTCAGGTAAAACTTATCCACCATTAAACTTCTTCTCGATTCTCTCTTCCCCTGACAACAAACTTTTGCTTTAAAAAACCGTCTAAAGTATATCTAGCTAACATGTAAAAAGTCTAAAGACTTCAAATATCAGTCTTGAGAAAAGGGCATTGGTAGGTTTTCCATTCTAATATAAGTCAACACAATGCACAACTGGAGTACAATGCCATCTAGAGTTCAAAAGGACTGTGTAACTACATGCAGCTAGGAATGTTTTGAGAAAGCCATCAAGCCGAAAACATATCATATTCAATGTAGGGGTTGCCAAAATTGGAGTGTCTGCATGACTAACAAACTATTGCTTCAAGCTAGTCTTGTTATCATTCTTACAGTGCTGCTTCTAATTGTCACAAGAACATTATACAATTTTCAACATAGTGCTGCCATCAGCACATTGACTAGAACTATGGTCATGGCCCGAGTACCATTTCCTAAATATGCCTCATCAAGTGTTCGATAATGTTGTCTGCTAAGAAAAAAGATTTCGATATCTCACAATCTTAATTTATGAAAGACAAACATTTACATATTATCAATCAAACATAGCCAACTACAAAGTTCTAACTAAAAGTAAAAGTCTGACCTCTATCCATTTCTTCCTGAACTCTTCCCCACATGCCTTTTGTTCAGGAAAGATACCAGATTTAGTTAATAAAGTACCAGAAAGAGGGACTCCATAAACTTGACCCGCCTGTAACATTGAGAGTATATTGCAAGGTTCAGTCACCATTATTAAATCAAATTAACTATATAGACTGACATTGAGAGAATACAACACTTTAAAAGATATAAGTCCATTAAAAACAGGAACATATGTGCAAAAGGAATTAAGTTAGAACAGAATAGAGAAAAACAGGCTCGAAGTCGCAGAAATGCATATTCCTTCCAAAGACATCAATAATGAAGAAGGAAAAGCACATTACCTTGCGCTTTTGAGCACGAGATTCATTGATGGCCCTGTGACATTTTCTGATCGACTGCAAACAAGCATATTGAATTAATAGAAGCAATTAGAATTGACCAATCCTCCCCAAGAACGTTATTGGACTTTAAAATGGTTCAAAACTCCTGTAGGATGAAAACAGACAACAGATAGCCTCTCTAGCTACAGAATTCAAGATATTTACCTCTTTGCACTTTAGGATAACAGGTTTTGCAAAAGTTTGAACCTGTGATAATGAGATCTCTCTAGCTTCCTGACAAAGTTTTCAAGAGAGGTCCGCCAGTAAGATAAAAACATAACAAAACAAAATAATCTAAAAACTGAATATATTGAGAGTCAAATACATGCTTATGTGATCGTAGTTGCATAGAGAAATTAAAACATTTACTTATGCAATAGCTTCACGCAATTGCTATATATACCTAGGTCCCAACTCCCAAGTATAAAAAAGATTTTCAGTTTATACAATATTCTGAAGCCATTTCCATTGTCAACCATTTTTGCAATGACGCTAACATTAAAAGTTCAAAAATCATTTACAATTAAAAGACATGGGCGCAATAATCCACGGCAGTATAAATTCAGCATGTAGAGAATATATGAACAGTGCAGACATGTAAAAAAGATTTTAAAGTATAGATATCTAGAACGGAAGAGTGTAATTTATACACACGCACACATATACATGTATATGCATACCTCAAGCCCCTCAATAGTCTCCCTGTATCCAGATTGCACATATTCCCTGGTGAGCGTCTCCTCGGGGCAATTTGGTGTTGGTTGTTGGAAGTCAGCTGGCCCAAGTCTGAGAAAAGAAAAGTGACCAGTTTCAAGGAAAACTATTACTAGTAATACTACTCCCTCCATAAGGTTATACACATAGATTAAGAAATGATATTAATGCTTTGTCTGATTGACTAAATTGAGTATAATATTTCAGTATTAACATTCTAAAATTTATTGAAAAGATGAGAGAGAAATAAATTAGCCTTTAATCATAAAGGATAATATGGAAAATTAAGCATTTAATACTTCCTTGAAATCTACAAACGACCAATAAAAAGGAACAAAAATCTCTCTCTAAAAAGACAAATAAAAAGGGACATGGGGACTAATAAATAAATTTAAGTTTGAGAATTCAAAGCATCATAGATTAGTCACTTTAGAAGAGAAGAACTTTAAAACCTTTCTGATACAATTTTTTCCTTCTTTTGATAGGGAAAAAATATTATTAATAGAAGAGTACATTTCTGATAAATCATCAAAGTGAACTGCAAGCATACTCAAAGCAAGTTAAAAAAATGCTAAGATACATTTAGCAGGAAAAAAATGCTAATATACAGATCCACTCACTTGATCTACCTGCAGGAGTTGGGAGGAAGAGAGCGAGAAATAAATAGCACCCTCTTTTTGTCATTCACAAGGTTAATTCCAAAAAAATAGTTATTAAGTTGCAGAAATTACCGTGAATTCAAGGTTTCTTTCTCACACCTTAATTTGTATGGAGTAACCTGTATTTGCCTCCTGCAATATAAGACTAGTGTCACAAACATTATTTAATTTATTACTTTATTAAATAGTGGTACTAGAAAGAAATGTAGCCTGCCCGAACTACTTCTAAATATTGATCCTTATTTGGCCAGACCAGAATTGGATGTATTTGACTGAACAAGAAGTTTTAGAAGAATGCATTAAAAGCAACGACATAATTTTTGTCATAACATTCCAAGCTTGCCCTTATAGTTTAAATAAAAATAACATATACGAATATAATTTCCTTCATCAATGAAGCTCAAACTATGAACTCCAGTAATAAATACACTTCGGTTTTGATACAAGACAATCTTTCTTAAAAAGGAAAGTATGGACTACTTTTTGTCAACATTGGGATTATATTTCATTGGTTCTAGAAATAACTTTAGCCAGCATTAGGGATTCATCTTTTTTTAACAAATAGAAATTAGAATTTTATAAGAGAGAAGAGAGAGTACAGAAAGGGAGGACAAGGAGTCCTCCAAAGAAATACAAGCATTAGAGATTCATGTGTATGCTCAGCTATGTTACAAATCCAACTGAAATTGCTGAACTGTAATATTCCTTTCTGAATGACTATGAGTATGAATGTGCATGAATAACGTACGCGTTTGAGGCATAAAGATAAAGACAAAAAGAGACTTGCTAGATATAAACAATAGAACTGAGGGAACCATTAACCTGGAGTTCAGAGGAAAGTTTGATGCAAGCGAAGAAGACTCGGCTCGGGACGTATCCCTGGCCGATGTCCCACCAACACTGTTATTAACTGCACTAGTGCAGCTGGAAGAATGATACCTTTGCATTTCTCCCAACTATCACCTGCATACTGCCTCCAGCATTGAAGAACTACAAGATGTTAAGCAAGTGAAACTGCAATAAAAGTAGTTAAACATATTCCAGTAAACTCGGGGGAAAAAGCATGCAAAATAACAGCGAAGGAACAATTTAATCAACTTGACCAACAAAAAACAATATGCAGCGCTCACAATGTCACTGAATGGATTGTCCGGGACGAAACAAATAAGTAGTAACTTAAAGCAAGCATAACCTCTATTCTAGAGTAACTATTACAAGCATCATAACATTAAATGTTGACAAATTTGACAAGGTTTTAGATGGAAATGTGAACTCTACACACAAAATAAATGTTGCCTAATTGTTCCATGTAGGTGATTGTACCTGATTACTGACCTAGAAAGAAACACTTAAGTGAAAAAAATACTAAAGAATACACTTACCAAAAAAATATTTAAGAATAACTATGAACCATAAAAGGAACTTGACCTGATAATTAAATAGATACTTACAAGAAACGACTTGGTAACTAAGATATTTATGGGACTAGAACTTGGACACCAATGGAAAGCATACCACACACTTCCTGTCCTGATCTAGGATGTTCTGAACATGTGTCGATGTAAATTTTCACGAATTGGATGATCTGGTAGGTATCGAGTAAGAATAACTTAGAACAAGTATAATCTCTATTTTATAGGAAACTTATCCGAGCTTCAGACCAGTAAATGTGCTGACAAACTAGACAAGGTTTTAGTTAGAAATATGAATCCTAAACACGAAGAGAAACTTTACCTATAGTTCCATGTTGTGAACATACAGTATTTATATATATACAAAGGAAACCAAATTCCTCACCTAGAGAAAATACAGCCTGCTAATTCAGGGTCACTAAGAGCCGACTTTTCAATGAAAAGAAACAACCGAAAATTTTGAACCATAGCAGACACGCGACCTGGTAATTATTTAGATAATTATGGAACTAAAATTTGTAGCACAGTAGAAAGGAACTTAACCAGAAAACTAGGGACAAGAAAAGAGAAGATACCATGACTTGAACACTCAGAGTGGCCCACAACCACAAGGGGTAACAGCACTAAGACGACTCAAACTGTTGGTAACTTGACCTCATAACTAAATGGAGTAGAAACTTGTGGAACTAAAACCTTAACCCTAATGGAATACAACGACAATATTCACATTTCCTGACCTTATCTAACACGTCAAAGTAAAAATGAAAACCTCACTCCCCTTCCCGCCTCCCTCCCAAAAGAAGAAAGGAACAAGACTAACCCATGAAACTGTCTTAGGTAGTTTTCAAAGAAATGAACTATGACAAGTCTGGTACTTAAGGAAGCATGGTCCAAAATATGAATTTACTAATGCATAGAAGTAAAATAACCCTACTAAAGTTCAAATAAAATTGGGGCATGCAGTTACCTTTAATTGACCAAAGTATTGGGACCCGCAATGAATATTTCGAGACCAACAATTCTTCCACGTAGTTGAAATCAGTTTGAACAAAGCTCAAATCACATTACCAATTCAAATAAATACATAAATAATGGCGACCTTTTTGTATTAGATTTTATCACTTCAACCCATCACAAAAATTCTAATAAAGCTACGAGTTTCAAGCTTAATCAATGTTAAAGAAGGAAAATACATTGTTCCATAAACAATAAATAAATAAATTGATTCACCTGCACCTAATACATACAATTCTAAAGGAAACCCAATCCTGATACAATACGTACGTAACTAAAGAAACATTGCTTGATCAAATCAGTGTGATCTTGAAGCCTTACCAAAGCTAAAAACTCAACTTTTTCCCATGAAAGGAAACACACCCAAATAAGTTTTTTTATGAAAAAAATAAAGTGTGCCACCAGCTCAAACCTTACCACAAGTTCAAGCATGTAACCACTAGAGAAAAAAAATATTTTTTAAAAAAAAATGAGAACCCAATACAATATATCAGCTATATCACTTAAAAGTTCAACAATTGCTGAACCAATTCACACCTGGACATAAAATTCAACATATACCAACTTAAATAAACAGAGTGAAGCAAACATCTTTTTTTTCAAGCATACCTTGAAATTAATACCCTAGCATAGATTAAATCTGCCCAAGCAAGTGAGTCCTGATTCTGTAGTATGCCCACTGATATGAAGTTTCAAAGACTGACACTAGGGTTTTTGAGGTTAAAAAAAATAATTAATTAAGGAAAGTGTACGGAACTATGAAGGAAAATGAGAGGAAGATTGAGATTCGAAAAGAAATGTCGAATTTTTGAGGAATTTAGGGATTGAAGGAGAGAGAACAAATCGTATACAGAAATATAGAAATAGATATAGAGAGAGAGAAAATACTATTGTTTGGGGGGCTTTGACTCTTTAGTTTTGCTGATGATGAAGATGATGCGCCTGGGTCTGTTGCCCCTCAGGTTCTTCGAAAATTGGAAAATTACTATTCAAAGGTTAACATTCTTATTTTTGGTAATTTTCTAAAATTTAATAACCTTGTAATTTGCTATAGTTGGAGTTAGGTTTGTAACATTCAAGATCGCAATCAAATTGCAAAAATATGCGGAAGCGTGTAAAATCAGAGTTTAAAAATTTTACAAACCATAAACCCGGATCACCCTTTATGCATAATTATTAATTAAACGAAAAGATAAAGAATAAAATCATACCCTTGAAGATCGAGCTTCCTCAGGTACAAGTTCACCTCCAATCCTTTTCGCGTTCAACTTGAATCCACCGGGTTGGGTTCCTTCCTTTGATCAACGTTAGCCACCCAAGTGTTTGGCCTCTAGAGGTGATCCACCAAGGAAGAAGAATTCAAGAAGATGAGTATTTGGCTCAAACCCTAGTTTTCTATCTCTATAGAAAAAGGGGCGTACTCTCCAACAATTAAAATTACGTATATGTGATATCTGATATAAGACTCCTCTTATAAAGATATCAAGTAACCCTATTAAAAATAAGGTATTATTTATTTAATTAAACTCTTTTAATTAAATGGGCTCCTTAATCTTATTAGGGATAATTAATTAAACTCCTTTAACTAATTTTCCCTCCTAATCCTATTAGGAATAAATGAGAGTACTTATATTAAATTAATTCCTAAACTCTTTTAGAAATTAAAATAATAATAATTGTAATAATATTAATAAGACTCCTCTTATTAATTTATATTTAATATTTCTAAAATATTAAATAATAAATATTAAGCTATTTAATTTATTCTATCACCATAGATTAAATTAAATATACTTAACATATTATTACGATTATGCCATTAACTTCTTAAATAATTATTCTTCCTTTTATGGTGTGACCCTTTAGGTTCTCCATATTAAACCGGTTGTGAATAAATCAATTAGAACAATTCTAATCTTATTTAAATAAATAAATTAAACTAATAATTTATTTAAATAAATAATATTTATTCTACAATAGGGATAAGCCTCCCTAGCGATCAACGACTTTCCAGATAATATAGATTTCAACATTAATCATAAAAGAACCTTTGAGTTAATAGTTACCGTACAATTCAATCCTTCCACCATACAATGTCCCAATTAAATATAAGACATGGAATTTCTGTCAAGTCTTATTTTATTTAATTATATGTATTTCGACTCTTAAATGTACAACTCCAAATAATGAAAATTAGAAACTCCTTTCTAATTTCATTCTGCCTTGGCCAAGGACTACTGAGTTGTCATTTATCGAATCACATAGGACATTTCTCTTCTTTTACTAGAAGTGGTAGATTCTTTATTGATCATACATTATCTCCATGTACAACTTATTATACCCAAGCATACCCTTTGATATACCCTAAGGGTCTTAAGGAATAAGTCAAAGTATAACTCATCATACACAAGATACTATGATGATCTCAAGTCTAAGGATCACTTGTACTACTATCACTACAGGAATTCCTATTGACATACAAGTAAAACTCCATTAGGTATTCCTTAGCGAGTCACGTTCAGTGAACTTATTCTCTAATAAGCACCTACATACTTGCTTTAGTGTCTCCACACAAATGATCATGAGATCAATCATCCTCATCCAATGAGCAAGCAACGTATGTACCAATCTATCCGGATTCACTAATCCCCAATTTAGTAATCCAACGATTGGGAACTATTTTAGTTTTAAGCTTTCTAAGAATTTAGATCTCATTAGAATGATCATCATCATTATTCTAAAAGCATTGCTTAAAACTATGGGTTTATCACATATTATAAAACAGCATCATGTAGATAATTAAAAGCCTTTAATAAATTAATACTTTTTATTAATAAATGAATAAGATTATTTACAAAGTATATGCTTTATCATCAAACATGATTGGCTTGTGTACATACTACTTTCAATCTCCCACTTGCACTAAAGCCAATCGTCATGGTATCTCATACTCTTCTTCTCTAAGTGACGATTATCCTGCTGTTGGATAAGCTTCAGTAAATGGATATGTAATGTTGTTCTTGAGAGTCCACTATCTCTATAGTGATTTCCCATCTTTCAATGATTCATTTAATTAAATGAAAGTGCCACAACACATGTTTAGATCTAAGATGAGACTTAGGAACTATTCCTAGTTCTGTAATGAAATTTTCATCCAAACAATCAACTTGTAGCTTCATTTATAGCTATATACTTTGTCTTTATCACTAAACCAACAACTCTTTGTTGTTTGGAACCTTTCCAATTCACTGCACCACCGTTCAAGGTAACCCTTTACCTTAAAGTGGATTTTCTGTCGTCTTGGTCTGTCTGAAAAACTTGAGTCTGTTAAGCCCTCTAGTTTTAATTCAGACCCGCCATGAATTATATCACATCCTTAGTGCTGGTTAAATACTTTGAGATGTTTTTCACTGACTCATAGTGAACTTCTCCAGAATATGACTGATCAACATCAGGTCGCGTATATTTCATTGCATACATGATTGTCACTAATGTGATCTCTCTTTTGGAGTCTATGGGGACTATTAAGAGAGATACACTCCATGGCTCATCAACATGAGACATCCCATGGAGTTTGCCATGCTAAACGACTTTAGCATCAAATGAATATATGTTCCTTGGGTTAAGCCGAGCATCCTTTTAAATCTATCTATATAGATTTGCATCCCCAATTAAGATACTCTTCCCAAATCATTCATGGAGGAATGTTTAGACAACTTTATCTTTACTTATTGTAGCATTGGTATGTTATTCCTCATCCGTAGTATATCAATATATAATACTAGAAATTTCACGATGCTCCCACTGATCCTTTTGTACACACTTGGTTCATTCTTATTTTTGATAAATCAAACTCTTTTGATTGTCTCATCAAAATGAATGTTCCATTATTTTAGAAACTTGCTTTAATCCATTTCTCTGAGTGTCTACAACTCTTACCTCATCGTATATAACTGGATCATCATCTTCTATGATACGTACCTCATCATCATCATCCATGATGAATCCATACCTCCTAGGTATCTTCGGTAATATTCCAGATTTACGATTCGGTTGTGGTACAATAGGTCAATCTACAGGTTCCTCTTATTTGACTTATAGTGTTTTGTGGCTCTTGAACTTTTCAAGATGTATTATCCTCCCACTAGCCCTTTTAATGATAAACATCTTTATCTTAGAAGGCATCATGTTTCACAACAAACACCTTTTGCTAAGTAGGATTATAGAACATATACCCTAAACTTACTTTAGGATGTCCCACAAATTTGTACATGTCAAATCTTGTCCCAAGCTTATCCTCTGAAACAGTTTCACATAAGTTGGACAACCCCTTATCTTAACATATTTAAGATTAGGAATCCTCCATGTCCATAACTTTTATGGAGTCTTGGGGCCGAATTATGAGGTTACCTTTTCCGTAGATATGCAGCCATTTCTAGTACATGATCCTAGAAGGATACTGGAATGTCAGTAAAATCATTATGGACCGCACCATGTCCAACAAGGTACGATTTTTCCATTCAGATACATCAATCAATTATTGCGTATCAGGATGTGTCCATTATTAGAAAACCATTTGAGATGATCTAGAAACTTATTGCACAAGTATTTATTCCTTGATCTAATCAAAGAATCTTAATACTTTGTCAATTTGTTTCACTTCTGAATTCTTTGAACCTTTCAAATAATTCACACTTGTATTTCAACAAATACATACATTCAACTCTTTGAATGATCATCTCCTTTTCTTATACTAGTTTGTTCAATTTGAAAAATATATTTTTCACGTAAGTCAAGTATACAAAATCCATTAAGTAATATTTCAGTTCTATACAAAACATTATTATTATAAATAGAACAACAATTGTTCCTAATTATAATACCAAAGATTTCATTGTCCAACAATAAAATGGAAATAATGTTTCCAACGAGAACTGGAATACAATAACAACTTATTGACTTAATAGACTTGCCCGTAGGCATGCTAAACTATAAGTTCCTATGGCTAATGCAGCAACCTTTGCTTCATTTCCCACACATAGGTTTACTTATATTTGTTTAGCTTTCTACTTCTACTTGGTCCCTTCATAAATCTATATTTATGATAACCAAAGACGGTATCCAATACCCAAGTAGAACCTTGACTTAAAGAAAAATTTATTTAAATCATGAACAAATTTGTATTTGTAACCGAAACTTCACAAAGCTTCTTTGGTTAGCCTCTGCAAGATGCTTCTTGTAGTTTCCTTCCAGTGTCCAGGCTTATTGCAGTGGAAGCAAACTCCTTTGCTATCCGTATCAGTTTTGTTCTTATTATCCTTTGTTTTTGCCCTTTCTATTTACCTTCTTAGAATCGTTCTTCTTTTCAGAAGATCCTTTGGCCCCTACCGGTAAGACTTGGTTTTTCTTGGTTGGAAAGTGACTCTCAACATTTTTTAACATGTTAAGCAAATCAGCGAGGCTGATATCTAGCTTGTTCATATGAAAAATTCACAACAATTGTGAAAGGAGTCCGGAAGTAAGTGCAAGATCAAATCTTGGCTCAACTCTCCATCCATGACAAAACCCGTTGTCCTAATTGATCAATCAAATTGATTATGTTAAGGACTTTTATCTGTACTGTAGTGTCATCGGTCATTCTAGATCGGAAGAGCTCCTTAGATATCTGATATCTACCAGTCCTACTTTCCTCACCATCAACTACTTGATGTGTAGGAATATAATAGGAGCATCCATAGTTTCATGCTGACGCTGAAGCTCGTTACTCATGGATGCGAGCATGATGCATTGAGCCAACTATGCATCATCTAGCCACTTTCTAAAAGTAGCAATATATATCTTCCTCAGAGGCATTGTCTGCAACCATTGCAGGGATAGGCGTATTAGGGACATAAGATAACTTTTCAGCCATGAGAACTATTCTCAAATTCCTTAACCAATCCGTTTAATTCGGTCCGGTTAATTTAGTATCTAATATGCTACGCAGTGATAGTAATTTAGACATTGTAAAATTCTGTAAATGAATTTGTAATTAACAACATTTTAACATACATTCTTTTATTAATTACCAAAATAATTAGGTCTTGTTTTAAATTGGTATCTCCCACTATTTTCTTCAAACTATATTACCCTCACTTATATAGTTCGGCAAAATCCAATTAAAGATATGCTAGTGAGAATAAGGATCCCATTTCAAATGTATATAGCCTTGTGTGTGCACAACAAACTATATATAAATAAATAGGTAGACAACTCTTGTCAATTACATCAACTATGTAACTCCTTGTATTTTGCCTCTTAAATCATAATGGTCAAGTGTGTGCACATCCGAACTAAAACGATTTAAGTTAAGTCAGACCCAGCATTTCCATATAAGTAAAGAGAAAACTACAGCCCTTGTGTGTGCACAATAAAGCAGTAATGTTCAATTCCTTATAAACATCATATGTAATAAAAACAACATCTTAAATATTTAATACTCGCCTTGTGTGTGCACAACAAACTCATATTAAATATTCAATACTCTATTGTTTCTATCATGCTAGAAGGCGACGTTCGATATTCCAAATATCTTTGAACGTTACAACTTAATATAAAATATTTGAGGGGTTTGTTATTAATTGTCTCATCTTGTTTAGCGCGCATGCACATATATATATAAAATACGCGTCATATTAATTAACATGCGAAGCACGTTTGCATAATATATAATATATATAGTATAAGCATGCACATATAGAATACTATATTCTACCCGGATTGATTATGGACTTTTATTCTAGTTTGGTTCACTAGAGCCACCAAGTGAACCAAAAGGTCAAACCCTAGGGGTGCAAGAATTAATATTTAAATATAACTATTACATTTAAACCCGGGCTCCATTACAAACGGGTCTTCACGCGCTCCTTGTTCCTTGATCTCCAATTCTTCAAAATTAATTCTAACTATTCCTATTACAAAACTATTTAAAATAAATAGATACCTTGATCAGCAGTCAAGGGGAAGTACATAGGAGGGAGATAGAATTTACATTAAGAAAAATTAGAGAAGACGAGGTACGCAGACCCCATTTAATAAAACCCATACATTCAAGCATCCAACTAAAATAAAATCCAATCGCATTGGTCAATAGTCCATAATCAATCCCATTTATTATCATACACATCACCATATGTATCAATAAATAACATTCATCTCATGAATAATAAACATTTAATATATATATTGATATCATTTAATGGGCAAAATTAATTAGCATAAAATCTATTTTTGAATCAAAATAAACTCCTTTATTTTAATCCAAATTTAAATCAAAATAAAACTATTTTATTTTAATTTATCCAATTTTGAATAAAATAAACTATTTTATTTTAATCAAAATCTTTAATCAAAATAAACTCCTTTATTTTAATTAATTATGGAATCCAATTCCAAGTCAAAATAAACTCCTTTATTTTGGGTAATATGAAATCTTATTTCATATCTTAAATAAACTCTTTTATTTAGGAAAACACGGATTTTCTTTCCTATTCATAAATAAACTCCTTTATTTTGAATAATATAAAATCTTATTTTATAACTAAATAAACTCCTTTATTTAGGGAAATTAGGATTATCTTTCCTATTCACAATTAAACTCCTTTATTTTGAATAATATGAAATCTTATTTCACATCTAAATAAACTCCTTTATTTAAGGAAAGATGAAATTCAATTTCAACTCCAATTAGTTATCATGGAATCCAATTCCAACTCTAATTAGTTAACATGAAATTTTAATTTTAAAATTAAAATAAATCTTTTTTTTAAAATTAAAATAAACCTTTTATTTTAAGATTAAAATAAACTTTTATTTTAATAATAAAATAATAAACATATTATATATATACCGTTATATTTATATATATATATATATATATATATATATATATATATATAACCGAATATATATATAATTTATACTCCTTGATTTCCGTGCATGAGAATTGGCAAAATCCTGTAACTTGATATGCCTTGCGTGAGTCAGCAGCTTAACCAAAAAAAAATCCTGACTCATTAGAATTCCCTATTTTTCTTGAACATGAATCACGTGAAACACTTTGATAGAAAAAAAAAAACGCGAATCAGTACCTTTTCCGGGAAAAAAAAAAAAGTTTCGCAATTTTTTTTTTTTTTAAATAAATTTTATACAATAAAATTATGCCCAATTAAATTGTTCTAAACACATATCAATATACATATCAAATCTGAACAATTAATAATTTGCATAAAGGTTTGGCTCTGATACCACTGTTAGGTTTGTAACATTCAAGATCGCAATCAAATTGCAAAAATATGCGGAAGCGTGTAAAATCAGAGTTTAAAAATTTTACAAACCATAAACCCGGATCACCCTTTATGCATAATTATTAATTAAACGAAAAGATAAAGAATAAAATCATACCCTTGAAGATCGAGCTTCCTCAGGTACAAGTTCACCTCCAATCCTTTTCGCGTTCAACTTGAATCCACCGGGTTGGGTTCCTTCCTTTGATCAACGTTAGCCACCCAAGTGTTTGGCCTCTAGAGGTGATCCACCAAGGAAGAAGAATTCAAGAAGATGAGTATTTGGCTCAAACCCTAGTTTTCTATCTCTATAGAAAAAGGGGCGTACTCTCCAACAATTAAAATTACGTATATGTGATATCTGATATAAGACTCCTCTTATAAAGATATCAAGTAACCCTATTAAAAATAAGGTATTATTTATTTAATTAAACTCTTTTAATTAAATGGGCTCCTTAATCTTATTAGGGATAATTAATTAAACTCCTTTAACTAATTTTCCCTCCTAATCCTATTAGGAATAAATGAGAGTACTTATATTAAATTAATTCCTAAACTCTTTTAGAAATTAAAATAATAATAATTGTAATAATATTAATAAGACTCCTCTTATTAATTTATATTTAATATTTCTAAAATATTAAATAATAAATATTAAGCTATTTAATTTATTCTATCACCATAGATTAAATTAAATATACTTAACATATTATTACGATTATGCCATTAACTTCTTAAATAATTATTCTTCCTTTTATGGTGTGACCCTTTAGGTTCTCCATATTAAACCGGTTGTGAATAAATCAATTAGAACAATTCTAATCTTATTTAAATAAATAAATTAAACTAATAATTTATTTAAATAAATAATATTTATTCTACAATAGGGATAAGCCTCCCTAGCGATCAACGACTTTCCAGATAATATAGATTTCAACATTAATCATAAAAGAACCTTTGAGTTAATAGTTACCGTACAATTCAATCCTTCCACCATACAATGTCCCAATTAAATATAAGACATGGAATTTCTGTCAAGTCTTATTTTATTTAATTATATGTATTTCGACTCTTAAATGTACAACTCCAAATAATGAAAATTAGAAACTCCTTTCTAATTTCATTCTGCCTTGGCCAAGGACTACTGAGTTGTCATTTATCGAATCACATAGGACATTTCTCTTCTTTTACTAGAAGTGGTAGATTCTTTATTGATCATACATTATCTCCATGTACAACTTATTATACCCAAGCATACCCTTTGATATACCCTAAGGGTCTTAAGGAATAAGTCAAAGTATAACTCATCATACACAAGATACTATGATGATCTCAAGTCTAAGGATCACTTGTACTACTATCACTACAGGAATTCCTATTGACATACAAGTAAAACTCCATTAGGTATTCCTTAGCGAGTCACGTTCAGTGAACTTATTCTCTAATAAGCACCTACATACTTGCTTTAGTGTCTCCACACAAATGATCATGAGATCAATCATCCTCATCCAATGAGCAAGCAACGTATGTACCAATCTATCCGGATTCACTAATCCCCAATTTAGTAATCCAACGATTGGGAACTATTTTAGTTTTAAGCTTTCTAAGAATTTAGATCTCATTAGAATGATCATCATCATTATTCTAAAAGCATTGCTTAAAACTATGGGTTTATCACATATTATAAAACAGCATCATGTAGATAATTAAAAGCCTTTAATAAATTAATACTTTTTATTAATAAATGAATAAGATTATTTACAAAGTATATGCTTTATCATCAAACATGATTGGCTTGTGTACATACTACTTTCAGGATTGGCCTAAGTATGACAAAAGGGTAATTTTACTAGGTTTACTAGTTTTGATAAATATCTAACAAAAATAGAATTGATTTTAATTTTTTGTTCAACTTAATAAATTATTTGGGCCGTCCAAAATTTAGAATAAATTCCACAGTCCATATAATGCTGAAAGCACGAGACACAACTAGTATAACTATAATTTGAATATTATTTTGATAATATTATTTTAAGAATAATACTAGGGACGCCAACTATATATAAAGTGTTTTCTTAACATGTGTCCTTAGGGCACGTGCTAAACACGAAAACTAATTGTTGGTCATTGAATTCAAGAGATAGGACCCACTAAAATATAATTAAAATAATATTTTAGTGGAGTCATATGTATTTAAAAATTACTCCCTCTGTTCCTTAATTTAGATCGTTTTAGAGTTGTGCACAAGTATTAAGTAATGATTGTATAATATTAACTATATTGACAATTATCTATATTGTCCTTGTATTGAAATAAAATATTATTATTTATTGGACAAAAAATAGTGAGAGAATCAAAGTTACATTTAATATTTGGGGTAATATTATAAACTAAACAATTAATGCTTACTTAAAATTCTCAAACGATTTATATTAAGGAACATAAATATTTTTCTAAAACGATTTATATTAAAGAACGGAGAAAGTATATTTTAGTGGGCTAGATCTTTTGAATTCAGTGCCCAACACTTGGGTTCCGTGCTTAGTATCTGGCACATGTTAAGAGGACCCGTGTATAAAAAGTTATGCATATACAGTATAAAAAAAGATAAAAAATAAGGAGCGAGACTTACAATGGAATATTTTATACATTTTCATTGATAAATAATACATTGAGCGAGCGTACTCTTAATGCACAATTTTTTGTGCATGATACAAGTTTATTAGTGCACATTGTCATTTTTTTATAATTATAAATTTATTGCCATTTATTAGTAGGGGTGAGTAAATTTTTTATTTTTATTTTTGATTTTTTGTCAAATCAAATCAGTTCGAACGATTCGAGACAAGAAAAGTTCGGGAGAACCGGTGCAGGGGAATCGATATATCCCATAATCGGTACGGGATTGGAAAGTGGTTTGAATCGTTCGGTATAACCGGATCGGACCAGCCATACCGGTTACATGATTTATTACTTTCAGACTTTGACACTCTGTTTCTGAGTTTTGAACAGAAAAGAAAATAATAGAAAACTTAAATTAGAACAAAAAACAAAAGAATAGAAGATTTGAATTTTTCCTTTATGTTATTTCTGAGTTTTTAATAGAAAATTTAAAAAAAAATTATTGCGTTTTTGAGTTCTAATGAAATGAAAATAAAAAATATCACTTTTATAAATTTATCCTTATATTAATTATAACCATTGAACTAAGAATAAAAATATGCAAGATAAATTTAATCAACTAAAAAAAATTCATAAGCAAATACAAATATCTAAATAAATATTAAACAAAAATTAAAGAAAGTCATTGTCATCCCTTCAACTCAAAGTTCACCGCCGCTTATTCAACAAGTAACTCCATGAAGTCCTAATCTTTCCTTTCATCCCTTTAAATTTTTTGAGATTAACAAATTGGTAAAATAAAAAAAAATAAGAGAGAAATAGAGAGAGTACACTTATTGATCCAGTAACCCAAAATCACTGCAAAGCAAACTTCAAAATAAATCCAATTGAATAACTGTAAGACCCCAACTTATTATTAATGAAATTGAATTTTTTCTATTTATTATTTTGAAATAGTAAGAGTTGATTTAATTAATGTGATTAGTTATGGGTAAAATGCGCATATGTCTTAAATAAGCAAGTGGTTCATTGTTATCAGAGAATATTCGTTTGGTCGTGGAATATTCTTACTGTCGTGGAATATTCGTACGACGGCGCAGCCTTGTGTGGGCCCCATAACGGAAAATATAAGTTATTTATAAATAACGGCGTAGTTGTTACCGTTAATACTGTTGGAATACCCGGTGGTTAAAACACAGTAGCACACGGTATTGCACCAATTATTGATTCTTACGTAAAAAGACACTACTCAATTATTATTACAGTAGTTACCGTTCAATATTTTATTTTATTGATTCAATAATTGCTACGTTGATATTTTATATTATTGTTATTTCAATAATTGTCACTACACAGTATTTTCATTATCAGATCAATAATTCATATTATTTGAATATAATTATTAGATAACATTATTGACAATGTCTAGAAAATTCTATCTAAAAAGAGGTTTGGTCACCTAATTGCGTGCCAGAAAGGATAAATCCTTATTGAAAAGCCTCCTCTTTTCTGGGAACGGCCTGGTTGTCAGTATTGTGATTCTGTAATATTATTTGTGAATAATTAATTATTGATTTATATGATAAGAAAAATATTCATTTTATGTGGATATAGATGGAGAAAATTTTTAATGTGACAATTGTTGAAAAATTGATATTTTAGCTTTTTAGATAAAATATTTCATTTAAATATATTATTATATTTTAATAATATAATAATGGTGATATTTTTACAATGAATGTGAGATATATGAGTATATAAGGAGGAGGAGTATTTTTGTTACTAAAAATATTTAAAACATGTTAAACATGTCGGTGGACACCATTTCTTGACTTAAATTTGATTTTAGCCTGTAAAATCGCACGTTTGTGGATTTCAGTCAATTTCTGTTTAGAATTTGGAAAAACTTAAACTTACAAAGTTGTAGAGAATAGAATTTCCTATGGAAAAGATATGAGGTTTGAATTTTTTGATAAAAGGGCTATTTATTATGAATTATTGAAGTTTTAAAATTCCGAAATAATTGATTTTTAAAAGTTTTAATTTCAAATTATTTTAACTTCTCTCAAGCGCTAATTTTAGTATTGTGATTCAGTGTTTGCTTCTGTGAGTTTATTGTATTGTGGCCTGTGGGTGTGAATACTGTATTGATTTGATTGATTCCTTTCTTTCTTATATAAGTGGATCAATATGAGTAAAGATCCTTGCTTTTTCTCTTCCATTTTATTGATTTGATTCCAATTTTTACTGCTGTGAATCTGAGCTATAGCACACACTTGATGATTCTTTACTCGAGTTAGGTTTGCTTTACATATAGAGTTCTCTCTCTACATATGTATGTGTATATATTGTACATAGAAGGAAATTTAATAGAATACTATCAAATATATTTGCAGGTTAATTAATTATTTGGGTCATATATTTATAAGTAAGAAGAGTTTAGCCGGATGTCAAAAATACCCTTTTAGTTTCTGCAGCTTGATGCCTTCTCTATTCCCCTGTGTGTGTGTCTATATAGATATGTATATGTATGCATCTATATATAGAAGTTCATTTTTTCTCTTTGTGTGTGGGTTAAGGGTGAGAGTTATATTTATTTTCTTCAATTTTTAACCACAAGCTACTGAGCTAGCAATGGGGAAAATAAGCTTGGTTTCTCTTTGATTATGTTTGTTGTTTGTGCCTGTGATTTGATTACTTTGTTTATTTATGATTGATGTCCTCAACCTAACTGATTGGTTTTTGTGTTTCATGTAATTAGCAGTGAATCAGTTAAAATGGGAGATGCAGGGATTGCTTTGGTGGTGTTTCTTGGATGTGAATCCTAGTGAATCCTTGGATGTAATTAGCTGTGAATTCTTGTGCTGTAATTAGTTGTGAATTCTTGATGTGAATTCTTGTAATTTGTAGAAACTTTTCATGGAATCACTGAAAAAACAACCGGTATAATATAAAATAAAAACCGATACCGGACCAGCTAACCGGTTCGGTATACCGGTATGGTATATCGGTTCAACCGGTACCGGTATCGGTACCCAGTTTTGGGTAGATTCGGTAATCGGTCCGGTCCATTTCGTTCCGGGCCGGGCCGGTTAATTACCAATGCCCACCGCTATTTATTAGTACAAGTTTCATACTAAATCAAAATTACCAAAAGTCGTATATACACGTGATCATTTTAGAACCTGTTATGAAATAAATTTTTATGTACTTTTACTTAAATTTGTATGAACATATGAGAATATTTTGCATGGTTGTATTTTTTTAGGGAACTGATATTTTTTCAAGGAAATTTGATACATTAATTTTAGATTTTAAGACTCCATAAATAAATTTAAAAATAATAATCAAACTGCACTCTTTTAGAATAGAAGGACTAAAAAAAGAAAATGGAAAACCGTAGGGGCAAAAACATAAAGAACAGGAGTAGGTTACAGTTGGGTTAAGTTTTGCAGCTTTTATATCTGTTCTTTGCTCGAACTCGAATAATATTTCGCCTTCACTTTAGATAGTTTCCTGTTGCAGGTATCTCTTTCTGATTTTTTTTTAAATTTTTTTTAAACAAAATGCGATTCTTTTGCCGCTTTCCCAGTTATGGATTACTTTATTTTCCTATATAGATTTATGGGTGTATGTTTATATTCAGCTTTGCTTTGCAGTAATGTGATTTAACCAAGATCGAGTTTTAATGTTTTGGGTGTTTAGGAAATTGCTATGAGCACCAAGGATGAGGCTCCCAAGAAAGCTTCCCGTCCTCAATTGATCAAGTTGAACACGGGTTTCAAATTGGTAAATCACTTTTTTTTTCCTTTTACACTTGCAAATATTTGTAGATTGGTGTTTTGTATGCTTATTTGGGTCCTTGACTAGTGTTGACAGTACCTCTACATCCCAAAATAGAGTTCAGTATGACTTATTAGGCATGTTAAGTTTTGCCAACTATTAACCTAGGCATAAATGGTACTCTCATGTATGATTGAAATGAAATGTTTTCTGGTACAGTTAATGGTAGTATAGTACTCGATTGAGATTGAGATCTGTATATTCTTACTTTAAAAGAAGTTTGTTGTTATTTTTTATGGATAAAGTTATATGGGTACCATTGGTCATTTGGAGCGTATATGAGTTTAGTTTCTCTTTAGTGATATTGTTGAAGTTTAGTTTGAGTTTTCTCAAAGTGAATGAATTCGTTAAATATGTAATTTAGTGGTACTCAGTTGATATCTATGTAACTTTCAAATGTGATTTCAATTTCAAATTTCTGATTGAAAAGTAACAACTTTGTGATTTCATATTGTCCTCATATTATTATGTTATTCCCCCAAAGTCTATAGTGTAGCAATTGTGTAGTTCTAAACGAATTCAGTTTACTATGTTAGGAGGCGAATGCTCAGTGCATAGTCTTATTCTTTCAACAGTGTCGATAAACTTAGTGCAGCACATTTTAATCTTGTTCCTTGCTGGTTTGTTCAATTTTTGGTAAGCATTAGATACTAACTGATACAAAAAATGTCCTCATACTTGTTAATCCATGTTCTTGGGTTGTGGAGTATTTTTTCTGTTCTAGTCCATGGCTTGTTCTTCTTCCCTTCTTTTTTCAAAAATAAAAATAAAAATTGTACTCCATCACCTGTATTTCTGTTCATAAAGAATCCTGAGTGTGCCAACCTCGAAGGGCGGTTAGTTTAGGATGAATTGTGGGTGTTTTGTGTGATGAAAGAAGAATAAGCTGCTTTATACATTTTCAATTGGTGACGACTGATGCAGATGAAAAATTAAATGAAAATCAACTTCAGAATATCAGTGATACTTGTTTGATTGATGCTAAGATTATGTTTTTCTATAAGAGAATCAATTGACATTAGGTCATCAAATCCTTGAGGGAGAGGCAGGTGGCAACCTTTCCATCGAAGACCATTTGGTATGTTGGGCCTCCGTGGAAAGTCACTTGTATCTCGTGGACAGCAGTGCAATGTTGATTTTGACTCGGGGTAATTTGAGAAAGAGGGAAATCTTGATAGTCTATTTTGCGCGTGAGAGCTTTCTATGCTTAGCACTAGGAGTGGCACTTGCCTTGCCTTGATGTACATCTGTCAGAAGGTTTAGGGATCTTATATCACTTGCTATTACATTGTGAGGTGGTGTAGGACTATAGTGCCTGGTCTTCTCTGGGTTTAGGTCATTGGGTGTTGCCAGGCTTAGTTATCAACTTTTTGAGGTCATGGAAAGGTATGGATGACTGGATGTTGATTGTCATAGGCAGAAGTGATGGAATTTGATACCAAATAGCTTGCGGTGAGTGCTGTGGTGAGAGGATAATCAGTGTTTTGAAGACAGGGGGATATATTGTCCATATTATATTTTTATTAAATTTTATTTTTTTAAGTTTTTTTTTTGGCAAAAGAAGGTACTGCCCTGTCTATAGTCTCCTGGATTTTTTTGTGAGAGTTTGCATTGGGAGCATAGAGTAGTTACATTTGAATGCTACTAGAGGTCTTTTTTTTTTCCTTTTCTTATGTGGGTTTGTGCGCTGTTTGATTGGCATAGATGTTCCCTTTTGTACCCTTAAGCGTGGGGGATATACTTGTAATATAGTTATGCTTATAATTTTTTTTGGGCATTACCAGTTGTCTCAATCCACCACATTACTTACTCCATTTGTTAATTGTGATCAGATGCTCATGACTTTCTTATAACTTCTCCATCTGTTGATTATAATTAGATGCTCACGACTTTCTTATAACTTCTCAAAATTTGTTTGTGCATTTTTAAATTCTTATTTTCCCTAAAATTGCATGTTTTCGATTAACCATTCTTGCTAGTGCGTATGGAATTTTTTATAGTCATTAGTACGTGTGGACCATTAAAGCTTTTGTGTGCTTGATACTGCTTATATGCAGGCTGTGCAATGGGTTAAAAATATGAGTAAGCCTTCAAATGATGAATCAACCAAAGTAGTATTAAAGGCTCGACCTCCTAGGTCAGTATATGCTTCACCATGTCCATGGCTATATTGCATAATTATGAGCACTTTGTTTATAATAACATCTGAAAAATTTGTAGGCTTGGAATAGGTGCAGCAGTTCCGCGCCAACACCAAGTTGTACCTTCAAATGACCCCGTCGAAAGAAAATTACGCGCGTAGTTGGATGCTGGAAAAAGAAAAGTTGGTAAAAATGCTGAGGAATCTGCACCGTCTGCAAGAGATGCAAGTGTTGATGAAGACAGTGATGAGGAATTAGGGAGCAGGACCAAGGCATTTACCAAGAAGCGAGCAGTTAGTTTATCCCCATCTTTACAGTCGAAGAAAAAGAAAAAGTGAATCCCTGCTGTCATATATCAAAAAGCTTACCAACTTTCCTTACTGTTGGTGTATATTCTTTTTATTACCTTTAGCTCAATATTTTCATGCACACCCAAAAAAAAAGATTCAAATTAATATGGTACCTTATTCTGGTGTTATCTGCTGATGTTTTTTTTACACCAGATTGCTTGTTATTGATGTTTGGCTAGTAATAAGACCAAAAAGATGATCTATTGGGTTGGGGCATGTAATCTTTTTCTATGCATCTGTTTCTTGCAACTGTTTGACTGATACACATTATGAATGGCAGTTAATGCACTCGCATGTGTTGTTTTGAATATGCATTTTGAGAAATTCATTTTGAATCTTCTAATCATGTTATTAGACGTAAAATATAGTTCTATGGCAACCTGATATGCAATATCTGGTAATTGATGAGCAACACAGGTAAAATTGATGTTTCTGGTGGGGTGGGGGGAATAGTAAACCAAACCTCCAAAATGCATCCAAAAAACAATCCATTCATAAAAATCTCACATATGTTTTGTAATTACAACATCTGGAACTATGTAAGAAACCCAAGGTTGGGATTTTCCAAAAGCATAAGTTACAATAAACACTCATCTCACCAAACACTACAAACTCCACAAAAAGAAGGCACCAGATTTATAGCGTTAATTCCATGATCCCAAACGGGAACTCGTCAGTTGTCAGCTGTCATCATCTTCAAATTGCAACCAACAATCATCATGTTTTGCCTTTCCAGCAGTTGCACAGAAAATGGATGCCTCCTGTCCCCATTATAACAGGGAATCATCTTATTACAGCTTTTTCCAAGGACTACTATTTTTAGTGTATAGTGTAAACTGAACAAGAAAAAAGATGACACTTTTGTATTCTTCTGATATCAGTAGATTAGGTCAGAAAAAAAAAGAAGTTGAACACTTCAAGGAAATCTCCGAGGAAGAATTAGATGTGGCCTAACCTAACTTGGTAAGATGCTCAGATTTAACTAAACATCATCCAAATTCAGAAGAAATCCCTAGATTACTTTCGCCAACCCCCATACAAAATAGATCATGGATCGAGAAAGTATGGGATAATTTACTAAATATCAATAGGCTCCTCATTTTTTTCGATCGTTTCATCTGGAAGTATCAAAAATTTATCTTTTATACTATTACTATTATTATCAAAGCTCAAAATGGTGTCTTCCGCCATTTCTTCAAGAATGGACTTTTCCAACTGGATAACAATATTGTCAGTTTCAAAATGGAGGTCCATCCATTTACCAGATTTCGACAAGTCTTTTCTCAAAAGCTGATCCAAAGAATGAGGACCCGGATGCTGGAGTATATGCCATTCAACTCCTTCCCACACCTCATTGATAAGCTTCATCCCCTTTGGGACTGGCCGGATGGCCTGTTTAACAAATGAGCGGCTGAAATAGCATTCACATACCTCTGTAAGAACTTCATTTGTACAGTCAAAGAGGAGCTTTTGGTCATGAGAAGATCGGCTAGAAAATAATTCTACTTCATCAAACAATGATGGGTCAAGAAGTTCGTCTGAAGAAAGCCACCTCAAGAGATATTCATCCCAATTCAAGCCCGAACCTAGCAGTACCGCTTCTACATATTCAAATGCAGACTCCTCATCCTCCATGCAAATTCTTGTACAAATTGCTTGATCAGCATCAAAACAAACCTGTTCTTCAAAATGGATTTGTAATGGTTGAATTGCTGTTGCAACTGAAAGGTTTCACGTAAATTACTTAAACACACGAAAGATAAGATTAACAAAGAGAACAAGATGGATTGTGGAAAGATTTAGTTATGGAAGCCTACCAGGTTTTGTTTTGGTGCTTGAAGGGCTGATGTCATCTTCAGAAAATAATGGTTCAAGAACAGATATGGGACTTGGCCGCTCTGCTCTATCAGTGCAAGTGTCAGGAGTCTCAACTTTCCTGGTGACTAAAGGGCTTGGCGGGGATACCGGTGGGGAAGACAATAACTCATCCTTTTCAATTGAATCCTGGAAAATAAACAAAATGAAGGTTGTTATATCATGTGAAGACTTAAAAAACATGAGCCCCTGAAGGGCAAACACAAATATCAACATGGTCATCACTACTGCTCATACTAGTTTATATTTCAACAATTTTCATTAAAGCAAGTGAACTGCTAATAAGGAATAGAAAACAAATTACTCATTTTTTTGGCATATAAGATGTAAGCAACGATACCTTTACACCCCCTTCCAACCAATAAAAAAGAGAGAGAAGCTTTACCAATTTTACACATTTCAGAGATTGTTCGTCATCATAAACTTCAGCGGCATCACAATTCTGGATCTCTTTGTTATTCAAAGAGCTACTTGATTCACCATCAAAGAGTTGAATATCTTCCTGGAACTCGGAATTGGTTGTTTTGACAGAGTCCAGTAGTTCTGCATAAATTTTAAAGACTGCTTTATCAAAATCAATAATTCACATACAAACATAATGATCAATCAAATGCATCACACCCTCTATTAGAAAATGGAGAAACAGAACCTTCACAACCATTCTCCTCTCTCATAAAAGACATGGTTTCTTCAACTGTATTATCATGATTAAGTTCACATGAAACATCTGCATTATTTGAGCTTAAAGATTGTATTTTCCCATCAGGCTTATCATCAGTAATGCATGATCGATTCTCTAAGTTTTGTTTTGGAAAACTTAGCTGAATATCATGGTTCTCTTGGATAATCCGCCACGTGTTATCGTTGACCATCTGAAAATTGCTGCGAGGAGACAATCTCATCTGTGCAGTTACAAAGCTGTGATCCCTGTCCCTTCCAGGACTGCCGATAGGAGTAAAACTGTACTCAGGGAGAGAAAGAATCCTCCCCAGGGTTTTTGGTAACTGTCTGCCCATTAACTCTTCCTTTTCAACCCCATTGCTTAGCATCTCTGAGAGATGTTTCTTGGCTTCAATGTAGATCTTAGAAACCACTTGCTTGGAATTTTCAACGCTTTCGTTCATCAAAGTTGTTTCAGAGTCCTTTGACTTGCCAATCTTGTCTCCTCTCTTAGTACCAAGGGGAGATTTGGCAAATCTTTCAGTATAGAAATGGTTTCTATTTGGGGAACCCCATCCACCATTTCCCTCACCAGCCCCTTTCACATGAACAAGAGATATTCCATGCCGCTCTTTTCCCATAGCATGCTTTAGCTTTCTTTTAATTTCATGCAAAGAAAATTGGGAAGCATTCCTTTCATTCTGTGGTTTACTATCCATGCTGTGAGAAGATTCCACTCTTGTGCTACTGATGCTTCCAATACCGTTATTTTTAGGAGACGCTGGTCCAGGCTTCAGAATTACAATTCTACTTGAAGGTGTCAATTTTTCAGTGTCCTTCAAAGAATTACTATCCTGTGACTTGCTTCTTCTTCTGAAGAAACTGCGATGTTTACGAATTATGAGGTCATCTGATCTTGGTTTACTTGGTTCTTCTTCAAACAAGTTGGATCTTGATAATGAGCCGTCTTTATCTAACTGGGCATCCTCCATGCTTTGAATGTGCTTAACTAACAGCGAGTTTGGATCTTGTAAAAGTTCAAAAAACAATTCCTTGTTTGAACTTAACGTCTGAAGTGCATCCCTAAATTCTTTGGAATGGTGGGTTTTCCCATCTTCTGTGAGATGCTTATCATTACTAAACCTCTGACTGATAAACAACTTAATTGCTGCACCTATTTTTTCTTCAACAACAGAATACACCTGATTCAACTCCATGTTAACATCATCATTCAAATCATGCTTGAAACAACTACCTTTCTGATTTAATCGGCTGAGCTCTTCCAATATAATTTCCAGATCAAGATTATTTGAGGTTTCCTGGTCTATAACTTGATGAGTAGAATTTTCAGCGCCATCCAATCCAATGATGTGCATATCACAAGATTTGCTGCGATATTTTTTTACACGTGTAGGTTTCTCTCTAACATGTCCACCATTTTCTGAAGTCGAGTGGTTCAGTTGTACACCAGTATTACTCATATTCTTCTTCAGACCTTGCTCACTGAACATCTCTTCTTCCATGAGTTCCTTGACACTAGTCTTTAAAGCATCAGCTGTTTTTAGTTCATTTTCTTCAAGATCCTAAAATATTTCACAATGTTATAAAAATTCATTACTTAGTGTCCAAAAGTTCAGCAATGTGCTGGATGATCACCTCAAACCTCACACCAAATACCACAAGAATAGGCATGTTTACTAATCTGTTTGAATATATGTTGCCAACACTTACCTCGGTAGTTTGATACTTCTCGTCATAATAGGTCAGCATCTTTTGTTTGGTTCTAGGAAATCCAGCACCTGTAACATTAAGGCAAAATTGCTTCTAAGTTACTTCTTTGATGTTGAGAGTTGTGAAAATAACATTTGTTGTTTGATCATAACTACGAAGGATTTAATCACTTGTGAAGTAACCAGTCCTAGATTTCGTAAACCTAAAATAAATAATTGAAGATATAATTGTTTTACTAACATATTCAAGAAGAACACATTTCTCACGGAAAATGAGAACTTTCCTGATTCTAGGAAATAGGGATGTATACAAACAGAACCAGACTACCGCTTAAACTCTTGAATATAATCAGAAGTTATTTTTCTCGTTATATTGGATAGAGTTCTTACCAACAGGATGCCTGCTCCCACGCTTCCTATCTAAAAGAAGCTTTCTTGTGAATCTAGCATGGCGAAAGTCGAATATGCTAATCAGACCCCACATGCAACCTGCCTGATCATTTTCCAATCGCACGCGACGTCTTTGTGATTTCTTCCCCATAATGAATTCGTGATTCTATTACAGTGACACTTACCTGATGAACAATAAAATGGAGGAACGGAGATTTGAGGATATCAAACAGGAAATTTCAAATTTCAACCTAACAATCAGAATTCACAATCTATGGAATACAACAATATCCACTTGGTTTAACAAGATGCTAAAACAGCAAGAAAAAAACATAGTCGAAGACATACAAAGCATGAATGAAACATGTGAATGTTTCAGCCACTGTAACACAACTAAAATCCTGCGTTTTAATTTTCATTTTGTGAAACTAAAAGATAATGCATAATCCTCAATCTACGTTTTCAAAGTAAGAAACACTTGAATCAAACTGTAAGCGGGCAAAAGAGAATTCCGGAATTTCAAAAGCATCTTGCAGCATTGGACTTATTAAATAAGAAAACCACATAACAAACTTTGATCATTATTGGACATCATTATTAAACAGCAAGGCCTTCCTTATTTTGAAACAAAAACTAGCTAAGCTCATTTGATGAGCTTAGCTAGTGCATTCTATTACTAAATTTCCAGTCAAAGAATATTAGTAAGTGTGGCAAAGATCCGTCAACACCACATTGATTATCAACTTCAAATCTCAGTTCAAGCATCTGACTGAATTGGTAAACCACAAAACTCTGGAATGATGAAAATAAATCATTAGAGTATTTTTTTTATATAAAAAAAAAAACTAGATTGGACAATACCAAGAGGAGAACAATAATGAACCTAAAAATTATTAATAATAAGGAGATATGATAAATTACCTGCAAATATGGAGAGCCCTTGAAATCCTAAGGACCAAAACGAACAGACCACAGCCAAGTGCAGTTTCAAGTAAATCAAGAATTCCAATTGAAAATCTCAAGCTTTACAACTGTGTGTAGCAAGGAATCAAAACTTTTTCACTTTTTTCCTTTTCATCCATTAGGCTCTACCAGTGCTCCATATTCTCTGCCAGAAATGCAACTTTATTTAACACCAATGTGATCTTCACTTGGGGAAACCTCAATTATAATAAGTATATTCACTCAATATTCCAAAACTAGCATTGAGACATGGCACAATAATCCAAATAAAACTTCTATTTACAAAATTGATCAACATTCAAATTAATCTTAGAACACAATCAATTTTGCCTTCAAGGATATAAACCCCAAACTACATGCAAAACCCAAACCTCGGTCCTTTTAGATGAGTCACATCCAACACCATAAAGCCCACTTAATTGATTCCCTTCAACCTTCACTAAATTGAGAATTTTCCTTCGAATCGCATACAGCAAAGATTTTGACAAACACCCAAATTAAATTTCAACAGATTCTGCTCACATCAAACACCAGATACCCAAAATTCTTACTAAATGGTGGTAACTTTTTCTTAGAAAAAATCTAATACTTTCTGCAAAACTGAAAACCCCAGATATATCTTTTGCAAATTCAACCCATTTGATGATCACAGACCCAGAAAAATGTTGGAAACAACTCACTACTTTTATCTAATTGGACAAGCTTTTTCATGTACCCAAATCAAAAATAGTCACCCTCCTAAGTCCTAAGCATTTCCAAACAGACCCATAAGAAAAAAAGTTGCAAAAACTGATTTTTTTTTCAATTTTTGGGAATCTACCGACAAAAAAGAGAGAGACCCAGATGGCCAAAACACTGAGTAACAAATTATAATCGTGGAAATTGTTGTAAGGCAGCCATTAAAGACTGAGAAAAGTGGAAGAACAGAGGAGAAAAGGTAGAGGAGGAGGAAGAAGAAGAAGTATAATTGATGACAACTGTGGGTTGTATTGGTGGGACCATCATCAAAGCTTTATGCTGAAGAAAAGTTTTCAGATTTTTCATTTTCTTCTCCCCAATTTCACGTTTAGACATCATCATCATCAATCTCACATTCTCTCTCTCCTCCTTATTGTTTTCTGTCTGTAGATGGCACCTTTCGCAGTATAGTCAGAAGAAACGTATGAGCATTCGATATATTATATTATTATAACTATATGCATAGTGACAGAGAGGGCGCACGGGCGTTAGAATTGACTAGCATTTTGTTGAGAATAGAGGGATGAAACTGAAAATATATGGTGATTGAGAAGGCTGAAAGAGTAAGATATGTAAGATGAGGGGGATAATCATGGAATTGTATTATACTCTCTCCAACTTTATTTGTGTTAATTGATTTTTTATGATCAAATTAACCATATTTATAATCAAAATTTATTCTTAAACTTATTAGACATGACACAAAATTATTATCATAACAAAGTATCAAAATCAATTTATATAATTTTAAAATTTTAATATATTTATTTAATTATTAATCTTAAAAATAGTCGATTTGACTATAAAAAATCAACCAAAATAAATAAAGTCGGTCAGAGGAAGAATTAACTATAACCTCCTGCATGTGTTCAATTACGTAATATAATATTTTATTTTATTTTTTGCATTAAAGAGGGAAACATTAAAAATGAAGATAAATATTCATAAAAACTTTATATTACATTTGGATTGAAGGTTGGAATGAAATAATTCATTATTATGAAATGAAAAACAATTGTGTTTGGTTGCGATTATAGTGGATTGAATCATTCTCATTACTCTCAAATTTATGCATTTTATTCGTTGGAAGAGAATATAAAATAACTCATTCTAACTAGAATAGAATGAATTATTTCCCTCTTCATTTCATTTCCTCATCCATTTCATTCATTTTATTCTTTTAATCCAAACGCAGTATTAGTCGAATTGTACGCGAATGAATGATGAAATTATTGATAAAACAAAGGACTATGTATTTAGCTAATAAGTCTTATTTATTATTTGTTGTTTTTAAAGAAAAAAAGGTTATTAAACGGTTGGAATAAAATGATTCATTCTCATAAAATTTTAAAAAAAAATGCATTTACTTATTCGATTGGAATGGAATAAACAAATCTTATTCTGCCAAATTTATAAATTTTATTCCTTGAAAGAAGCAATAAGATATGGAATGACTCATTCAAATCAGGAATGGAATGAAAAATAGACTCGTCATTCCATTTCATTCTCTTTTTTTGCTCTGTTAATTCGCTAATTTCATTTTTTTTTCAATTCAAACGTAATATGATGGGATCCGATCATCCGATTATTATGGTAAGTTGGTCAATTGATCAATACAGTGTTAACACACAAAAAAATATTATCTTTCGATCTGCGTGCCGACAATATATTAATCGGTGAAGCTTGGCATGAAGCATAAAACTAATCTGATGGAGAAGTGAATGGTTTTTTTGTTTTGAGTCAAAAGTGATACAAAAGAGGACCACAAATATGTAGAAAACCCATACATCATATATAGGAGTAGGACAATTTAATACTTAATTTACTCCACACAAGTTAGCTGGATTCGTCATTTTCTATGAATTGAAATGATGGTGAAGATTGAGATGTACTCCATTGTCGCTTCCTTGCAATTTAATTAATTAAATGTAAATATTTTTTGATATTTTAGTGTTTGTTTATCATTAAAAAAATATTTTTATTGAGTAGAGATTTTGTCTAAATAATTCTTTTAATATAAATAAAAAATTTATGCTAGCAATTTTTTTCAAAAAAAAAAACAATTTAAATGTGGAAAATACAATAAAATTAAAAAATAAAAATAAAGGATAAGAGTGTGTTTGGCAAGACTCAAACTAGAGGAAATTATTTAAATAATCAAAATGATTTTTTTTCCTTGAGAATAAATTATATAAGATGGTCTATGCAATTAGGGTTTTACATCATCTAAAAATAACCATGTCCCGTATGAGATTTAATTAGGAGAAGATTAAGAGATTCAAAATTCAATATATATAATTGATTAAACAGTTTTATCATGATAAATAATAATTAAATAATATGGTAATTCATTTCAAATTCCATAATCTCTTCCTAATTAAATTCTCTACATGACTTGTTATTATTGGATAATATAAAACACTAATTTTACGAGCAATTCTTAAATAATTTATTATGTTTTCCTTAAAAATAAGAAGGTTTATTATCGCATAAGAAGAGGTTAATATAAGCATGTAAATTTGGCTTGTAGATACTTCATATATTCTAAATTATAAGATTAATATTAATTTTTAAAAAATCAATTTGAAATATTTTTAAATTTAAAATTAACATTATTCATTAAAGTTTAAAAATAATAAATCTTATAACTAATAATTCTTTTAAGTAATTTATGATATTTATAATTATAATAACATAAACTAACAAAATTCACGTTAATTTTAAATTTAAAAATATTTGAAATTAACAGTTTTAAAAAATTAAAATTAATATTATAATTTAGAACCGAAGGAATATTATTTTCATTTCCCTCCTAATCGGGTCAAATTTGGATGGAATAATTATTTTTGGCAAAATTTCTCTTAATGATGATCCTTTTCCTTTTCCTTTTCCTTTTCCTTTTCATTTCCATGCCAAACGTACACGAGAAAGGAAAATTTTCATTTTCATGCCAAACGTACACAAACCGATTTATTGGACAGGAAAATTGGATCTGTATAACCCTCTTTTTATATACGTATCTAAATTACACCTAAAACATTATATTTTATAAAAATTTCTGTTAAAATAAATACTTTAATTTTTTTGGGAGTCACAATAAAAATAATAATTTGAAATGTCCAATTTTCCGATCCAATAAACCGGTCTGCTAACACTAATTGGGTGAAATATTTTAGACAAATTGAGAAGATCAACGAAAATTGTCATAAGTAGAAGGGGTTCTAGTCGTTTAAGTAAGAGATCTCGCTTTCGACCACTTGTGGATGCAGCAAATTTTCTTGGACGAGATTCGTATTTCGATGCTTGATCTTACCTCGGAGGAATAATCCTGAATAAATTTAAAGTGCGAGTTTTTGGAATATTTTGAAAAATAATAAATAAATAAAAAAATCACCACAAGCTAGCAGCAATGGGTACCCATTAAAAAACCCTTATATAATATAATATATTCCACTTTTGTCTCCAAAAAAAAAATAAAATATCCAAACCCTAAACACTTTTTAACCACTTCATTAAGATTAGATTTTGTCATGGTTGGTTTATCACTTCTGTTAGCCACCAAGATTACTTGTACTTAGCAACGAAATCATATAGTTTTGTAAGATTATGAAACGTTTTAATTGGCTGGTTTATAATTTAACCTTTTAGTTCCACACACCAGCACTTCCACGCAATAATTTTATAAAAAGGGATCTTATTACAAGAATTATAATTTTTACTATCCAATAACCGAGAGTGATTAGCATAAAGTTAATTTTGGTTAATTGACCAATATAATATCGACACACAATCTGGGAGGTGATATCTCTGCGTGTTGATCAATTGACCAACTTACCATGAAGTTGATTTCATAGTAACCTGATTCCCAATAATTAATTTGATTATGAGGTAAGAAATAATCATTTACACCAAAAGATACATTCAATACAGTTTGTTAATAATCTACTACCATTCTAACCACATTTGGGTCACATGACCCAGATACTTGGCTGAAATTAGATGAGCAAATTAGTTTTAAGACAGTAATAAAACATTTAACTGATTACTAAAAATAGAATTATTATCAAAAAATCAATATTAGCTTATTTTCAGTTTTTATGCTTTATAAATGACTTAATTATAAATAAAAATTTATTTGATATTAATTACAAAAATAATTAAATACATTTTTAATTATTTTCTTATTTTTTGGCTAACTTTTTAAATTTATATTATACTTTAAAATATATTTTTTTCATAAAATTTTTTCTCCAAATCCACATAATCACTGCCACATTAACTTTTTTTTTTTACAAATTAGCAGCTTAGGTGTCATTTTTTGTTTAAAATCAAAGGACTTAATGGTTTTTTTAATTTAGTGTTAGAAAAGTCGAATACAGTTAGTTGACTGTAAGAAAAAAAAATTCAGTTATTCATTTGTAAGTTGACTTAAAGTACAGTGACTAAAAAAATATTTGACCCTAAAAACATATGGTTTTAGTAGTTATCAAGTTATGATCACAGTGATGCCATGTTTTGACACATCACATGTTTATAACATACTATAAAATATAACAAATAGAGTATGTAGATTAAAGTGTGTTTAATTTCAGGCAAAATTAGATGAAGAAAATAGAGTATGTAGGCTAATTTTTTCAATCCAAAAGCTTTGGATATCTTTAAATCATAGCATTGGATGCTCCCACTTTTGGAGACTCATAACATGAAAAAACACCCAAAGTCCCAAACTCATTTAAGAAAAGAAAGCAAAAGCTCCATAAATTGAATCATGCACTCATTAAAGTAATGAAGATTATGTGGATCAAACTTCTTTAGAACTAGTACTATATTATTATGACTTGGAAAACTATTGGGATTTGGGATTAGTTTTCATTTAAGAGAGAGAGAGAGAGAGAGAGAGAGAGAGAGAGAGAGAAGTGATTGTGTAACAACTAAAGGTCACAAAACCATGCCATCTTATCACAATCAGAGCCTAAATCACCTTGCTAATGGAATCATGACACATTCCAGGATTATAAAATATGTTTTTTTTTCATTTAATAGATAGACAAGCAATTGTCTATCAACTAAAGCTCACAAAACCATGCCATCTTATCATAGTGAGAGCCTAAATCACCTTGCTCTAAGTAAATATTGTGCCCCCTTCACAAAAACTTTCTAGATGAGATCCAATAATAATAAATATAAAAAATTAATATTTTCACACAAGTCTATGTTACATAGATGTTGAATTCACTCGCTATTCATATGAGAGGGATCATGTGAAAATATCAGTTTTCTAAATATATGCTGACATACTTGGTCTAATACCCCAATCTCAAGTCAAAATATGTGGAAAAAGTTTGTTTATACTTACGAAATTAAGTTAATCGTGACTTTTTAATTAAGCAACCCAAAAAAATACTATTGAACTAGTGGTTTAAGGTTTTATTTGGATAAATTTGATTCAATTCAGATTCGAAATTTGATCCGAATTGTAACACTTGATGAGATTGTGTCATTTTATATTTATATGAATGAATAAAAGGAGGTCGCTTTTTGTGTAGCAAAAATAATTGACAATGGATTCTTTTTGTGAAATTGAGGGAAAAAGTTAAATGAGCCAATTATTTTGGGACATAATTTGTATTTGTATTTGTATTAGATTAAAGAGTTAAAGTATAAGATTTTGCTTGATGCTTATCCATATTTAGACGACTTATTTTTTAATCATTGAGAATACAGAGCTGGCTTCTCTCTTTACTCCACCGATAAGGCAATATAACTGCGATTCGAAGCGAATAAACTATATTTTTCCATAAGCAATATATTTAGTAAACCATCTGTCGAAATCAATGATAATGATTTATGGGCTGTATCTTTATTCTTAAGAGCACAGAGACCAAAATATATTAGTATAATAATACTTTAATAACATTCCATCTTAATACATTATTAATATGGACAGTATCTGTATTTAATTGCATCTTAATACATCTTAACAAATTATCTTTTAATGCATTTTAAGAGCACACATCTTTGTATTAAGAGATTCTCTGAATAGTTAACATACAAATACAAGTTTGAATTATTCAAAAGACATCTTAATACAAATATATAAGTTTTTAAAATGCATTAAGAGATGAACTGTTAAAATGCATTAAGATATAATCAAACACCACCTTAAATTCCATATAATAATGATTAATGGAACAAAAACAATATTAAATTGGGATTTGCTGGCTAAGAGACCAAGCTTGGATAGGAAAGAACCCTTGACATAATTTTGGTTATTGTAACATATTAAAAGACTAGCTGAGTCCCGTGCCTCCGGCACTGTATGAGCAGTGAGATTTATCTCAAACTTAGAACGGCCCAGATGATTTATTAAGTGAGCGGGAAATTCAAAATCATTATTAAATAGATTAGATAGATAGATGTATTTTATTAGATAGATGTATGGACGGTGAGATTTATCTCAAACTTTGGACGGCCCAGATGATTTATTGAGTGAGCGGGAAATTCAAAATCATTTGTATTTTATTAGATAGATCAGTTTTTATGCTTTATAAATGACTTAATTATAAATAAAAATTTATTTGATATTAATTACAAAAATAATTAAATACATTTTTAATTATTTTCTTATTTTTTGGCTAACTTTTTAAATTTATATTATACTTTAAAATATATTTTTTTCATAAAATTTTTTCTCCAAATCCACATAATCACTGCCACATTAACTTTTTTTTTTTACAAATTAGCAGCTTAGGTGTCATTTTTTGTTTAAAATCAAAGGACTTAATGGTTTTTTTAATTTAGTGTTAGAAAAGTCGAATACAGTTAGTTGACTGTAAGAAAAAAAAATTCAGTTATTCATTTGTAAGTTGACTTAAAGTACAGTGACTAAAAAAATATTTGACCCTAAAAACATATGGTTTTAGTAGTTATCAAGTTATGATCACAGTGATGCCATGTTTTGACACATCACATGTTTATAACATACTATAAAATATAACAAATAGAGTATGTAGATTAAAGTGTGTTTAATTTCAGGCAAAATTAGATGAAGAAAATAGAGTATGTAGGCTAATTTTTTCAATCCAAAAGCTTTGGATATCTTTAAATCATAGCATTGGATGCTCCCACTTTTGGAGACTCATAACATGAAAAAACACCCAAAGTCCCAAACTCATTTAAGAAAAGAAAGCAAAAGCTCCATAAATTGAATCATGCACTCATTAAAGTAATGAAGATTATGTGGATCAAACTTCTTTAGAACTAGTACTATATTATTATGACTTGGAAAACTATTGGGATTTGGGATTAGTTTTCATTTAAGAGAGAGAGAGAGAGAGAGAGAGAGAGAGAGAGAGAGAAGTGATTGTGTAACAACTAAAGGTCACAAAACCATGCCATCTTATCACAATCAGAGCCTAAATCACCTTGCTAATGGAATCATGACACATTCCAGGATTATAAAATATGTTTTTTTTTCATTTAATAGATAGACAAGCAATTGTCTATCAACTAAAGCTCACAAAACCATGCCATCTTATCATAGTGAGAGCCTAAATCACCTTGCTCTAAGTAAATATTGTGCCCCCTTCACAAAAACTTTCTAGATGAGATCCAATAATAATAAATATAAAAAATTAATATTTTCACACAAGTCTATGTTACATAGATGTTGAATTCACTCGCTATTCATATGAGAGGGATCATGTGAAAATATCAGTTTTCTAAATATATGCTGACATACTTGGTCTAATACCCCAATCTCAAGTCAAAATATGTGGAAAAAGTTTGTTTATACTTACGAAATTAAGTTAATCGTGACTTTTTAATTAAGCAACCCAAAAAAATACTATTGAACTAGTGGTTTAAGGTTTTATTTGGATAAATTTGATTCAATTCAGATTCGAAATTTGATCCGAATTGTAACACTTGATGAGATTGTGTCATTTTATATTTATATGAATGAATAAAAGGAGGTCGCTTTTTGTGTAGCAAAAATAATTGACAATGGATTCTTTTTGTGAAATTGAGGGAAAAAGTTAAATGAGCCAATTATTTTGGGACATAATTTGTATTTGTATTTGTATTAGATTAAAGAGTTAAAGTATAAGATTTTGCTTGATGCTTATCCATATTTAGACGACTTATTTTTTAATCATTGAGAATACAGAGCTGGCTTCTCTCTTTACTCCACCGATAAGGCAATATAACTGCGATTCGAAGCGAATAAACTATATTTTTCCATAAGCAATATATTTAGTAAACCATCTGTCGAAATCAATGATAATGATTTATGGGCTGTATCTTTATTCTTAAGAGCACAGAGACCAAAATATATTAGTATAATAATACTTTAATAACATTCCATCTTAATACATTATTAATATGGACAGTATCTGTATTTAATTGCATCTTAATACATCTTAACAAATTATCTTTTAATGCATTTTAAGAGCACACATCTTTGTATTAAGAGATTCTCTGAATAGTTAACATACAAATACAAGTTTGAATTATTCAAAAGACATCTTAATACAAATATATAAGTTTTTAAAATGCATTAAGAGATGAACTGTTAAAATGCATTAAGATATAATCAAACACCACCTTAAATTCCATATAATAATGATTAATGGAACAAAAACAATATTAAATTGGGATTTGCTGGCTAAGAGACCAAGCTTGGATAGGAAAGAACCCTTGACATAATTTTGGTTATTGTAACATATTAAAAGACTAGCTGAGTCCCGTGCCTCCGGCACTGTATGAGCAGTGAGATTTATCTCAAACTTAGAACGGCCCAGATGATTTATTAAGTGAGCGGGAAATTCAAAATCATTATTAAATAGATTAGATAGATAGATGTATTTTATTAGATAGATGTATGGACGGTGAGATTTATCTCAAACTTTGGACGGCCCAGATGATTTATTGAGTGAGCGGGAAATTCAAAATCATTTGTATTTTATTAGATAGATTGGAACAAGTATGAGAAACATGTGTTACCAGAGAAATTTTTCCACATTTCATTATCTGGATTTTTAAAAAAAATCCAAAATACTCTATAAGATTGAGTTGACATTTGGCTTTTGTTAGACGTTCCAAGTTTTTAATATTTTTTATAATAACAAATATTCTCAAAGCTTGTAAGAAATATTCAAAAGGATCAAATGAGACTCTTGTTTTCGGACAGGAGTAACCTTTACCAAAAAATTCAGAGTTTTGAAAGGTTCTTGACAGGGTAATTACATGAACCATCAAAAGAATAAAGCATCATCACTATACCTTCAATTTATAATTATAGTGTTACTGTGTTTTCTTTTTCTCCTCCTTGCTTTCCTCAGAATTCGTTCACTCTCTTCCCTTGCTTCTTGTATCGAAAAGTTCCCTGTATCTTTCAAAGAAACAGACATAGTCAGACTTCAGATCAGTGATTGCAAAAAAAGTCAAGGTTAAATAGACTGTAAACTTGTATATGTGGGATATAGCAATTCATTATTAAGTTCGTTTCACAAAAAAAAGTCACATTCCAACTTTTGAAAGTCAATCTATGATATTTTTTTATTCAAAATTTCACGTGTTATTTGATTTTAGTTGATTTAACTGTACGTGAATATTGTAATTTATCTTAAATGTAACACTAATTACAAAATTTGTTGTTTTCAAGTTATTCACATCCGTTTTAAATTTAAACTTTAACTCAAAATGGGAATTTTTTTGGGTAACGGTGGTACAGAGGGAGCAGTAACTTAATTACCTGTTTCCTTATCCTCAAGCAAGCAGCAAAAATCTCTATCTATCTCCTCGTCCGATACAATGTTAACATTCCATTGCCCTTCCTGCATCATTGATCATCTTTGCTTATCCATAAGACAAAATTTACAAATTTATATGAAACAGTAATCCAAGTTATTTTCCTGTTTCTTGGGTACAAGTATAAATGATTAACTGGGTTTACCGGTTAGACCACCGGGACAACCCGAATTTTGGTCCAAATCAGACCGGAAAACGGACCAGTTCCGGTTTTTATCAGTCCGACCCCAGTCCGGGTTTTAAAACACTGGGTATAATAACTATAGTTATTTTCAAAAATCAATATGGAGGTTTATAAAATGAGGAGGAAAAAAACAACAGAACAAAAAATATTACCAGGTCAGCTGGAGATATTCGTTTCTGTTTGTGCCCCTTATTGGAATCTCTGTTGGTGAAAGTAGCTTGTTCACGTTTTACCGAATTCCAGGTTCCCATTTCAATCTTTAGAGCTGCAGTTGCTTGTTGAACCTTGGGATGGGGTGCTTCACTAGAACTACTGAAGTCTCTTGCAGAAGGCAGTGAGATTTAAATTAGAAATGGAGACCATAAAATAATCTCAAAGTCAGAATAATATCAGCCTTCCATAAGCAAATGTGTTGACTGAGAGAGTATCACAATGTAATCCAAATTACAATCTAAAAATATGCAATATATATATATATGTATTACTCAGTTCTCTCATTACTTCATCTTCTCGGTTCCATCATTCTTTACTTATGTCTTACTAATAACACTTTTAGCATGGTTTCAGAAAAGAACCTAATGCCCTTTTTTAATGCTAACTTCTTCCAAGTATGCATAGGCAATTTCCATAGTAGAATAACTTAAGTTTACCAAAGCACACTAGTCACATACTAACAAATGCCTGAAACTAAGTCCAATCCTTGAACTAAAACTGAAAATCTGCACATTCTTCATCAATTACTATTTTGACTTGACAACAAAAAACAAAGAACAGTATTTTATATCGTCTAAGGCAAAATAATCCTAAAGACAGTGACTCGTAATGAACCCAAAAACAAAACTTCAGGAGCTGAGTTTACTACACTGAATTGGAAAAGTTGATGAAACTTGTTATCTTGGCACCAAGGCAAATAACAATAGCTCTCTTGTGTGCTAAGTAAGCCCCGAAACACATTAAAGATAGAACCTTTATATGTTACATTTTATCTCAAGAATCATAAGGATTTTTATAACTAGTTAGGACTCGAGAATTTGCTTAAGAAGTTTTTATAACTAGTGTGCTGCAAATGTTTTTTCAAGGACGGAGGGACTACCTCAATACAAGATTGTGAGTAATGAACCCAAAAACAAAACTTCAGGAACTGAGTTTACTACACTGAATTGGAAAAGTTGATGACACTTGTTATCTTGGCACCAAGGCAAATCACAATAGCTCTCTTGTGTGCTAAGTAAGCCCCGAAACACATTAAAGATAGAACCTTTATATGTTACATTTTATCTCAAGAATCATAAGGATTTTTATAACTAGTTAGGACTCGAGAATTTGCTTAAGAAGTTTTTATAACTAGTGTGCTGCAAATGTTTTTTCAAGGACGGAGGGACTACCTCAATACAAGATTGTGAGAAGGGATTATACTCATCGGTTTACATTAGTCAGAAAACAGATGCAGAAATGCAAAAGAAAAAGAAGAGCCTGATAAACATACTTATTGATTGATGGCCTTGCTTGTGCAGTGACACAATGACTGATAGCCTGCAAATTTGCAAATAAAAAAAGGTTTTGGGACAACATTTCTTCATGATACATTTTCTCTAGGAAACAGACATAAAAAACTGAGTACCTTTGGCGGATGAACCGTGGGAGTTAGCTTTTGGTTAGGGATCTGTAGGCTGCAAGCCATTTCCTGCGAGTAACTGAACTATGAACATAATCTGTGCAGATAGCAGTTTTGGAAAGTAGAATATCCATTTCAGAACTACACATGCCTGCATTTCTTTGGTGAAACTCTTACAGAGACCATTTTGTAATTTTTGTATATACACTTCAATCTTCTCAGGTAAAGCTGAGAGCAATGAGAAAATCTCCTGTAAACTTTCTCTATACGCATAATGGCTGAGCTGCTCACAAATTGAGTTCACAGCCCTGTCAAGGCTAACTTTAACATCTTCTTGTCCCTTGTTCTAGATATCATACATCAGCCACATTAGAAAACCCAAATCTATGACATCTGGGAAAAAGACATTTCTTGAAGAAATACAAGTACAGTGTTATTTTTACCATTAGTTGCAATGTGTCGTCATTAGCATTCAACTTCTGTCGTATGCTTTCCACTGCAAATCAATCAGGAATAAGAAGTAACTAAATAGTTACATCTACTTTTCATTTGCACGCAAAGGTTTTTATTTAACCTCACCATTTTTCTCTTTTGTATGCTGTTTCCAAATATCCATGATAATAAACCATTTTACAAGCCATACCAAGACTTTCTATAAGTTTATTTGTCCAACCATAGTGAAATATCCATCTTTATACATTTTCTAAAAATGGTCCAAAGTTTTCTACTGATTCTGTTAGCATAGATGAAACGTTAAACCAATTTTGAATACTAAACATAGTTTTCTACTGATTCTATTTTCACTGAAAAGAAAAAGTAGCTTGGGCCATTATAGAATACTAAACATAGTTGAGGACTCTAATTCCCCTACAAGGCCTCTTCTTTTTGTCAGTCTCAACCTTGACATGACTCTAGGTACCAAAACAATGTCTTTGCACTCTATTGGTTATTTCTCTGAATCTAACTCCAGTTACACACATATTATAGAATTGATATACTCACTATCCAATGCCACTTCCTTTCTTCCTCTATTTACTTGCATAATATCGCTTTGAACAGAGTCCAGAATCATCCCAAATCTGCTCAATGAAGTTTCCATCATTCCGATTCTGTATTCTAGTTCTTCATTGATCTGACCTGCTCATGCAAGTAATAAATAAGGACACCATGCAAGAATAACCATGCATCATAGTTTAAAATAAATAACAAGAAAACATTCCCCTTCAGACATTTTCAGAATGATCAAATCGAAGATACCTAATCTTCAGTTGAATCTAGTTATTAGAACTGAAATTTGTAATTGCGAAGAAGATATAGATATTAATTAAATCCTAAACTGTAAACTTACACCTCTGGTCTGGAGCACCAGAATTCAATTTGCGCAATAGACTTGTGGAGGATCTTGACAATTGCATTTGACTCTCCTCTCGTGTATTGTTGATTGGCGGCAATAAAGAAAGCCTTTTTGTTGAGTTCTCTCTCGCTTGATAACCAAATTTCTAGAAAAAGAAATAGGACATACAGTAGAAACATAAGTTTCAGTTAGGGACAGCAGTGTGTGTGTGGGGCGGGGGGGAGAGAAAGAGAGAGAATGATTAACTGTGATATGTAGCATTCATTTTAAATTTTATCCATTTTGTCATTGTAGGCAATCTTTTTATGTTAACAAATTTAATATGAGTGATGTAAAACTTAGAGGAAGCAATGAATGCAATCAATTAATGTTTCTTGAATGGAGGATACAAGCACATGAAAGCAGGTAATTACCTGAAATCTTCAATGTGTAGAAGCTTATGTGAAGCGCAATCATAGAATGAGAGTAAAATGAAAGATAATAGTATGCATTTAGTTCCTACCCTTTCTCACCAAAAGAGAGATCTCCAAAAGAAACTAAAGCAAAGACAATAAAATAACCAATGGGCATAATTCTGGCAAAAACTATAAAAGAAAAAACTAGTTTGGTACATTTTGGGAAAAGGTTGAAGTTTCTTCATAGTGAACCAGCAATATAACATTTTTTATGCAATCCCTATAACCATTAATATGCTGCAATGTCAGAAGCCTTAGAAACTGTCTTATATTCTTGTGATTTAACATGAAGTTGATTGCATGATACTGAAATTTAATTCGTTGTTGACAACCTAGCTACGGAGTGAACGTGACAAGCTAGTAAATTGGACTTATAAGTTATTATAAATTACTGAAAGAAGCTCAGTTTAGCACATGTAACTACATCTTAAGTGCTTGGGTTGTTTGTATTTCTTTTTGAAAACCATAGAAAATCCATTCGCATATCATTTCTGAATTCTGATTTTTTTCCTGAAAATAGCACCATTTCGTACAATGCCAATAAATCACAACAATATCTAATCAAATGCTGAGTAGTGTGAGATTTTGTGCAGATAAAGTGTAACAGAAATCATTAAATTATTTTTCAAAAATAATACATAATACGTCAGTTTCAAAAAAAAATAGAAAACAAAAATTGTAAATATAAAATTTTAAAAAATAGTACTAGCAAACAGAAAACGAAGATGAAAACCAAACAGAGTCATCTAAAAATATTACACCATAAATATTGCATATCTGCATTAAAGATACATTTGCACAATAACTTGTCTCCTGGTCATAGCAGAGTTCTAGATTTATAGCACTGAAATGGAAAGTGGAACAACGTTTTAATAAAAATAAAATGTAAAATACAATTTACTTATAAGATGTAAAATCAACCATTTCTCTAGACTCTAGTATATTACATCCAGATCCATACAGCTAAATGATCACCAATTCTGGGCAAACAAACTAAGCAGATAAACATATCCAAACTTCTCATCTCTATTAAGCTCAAATCTCTTCAAATTCAAATCAATAGTCACTTAATTATCCGCAATTTAAGAGAAAGATAGAATTAACCTGATCGTTCATCACGATCTCGTCAGGAGAGTTCTGAGTGAGCTGCGAGAACGTTCCTTGTTGAGACGAAACTCCTTGAGAAAATGACTGCTGCGATTGCTGCTGCTGCGATCGAATCTGCGAAGCTGCTTGGCTTCTGCCGAGAATTGAATATTCCGGTCCATTGATCACACCACTTGATCTCCTTTTCATCACCAAAAACTAAATTAGCATACACAATCACACATATATATATATTAATATATAGATGAATTTGTGATGGAATTGAAATTGAAACCTTGCGTGCGGAGGAAGAACTGATATTGAGCTGAGATCGCAGGCTTTATTGATCTTCATCTTAGTGAATTAAAAGGTTGAGACCTTCGAGGGTTGAACAGAAATGTGAATTGATCAGGCGATTCAAAAATCGTTTTGAAGAGGGAGAATAATAAAGAAATTTTAAAATATGAATTTTGTAGGTAGAAACTGGCGGGAAATGGGCTTATATAAAATAGAATGTATCCTGTTTAGGGCCTGGTTCGCAGATTAATTTTGGGCTGCCCAAATGACTCGAGTCAGCTTAGTTGTATAGCTGCCGTGGCATAAGCCCATAAAATTCATCTTTTGGGTTAAACACTCTATTTTAATATCCATTTGTTGTGGGTAAGAATCTCCAATACCATGTAGTTTTAATGAATATGTGTTATATAAGAGAGAGATATTATTTAAAAAATATATTTTAGATCCGTTTTGTAACTAATATATATATATATATATATATATATATATGTTTAATCCCATGACTTAATTTTTCTTTGACCAAGAATATACTTTGATCCATACACTTATATTCGAATATGTACTTGGACCACAAAATTAAGGTGTTATTAAATTAATTAACTATATGTCTTGGAAGTTGGAACTAGTCCAAATTAAAGAAGATAATATACCTTTGTTTGATATAAAATAAAATATTAAATATATTGAATATTAAGATAATTATAAATAACACAATTCGTTATCTTTCGATATCATATAAACGGATGGGATTAACATTAAATTTATTTTTGAGTGAGTTAGTCGATTAGTCAATAAAGTGTTGACACGCAGTACCATGGTACCAAAAATAATAAAAATAAAAATTTAAATACTTGCCTAGCCGGCTATAATATAATATTAGTAACTTGGTAGAATAATAAGATATATATATATATATATATATATATATATCATTATTATATTCCTCAAATAGTATTTTAAATAAAGTCCATGAATTTTTATGAAAAGAGGTTAGAGTACTTTTGGTACATTGAGAAAAAATAAGTAATAGTTTTTCAAATTAACCTCATGTGAGTTTAAATAGTAATATTGATATGAAATGAAATATAAATTTAATTATGTGAAATAATATATATTGTGAATGTTTATGTTATTTTTTGGATTATCAGTTACGTGGATAAATATTAGTGTTAATTTTTTTGAAGGGATGTGTAATAAGTGAAGCTGTTTTATAATTCTACTCAATCACGCGTATTAATATATTTTTGCAATTATAATTCTATACATATATATTGCATTATATAGCAAAAAAAAATCTTTAATTATTATCATTTAAGTATAAATTTGGCCTATTATGTCATTTTATACTATTATTCCAAATGTGATTTTTTATATTTTGAGATACAAAAAATATTTAAAATTAAGATATATCCTACAGATATTGAGGATCACTATTTTTGCACGTATTGTTTATATTTTCACATAATTTCTTCTCACGTAAAGGTGGGACCCACTGTATGCTCATAAAAATATCAAAAATATATGTAAAAATATCAATTCTTCAAATATCTGTAGACAAGATTTACCAACAAAAATAATAAATAAATAAATAAAAAAGGAAGAAAGAAAGAGAGAAAAGATTGGTAAAGTAGACAAATAGGCGATGATTTCGGTGTATAAAACATTCGCATAAACTCGAATATTCTTGGTGGGTATACCAATTCATCTTTGTACTTTGACTAACTCAAAATTAAGAAGGTTTATGATCATAAAATACCTAGCTAGCTAGTACCTGTATATAATATACAATATATTCTTATATGTATGTATATAAAATTGAATAATGTTAATATTGCATTTTGAGTAATGTTAAAGATATAGTGTACATAATTATATCATTCCTGTTATGTATTGTGATAAATTTACGCCGAATTACAATTATGAAACTTATCAATACACGACATTGGTAGGAGGTTTTTATTTATTACACATCTCTTCGAAAAAATCACCACTAATACTTATTCACGCAATTAACAATCAAAAAATCGAAGTAAACATTTGTAATATATACTCCCCACGTTCTTAAAAGATTGTCGTTTTAGAAGAAAAAATTTATTCCAAAAAGTTTGTCGTTTACAAGTTTCAAGGAGAATAAATTACTTATTTTCCTATATTACCCATATCTTCTCTCGTTGTCCCGAAAATTTCCTCACTTGTATTAATAGTTTTCAACTTCCCATAAAGGGGTAGTTATGAAATTTCAAACAAATTTTACTTGATAAATGATACTTTTTTAATCCATGTGTCAAAACCTTAAACGACAATCTTTTAAGAACAGAGATAGTATCATTTTTCAAATAAAAAGAAGGCGTACTTGAAATGTACGAAGAATTTGATGTACAAAACTCAAGAAGGCGTACTTGAAATGTACGAGGAATTTGAATTCCAAAACTCTCGTTTTCTTGTTATACATAATCTAGGAGTTTTAGGGAAAATGGAAATGAACTAGTGATGAAGACTTTGGGCGCATGCATTTGGCATTGTTAATAGCAATGTTCAAGACTTTGTAATGGTATTATTCTTAATTTGAGCAAGTTAATATAATGGGCCGATGCATTTCTTTGCCTTGCGACTGTCTTATATGCAGCCGTAGCGACGGTTTCATCCATCCTCATAGCTATTCTGGGCTATAGCGACAATTTATCGTCGCTATAGCCCAAAAAATCTGTAGCCATAGACCTACTGTGTAATACACAGTTGTGTATATACATATAGCCCATTTATAATTGTAGAGTTAACTTATTCTATGACGTTTTTACCATAATAGACTTGACTACTCTACTATTGGTTAGTGACTACTCTATGTTGTAGGGTGACTTAACTCTACGATCGTAAACAGTATAAATTTAAAATTTACACAGATGTACACCTCTATTTTTTCTATTATATTATTCTTTTTCTTAACTTTTCATTAACTCTTCAAATCATTTTATATCAAGTATTATTATATATATGATGACAAAATTATATCGATATAATTTATCTAATAAAATACAATTAATTTTGATTTTTTTGTCCACCCTAATAAATTATATAGACTGTCTAAAATTTAAAATAAAAGTAATATTATCAAAATACTAGTAATAAATATGACTTAAAATAACATTAAAATAAGTAAAAAAGTGTCGCTGTTGATTAGATAACAGCCTAAATATATATCTTTATGTGTTCAAAGTTCCAAAAGTCTTCCCATTTAATAGGGAAGCTTCGCGTCGAAGGAAGAAGTATAATTGTGTAAAGAAGCAGTGAGTGTGCAAGGAGCTCTCTATGATGGAGCCCGCCATGAATCTGTTCATGTAACTTCACAAAAATTTCCACCAGTATATATTATATTATTACATATTTGCATATAAAATACTAGTATATATCGTAGTCAATCGTGATGCAGTGTAGTTAAACTATGTAGCTCCAGACAAGTAACTCCTTTTCCGATGTGATCATTTGCTACATAGACTTCTCCTTTATTCTTCGCTCTCATCAATTTCATATTTTTTGTGCGTCAAATTGATTTGATTTTCTCCTCAGTTCTTCAGAATTAGGGTTCCAATTGAAATTCCAAAAAGGAAGTACTGTTAATTTCTTATGTAGTGTGTTTGAATTAAGGGAAGTGGCTTTTTTAGGAGAAGATGGAGGTTGATAAAATAATTCAGAGTGATTTCACTTGAGATTTCCAATATTTGATGATAGAAAGATGGGTTTCTCATAAATTCATCTTGGAGGTTGGATTATGAGAGGAGAGAGAAATAGAGAATTGAGATTCTTGGGATTGAGGAATTTCAATGGCTTTGGTAAGTTCAATACCTGCTATTCCGCAGCTGATGATTAGGTTCCCAGATATTGCATTTACAGGAATCATGAAAAGTAGGAGTGAAATTGTGGAGGAACTAGCAGTACCTGTAGAAATGGTGGAAGAAGATAAGTTATATGTTTTGATGGGAAAAGATGTGAAAGAAAGCGAATCAACTCTTACATGGGCATTGCACAATTCAGGAGGCAAAAAGCTATGCATCCTCCATGTTCACCAGCCCTCACAGAAAATACCCATGAGTAATAATCTTTCCTTTCATATTCTTATTACATATTCATTTCTGAATTTTGAAATCCATATATTTGTTTATGTGTTTCTTCTGATATTTCTCCTTGATTTCCTATTATTGATCATCAGTTATTCAACTTCATGCCAAATTCTGTTTTTCTAAATTTACTGTATGAGCTTCTATTTTGGCTGGTTATTGTATGGAAGTTATTGGTTTTTGAAATGATAATCTATCCTAGTAAAAAAGTTAGCCTAGTTTAATAAGTTCAATCCCTTATTTTTCCTGCAAAAATGTAGACTTGAATATATTTGAACTCCTGATTATATGATAATTCTTGATCTTATGTCTTTTGATGAGGTTATCTGCCTATTTTATTGTGGGTGTGGGGGTGTGGGGGTGGGGGGCGAATTTCTCTATACAGTTCTACTGCTTTTATTTGTGCACACGCTGTTAACTATACCATCATCAGAAAATTTATTTGGTAGAAAATTGCTATGTAGTCTTCACAACTATATCAATTTATTTAGAACACGATTATTGTACCTGTAGGGACTAATATGGTTAAGAAGCCACATTCTTTTCTAGGCGTTCTATCTATTTTTTGTTACTTTATTTTGTATGTAAGAAGTGACAATAGGGAACAAAGTTACAAGCCCCCCGGGTACCATAAAAGTTAAGTAGCGATTTAAGATTTTAAACTTGTCAAATAAAGGAAAATTTGTTGGGTTAGCATGTATGTGATTATTTTTGCTTTTAGTCTTTCCTTTTCCCTTTTTTCACCTTGTCCAGCAGCTTAATCCTACTCTTTCTGTGACACCCCCAAAAATAGGTATACATCACCCATCTTGAGTCGCCAAATACATGGTACAAAATTCAAATACAACTTAATTATACAACAGTCGTGTAAAATACGACAAAATACATGCTGTGAGTTTTAATACAAACATTGTCATCTAGACAATATCCACACTCAATTTAGTCCTCATTACATTTATTATCACAATATTTAACAGAATAGTGAGAACTACTAATGTTATAATCTGGACCGTCACTCCGTTCCCCGACTAGTCCCGGCTACGTTCTCATTTCCTGAAGAGAACAGTGAAAGAAAGGGTGAGCTCAACTAGCCCAGTAAGAAATATTATGACTAAGATAATGCAGAATAAATTATCATTAGTCTTCAACAATGTTAAACTGATAAAATATATTTTAATGGATTGCAGCGGAACAAGCAATCCATTAAAATAGTCAAGTAGAGAATAAAATCTACTATCTTTTATGATTTAAAAAGTTTTTCATCACTTTTATCGCTGCGACTCAGCTTAATAAATAATCCACACCATCCATGCACTACGGCCTGAGATATTCATTAGTATCACGACCACAAATTATCCATGCACTACGGGTCAAAGATATTCGTGTATTCATCAGTGGTCATGATCATGCCAACAACTGTCCATCAATGCACTACGGGCCAATGAGGATTTTTATCACATCATTTGTAATATTACGGTCATGATTACACCGAATAATCCCTGGTCATAATCATACTAAGTCCATCCATGCACTACATGCCACATATGACTTTCAAAAAAAAAATATAAACATGAGTATGATGACAATGATATAAGAATTCAATAAAACAAGTTCAAGAATTAATTTATTCAGGAACTAATAAGTCCAAATTGTCAACATGATACTTCTTTGTAGAGTAAAATTCAAGAATTTCTCAGAAGAATATTTCCATGAAAAGATACTGGATGAAGCACAAATATCAAAGATATTCCACTAATTTCATGGAGTATAGAAGTCAAAACTTTAACCAATTGATTATAATAAAGAATGAAATAACAAAAGAAATCACCATGCATGCGGTACTTCGCATAGACATGTTATTCCAACAGAATAATAAATAACGGAATCAGGTCAGGCGAAATTCGCACCGACAGGATGTTCCAACTGAATAATAAAGACGGAACCAGGTCCGGCGTAAAACGCACAGACATGATATTCCAACAGAATAATAAAGACGGAACCAGGTCCGGTGTAAAACGCACAGACATGATTTTCCAACAGAATAATAAAGACGAAACCAGGTCCGGCGTAAAACGCACAGACAGGATATTCCAACAGAATAATAAACAATAGAATAACAGAAGAGTTTCACCAAGTATAGGGTAGCCCGCGTATACAGGTTATTCCAACAGAATAATAAAGAATGGAATAACATAAATTCTCTTTATGAATACAAAAGAAATAATACCCCTTACCTTATAAAGAAGAGTATTTCGACGGTAGGGTGGGGATATACTTGAAGAAACTTGCACTACTCTCAAAGTTTTCTTAAACTCTAAAGAAATACGCTCAAGATTATAGAAGAAGAGTTCTCTCTACAGTTTCTCTATCTAGAGTTTCAGTGAATTCGTAAGAAATAATGAAGGAATGAGCTTCTATTTATAGAAAAATGGAATGAATAGTAATTAATCCATGAACGGTCCAGATTGATTTACTTTAAACGGACGGTCCAGATTGGTTTACAATAAAATATAATATATTCTATTTATAATCTAATAAAACGAATAACTTTAAAAAAGATTTTACTATACAAACACTATGCATGCACTATGCAAACACTATGCATAATAAAATATAATATATTCTAATTATTGTCTAATAAAACAGATAACTTTATAAAAGTATTCTGTTTTATATAAAAAGATTTTACTATTAACCTAATAAAACGAATAACTTTATAAAAGTATTATGTTTTATATAAATTTTTTTTTTTGTTTTATTACGTTAATAATACAAATAAAACAAAACTTCATTATTATTATTATTATTATTATTCACACTATTAATCGACCAGGTCGTTCCCAGGAAAGTGGGGACTTTCCAATAAAGATTTCTCCCTATTGGCGCGCAATTAGGTGATCAAACCTCTCCTTGGCAGAACTTCTAGACATCGTTAATAATGCAAATAATAATATTAATAACTTCGTCGTCTCAATAAAATATCGACAATAATTGAACCAATTAACGTGAGATACTATGCAACAATTACTGAAGCAATAATTGAACAAAACTAAGTGACTTCTCACGTAAGCATCAATAATCAATACCGCGTGCTACTATGCAACCACGCGTATTCCTGTACTTTTAACACCGGGTGTTTCAATAGTTAACGATAAAACTTCCGCCGTTATTTTTATAAAAATATTTTTGTCGTTTTCTCAATTCGTCAATAATTCCGTTGTGGGGTCCACAAATAATTGTGCCGTCGTACGAATATTTTCTGTTAAAACGAATATTCCCCGACCAATCGAATATTATATAACAACTTGCGTACTTTGCAAAATTTATAAATATTACTCACAACTATAACATTATATCAAATTCATTCCATAATATTCAAAAATGATAATTATAGAAAATTCATTTTTATTCATAAAAGTTGGGATCTTACACTTTCACCTTAAGGAGTTGGAGATAAGACCTGCCGGCAACTGGTATTTTTTCTTGTTATTTTTGTGCAATTTTAGCTTCCAATAAAAAAAAGTTAAGTGTATGCTATAAGAATTTATGCATGTCTATATAAAAAGTTTTTTATTTGCAGTGGGTACAAAATTTCCAATAAGTCAACTAGAAGACCACCAAGTCAGAGCATACCACGACAGTGAGATGCAAAATATGCATAAGCTTCTGGAAAAATACTGTCTGATATGTGAGAGGGCTGGGGTATTATTTTCTTATCCTCTGCATTTAGCTTTTCTTCAATTCTATTGCTTAGTTGAAACTCTTTATATTGCATAACAAATAGAATTTCAGCTTTGTTGAAAATCAAGTGAGAATTTTTTTTGGGGTATATTTAAAAACTAGATAAAATGTTAATGGAAAATACTTCTTCCTATTACCAAAGGGTCGAAGTTCATAATAATTCTCTCTTACAACAGTTAATGGATATAACTATCTTTTTCTTTACAAGTTACAATATATGTGTCTAAATTCTTGGACTTTCTTTTGGAACATTGACCATTTCGCTTCAATCTTTATTTCTTATTTGGGCTTTCATGATTTCTTACTCTAGGCACGGGCAGATAAACTGCACATTGAAATGCACTCTATTGAGAAGGGCATTGTGGAACTCATATCTCTACATGGTATCAGGATGCTTGTAATGGGAGCAGCCGCAGACAAACTGTATTCAAAGTATAAACCATAAGATGTCGTAAATTAATGGATTACTATCATATCTTTTATCATGTGTTTTATCTGCATCTTGCTCCAAGTTTTCCCTGGTCGCAGAGCTATTATGTAGTTCCTTGAAGAAAACTCTGCATATTGGTTTTTTAGTTCATCTGACATAGGTTCATTGAATCAATACTCCTCACTTTACTTGGCGTTCTTGCATTTTAAATGCATACCGCCATTTATTGGAGAAATTGAACATTATTTTTGAACAGACTAAATGATTTGTGTGAAAAGTTGTGCTCAATATTATGTTCCTGTTTTTAGGGGTGGACGAGGATGATTAACTTGAGAGTTACAATAGCTATATCCTAGGCCAAGGGGGAGCCAACTAAGTATCCCGAAAGGACTATGACTATATTTTTATGAAATTATAGAGGAAAGGAAGAGGAATTTAACAAATTGGGTTGACAATACCCCCCTTAGAGCATATGTAGGTCTTCCTCATCTACCGTGTTTAGCCTTGACGAGAGGGCGGTGACTTGTTGCTATTGATCAACACGTGGATCTAATTAATCTAATATATATATATATATATACTTATGCTTCAATCAGAAAAAAGATTTTTTAAAAAGATTCTTCTTTGTCTGTAATTGACAAGGGTTTGTATGCTGCTAAGCACAGTATGATGTACACCATGCTTATATATTCTGTTTTATTATATGTTTTGACATTACTTCATGATTGTAATTTTTTTTTGATAATATTCACTGTTTAAGTGAACAAGAAATTGTAATTGATATTTACACGTTGTCATTGATATGTACAATTAAGATCAATTACCCAGCTGGCTTAATATATCAGGAAAATGGTGGAGCCCAAGTCCAAGAAAGCCATCTATGTGCGCCTCAATGCACCTGTTTCCTGTCACATTTGGTTTGTCTGCAAAGGGAACCTCATTTACACTAGGTAACCTTGAATTTTGCGTCTTTTTTACTGAGTTTCTACAATGTGGTGACAAATATTCGGGCTTTATAAGAAAATAATCTTGTGGAGAAGCTTTTATGCTTTCTTAACTATTTTTTATACAGAACATTTTTAATTATTTAAATAAGAGTCATTTGTAGGCATATGAATTATAACTCTTACAATTTATTTGTTGCTAACTTTGTGATTTTAAGATCTCCCTTTGCAACTTGTAACTGTCATGAACCGCTCATGCAACTAAAGCAAGTACTTATCTTTATAGGAGAGGTAACTTGGATAGAGCTAATGCTGAAGTCTCATCTCCGGCACTTCAAACGAGTTCAAACATTCTACCTGTACGATCTAGCTCTGTGAAGTTGACGTCTGATTCAGAATGGCGAAATGATCAACTGAGTCTCACTATGTTAGCTCCAGACTTTCTTAGAGTAAGGTCAGCATTTTCTTCCCCAGATGCCACTGGAGGGGTAACACCTCGTAGAAGGTTAAGTACAGAAGGAAGCTCTGATGTCTGGGATGGAATATCAAGGAAGAGTGCTTCGATGGATTCATGTGGATCGGCATGTTCTTCTAGCGATGTGGTCAAAGATTCAGTGATCTCCTTCGCAAGATCTGAGGGGAGTCAAAATGAGATAAAATTTAGTGCACTACCTCATTCTGATGAGCATCTTCATATCTCATCACCTCCCAAAGTACAGGTATACATACAAGACTCATTATGCAATTTATTTATGAGCATGTGAACTAACATATAGCGATCATCTAATTTCTGTTCTCTAGCATTACTAAAGTTAATTTATTCAATTACTTCGAGCCTTTTAAATTTAGAATTTTTAACTTTTTATCAAGTTCCTGAAAGGTTTATGAAACTATATCAGGAAATGTATGCGAGTGAAAACCTCTATGATCAGCTTGAAAGAACCATGGTGGAGGCAGAAAGTTCCAGGCGAGAAGCATTTGAAGAGTCAATCAGGCGTAGGAAAGCTGAAAAAAATGCCATTGAGGCCATTCGCAGGGTAAAATTCTAGTTAATATGCACAAATTTCTTTGCTTTCTGATTTCGCAGTAGATGCGGAACACATAATGAAAATTATGTTCTTCATTTAGTTATAAAAAAAAATCTAGGTTGATAAAATTGCATTAAAGAACTGAGACATTTAACAGTTACACAGTTACGCACTTGTTTTGCAAGTTCCCAAATAAGCTGACCATGTATGGGATGAGAAGACCGGAAGTATTTTATTTCACGATCTATTATTTCCTTTTATCAATTATTTAATCACCTCTCGGCTCAGATTCAAATTCAATTAAGGCTCTAGATATCTACGACATTCTCCATCCAAGGAGTGTAACATATATGCATGTGGTTAAATGCTCTGTTAAACACCATGATTGTATGGATACTGTCCTCCAATGCAAAGTGTAACATTAATGACTTCAATTCATGAAATTGAATCCTCAAATATGGTAAACTATTATTACAGGCTAAAGCTTCAGAAAGCTCATATGCTGATGAATTGAGACTTCGGAAAGGAATAGAGGAAGCTCTAGCTAGTGGGAAAGAAGAAATTGAAAAGCTAAAGCCACAGTTAGACGAAGTAATGGAAGAACTACAGCTAGCCCTGCAACAGAAGTCATCTCTGGAGATCCAGATTAGAAATTCTAATCAGATGGTACAGGAGTTAGAACAAAAGATATTCTCTGCCGTTGAGCTGTTGCAAAATTACAAGAAGGAGCGAGATGAATTGCTGGTGGAGCGTGACAATGCACTCAGTTTGGCTGAGGAATTAAGGAGAAAACAAGTAGAGGATTCCTCTACCACACGTGTGACTCGATTTTACTACGAGTTTTCTTTCTCAGAAATTGAAGAAGCAACTTGCAACTTTGACCAGTCGTTGAAAATTGGGGAAGGTGGTTATGGAACTATTTATAGAGGTCTCCTTTGTCACACTCAAGTGGCTATAAAGGTGCTGCACTCTCATAGCTCACAAGGACCTTCAGAGTTTCAACAGGAGGTAAAGAAGTTTAACATTATTCAAACTTGATGTCAGTTGAATACATTAATCTTCAGTTGAATACATTAATCTTAAAGTAAATCTAGAGAGCTTAAGGTTTAACATCTTTTTACCATATTATGACCTGAAAGTCTAGAAACCATCAATACAATGTTCTCTTCTGAGGAGCACAATTGTTTTATCCTAATTCCTGTAGCTGGTTTAGATAACTATGGCTTTTGGTGGTTGTTAGTTTGCTATGGATCTTATAAACTTCTCTTTATACATGATTTGGATCACTGTCACGATAGGCCAATTGAAACTTTATCTTGGATTTATCATCCTTTATGTTCCCACCATGATCTTTCCATACCCCAAAGCATCCATGTTTAACTTGTACTTCTGTTGCCATTAATTGCAGTAGCACTACTTATTTAGTATGCAATTTCATGCCTCTTAAACGGGCTTGTATCTTTTGTGAGTAGCATGGCTATCCCACCTTATCCCTCTTTTGAGGGCTGATCAAGAACTCGAAGCTCGTTTAATTCTGTAGTTTCATAGTAGCTCATAACATGCATACATTTAGGTGCTTGCCTCTTGCTTTCTTAGTGTCTTAATTTCTGCCAAAGTATCAAAACATATCACTGCTAACATATCTACGAAATATTATGTATATCAACTTGCTTTTGTTATATGGCACATGTTGTCTGGTAAGTATATTTCTTTATATGGTTCATTGCCAATGAATATTAATGTCTACTAATGTTATTCTGCACATTTTACTTTGTAGCCCATCTTTATTTTACTTTGTAGCCCATCTTTCTATCAGATTTGTGGTACTGGAACAAATTAGAAAATTGGTTTCTGATTCTCCGATTTTGGTTAAATCTTTGGACAGACTGTTGGCATGTTGTGCATTTAGCAGTATCACCTCTTTTATGTTTTGACGAGGAAACAAAGTGTAATAACTCTTACTGTGTATTGTTCTTGCATCAGGTCAATGTTTTGAGTAAGTTGAGGCATCCAAACCTTGTCACTCTAATAGGAGCATGCCCAGAAGCTTGGATTCTCGTATACGAGTATCTTCCCAATGGAAGCCTCGAGGATCGTCTCAGCTGCAGGGACAACACTCCTCCACTATCTTGGCAAAGTCGAATCCGTATTGCTGCAGAGCTGTGTTCTGTACTCATCTTCCTTCATTCTTGCAAACCCCACAGCATTATACATGGTGATCTAAAACCTGCCAACATTCTTCTGGATACCAATCACATCAGCAAACTAAGTGACTTCGGAATCTGCCGAGTAATCGCTCAAGATGAGTTCTCAAGCAACAACACTACACTGTGTTGCAGAACTGATCATCCAAAGGGCACTTTTGCATATATCGACCCTGAATTCCTTTCTACAGGAGAGCTTACTCGAAAATCAGATGTCTACTCATTTGGAATTATATTGTTAAGGCTATTGACTGGAAGACCGGCCTTGGGGATAACAAAGGACGTGCAAAATGCATTAGATAAAGGAAATTTGAAAGACCTGCTAGACCCTACAGCGGGGGACTGGCCATTTGTGCAGGCCAAGCAAGTGGCTCATCTTGCTGTGAGTTGTTGTGAAATGAATCGTAGTAGGAGGCCTGACTTGGCCTCGGAGGTGTGGAGGATGCTTGAACCAATGAAAGTTTCTTGTGGAGCCTCATCATTCTGGTTGGGTTCAGAAGAGCATTGCCAGATTCCCCCATATTTTATTTGTCCCATCTTTCAGGTTGGTTCACTGCTTATTTTAATCACTGGTAACCTATATATGCAAGGATGGTGAATTAATCTAATTTCTTGAAAATATTCTAAATTTTAATTGCTTCTTTATTCGGTACTCAATCCGTTCAGGGGAAAATTGTTCAACACAATCAAAGATAGTGGATAACTTGCATATCCTAGTATAAGCAAACCAAATGCTGTCTCCTTCTTATTGTTTCCTTTTCTCTTTCTTATGTGTTTAGTTGTTGATTCCATACTTTTGTGGCAGCCATAATTCTTTATCTTCACTTTGAAGATGTTGGCTTAGAGTGCTTTAGATTTGTGTGTTTGTGCTCAAAACTATTTGCATCAAAACTTGCTTTTTTCTCTGGATTCTTGTTGTGATAGTAGTTTTTTTGGACATCCACTTAAAATGCTGTAGTTTTGTCGGATTTTGATAATGCAGGAAGTCATGCAAGATCCAGTTGTGGCAGCTGATGGATTTACCTATGAAGCTGAGGCTATAAAGGGATGGCTGGACAGCGGCCATGAAACTTCACCAATGACGGATGACAAGCTTGGACACAACAAGCTTTTGCCCAACCACGCGCTTCGTTCTGCAATTCAGGAGTGGCTGCAACAACCTTAAAAGACACTCTTTTAACTAACTTCTTTGTTTATAGATTGTCTGTTCTTCTTCCCGATTCCTGTATTGAGTTGAACTTTGCCTCGGTCCATTCTTCTTGGCCGGTTGTATAGGTGGCATCATAGTTGTCAGTATCTTAGGATATGTTACACATATTTAAATATAGAGAATTGATATTTTTCTAAGTAAATTTGATAGTTCCACAAAGTCTTCTCTCACCTGAAGTGGATCCCACTTACTGCCGAGCAGGATATGTAGTATTTCATTTATCTCACCTGAGTGGAAGATGTTAATGGCTGTGAAGTTGGCAATAATGGGTGCACGAAAGTAATACAGATTCTTGTTGCAGCATTATAGGGGGATCTTACTTCTTAGTAATTTATCGAGAGCATATTTCGTTTTAAAGTTGGAAGTACATTTATTTATCGACATTTTAATGATAATTTAATTTTTAAAATATATAGATTTTTCGTAATATTAATTCACGTGCAGTCAAATAATGATATGTTAAAATTTTATGTTATTTTTGTAGTTTTAAAATAAAATTTAACGTAAATTAAATTATATATATATATATATATATATATATAATTTTGGGTAGTATTTACCGTTACAGTGTTACCACGGGCTTTCCATTTTACAACCACACGCCATCTAACTGTATATCATATATATCATACATTCACGGTACATGCATATTCGGATATTCCCTCTCCACTCTCTTTCACTTTGTTGCAACTAAAACAAGAATATCAAAATTCATCTCATTAAATAAACAAAATTTTACTTTTACTGTTATGTTATGTTTATTTGTAAAAATTATATTTCATGGGATTATTAATATTAAGGTTATAATCTCGGGATTATAATTATAATGTTAAGACTATTAAGTCATTTTATAATCTTGAGTCTAAATTTAAAAACAAACAATATACTTGGGATTAATAATCTTATCTCAAGTATAATCTTTGTAAAACAATATAGTCTTAAAGTATTAATTTTCTCAATAGCATTCCTTCCAAGTTTATTTTTTTTACAAAATTATTCGTCTTTAACATATTTAAAACATTATGTCAAAATTCTCGTTTTTATCGTTGAATACATATTTGATCAATTTCAAACGTATGAATACAACAATATGTACGTTGTATGAAATGTAAATAACATAATTAGCAAAAAATTCGGACATGTATGTGAAGGATTCCGACGTATAATTTCACCAATGTTAAAAGGAAACAATTTTGTAAAAGATTTAAACCTGAAAAAACACAATATGTCAAGAAAAATATATTATAATTTTTATGACAAAAAAATAATAACAAAATAAGAAATATCACGATCGGATCGATCATGCCAAATCATAATTAAATAAAAAAATACATATTATTCTAGTCAAAATATTTGAAATAATTTTAAAAGTTATATTTTTAGTGCTAGCTATACGAAAATAATGACTTTTATTCTAAAAATACAAGCACCAAAATACATGATTGATGATACTAGTATTTTTTTAGTCAACTTATTGTGAATTTTCAAGAAACCAAAAGAATAAGATTATAAGAATAATAGCGATCTAAGATCACGCGCAAAAATCGCGTGGCAAAGTGGAGGGAAAAAGTCGAGAGAGAAGGCTAATCAGATGAATCAACGGTTACATAACCGCGTTCAAATTGTGAATAAATTATAAACTGACTGAAGGAAAAAAACAAAAAAAAAAGTTGCTCCAAAATTTATATATATATATATAGTACACATTCATGTGTTGTACTATATCTCATTTCTCTCTCCTTGCTCAAAAGGTACCCCAAAGCCAAAACCAAAAAGAAAGACGAAAAAAGAAACCTAATTGACCCTTTGTGGAGCTGCTGTAGTGGGTGAAGCTTAATTTACTTTAATGGAGGAGCTAAAAAAAGTTTCATTTGGTCTGGTAAGGGTTTTGCTAGCTGTGATTTTGTGTTCTTCGCTGGTGTTTGCTGGTGATATAGTTCATCAAGATGATGTGGCCCCAAAGAAGCCTGGTTGTGAGAACAATTTTGTTCTGGTGAGTAGAAATAAAACCCCTAATTTATTTATTGTAATTTCCTAAATTTTCTACTTGGGTTTATTTTATTTATTTTATTGTTTTGGGTGCTCTGTTTTGGGATTTATGCGCTTAATAATAGTCGTGGAAATTTAATTTATCAATTTTTATTTGTTCATTTTGCTGTTGGGGGATATTAATTTGATGGTTGTTATTACATTTTAGTCTGTTCTGAATTAATGACCGAGTGGTGGTGGAAATTGGTGTTTCTTGTTTTGGGTGTTATTTGGTGATATGGATTCAGTGACATTTTAGTAATTGCAATTGTTATTATTATGATCGTTGCTATTTTTGTTATTAATTGCTTTATCTGTGGGCGATTGATCTAACCTCAATTCACTTATATATACCCTGGTTTGTTTATTATATTTTATGGGTGCAGATAGTAGTTTTGAGGATTCATGCGCTATTTGAACATCTTTTCTAGCAAACTCCAGTGATTAGTTAATTACTGGAGTTGGTCTAGTTATACTCTGTTTTTTAATTGGTTATTTCTGTAATATTAGGATCTGTTTGTTTTTAAGGGAAGTGTATCTTTTTTTAAGAGAATGTGCTATATTTTTGGATGTTTCATGTTTGGTTGGCAAACTTAAAATAAAAATGATTTCTTGGGTTTGGTGTTCGAAAATTAATTCCATATTTTTTATGTGTATTCAACAATTATGTTAATTTTTAAATATATATATACACATATATATATATATATGTTTTTAAAAACTTTGAAATTTCATTAAGAAATTTATTCTTTCTCCCAAGTTATTTTCACAGAGAAGATATCAATACACAATCTAAACAAAGCTTTCAGAAATTCATACTATTGTTTATTGCAACTTCAGTAAATTACAATAATAAGAAAAGTTGATTATTCTGAATTTGCAAGACATACATAACAATAAACATATCACATATTGAACAAATATCACATGCAAAAGCACGTTTGTGAGTTTTATTTTGGAGGGAGGGGAAGGTAAAGTTGGAGGCTTCCTTCCAAAACAACTCACAATCACATCTTAAGCGAGCCCCTTTCTATATTGGATGTCCCAAAAAAGTTAGCACATTCCAATTCATCATTCTATCAAATGATGGTACTCTCTCTATCCAACTGAAAAGAAGAACACTCATTACGCTAATCCTAAAATTATGTGCCTGTAAAATAGCTGATTAAATTGGGAGGAAGCAGTTATATAGTAGTTAGTAATTTTGTGAAAAGGTATCTTAATTTCCTTATGTTGGAATTGAATTTTTATTGCTTAGAAAGAAAAAGACGAGGAAAAAAGAGGAAAGGAAGCTGATCCTAGATATGTTGGATCATATAATCTTTTCTCAATTTGTAGAAAAATCTGTTCTCTCATTGTCGGGGATGTTCCCTGCTCTCTAGTTGTTTATGTAATGTACTATGATATAGATCAGGTGTGATTGAACATATATTTTAATGGAAAGAGTTGTAGCTATGTTTGGTCAACATGTTATTTGTATATGAAAGGTAATTTTTTCCTTGGCTTAATGCAATAGGTAAAAATACCTACTTGGATTAATGGTCAAGAAGAAGATGAGTTTGTTGGTGTTGGTGCTCGATTTGGCCCCACCTTGGAATCAAAGGAGAAGCGTGCCAACCAAACTAGAGTTGCCATTGCAGACCCTCCTGATTGTTGCAGTAAACCAAAGAATAAGGTGTTGTTTGCTTCTATCTTTCTAGGGCCACTCAGTTCTACTCATAGAGACACTGCGCTTGCATGTGAAGCACGACTCTTTTGATTGAAAGCTTGAGTCTTGTGTTGTTTAATGAACTTAACATCTATAGGGTCTTTTATTTGGTAGCTTACAGGTGAGGTCATCCTAGTGCACCGGGGTAACTGCAGTTTCACATCCAAGGCAAATGTTGCGGAAGCTGCTGGTGCTTCAGCCATCCTCATTATAAACAACCGAACAGGTAATTCCTTTTTCAGTTTACATTTCTTTTGATCAGTCATAAACTTGCTTGTTCATTGCAGTGTCATAATAAGGATTATGTTGTCAAAAATGGTGGAGAACTATGTTCTCATTCACCTATTATTAGTGGCAATGCAAATTTTGAAATGTCCTTACAAGCTTATATTGGGCCAGCCTTTTCATCCGGGTATAGATGTGTATAGAAATTGAAGCTGCTGAGCTACACATAGGAACTTCATATAGAAAAGCTTCCTAGAGTCTCTAAATGCAATACGGAAATTAATTAGTTTTATTAATATTGATATGTGTAGACAAGACATAAACCACTTTTATGAAGATGATGCCAATGCGGTGTTTATTTTGAGAGAATGCTTCAGAATTGATAAATCATATATCCAGCTAACTAACTCATTGTTGTGATGGATGACCATACTGATATCATAAAATAATAATGGAAATCAAATCTTTAAGCTACATAATACCTCTTATCTAGCTCATATTTCTATTTTATTTTCTGTAGAACTTTTCAAAATGGTATGTGAAGCCAATGAAGCTTCTATAGAAATTGGCATTCCTGCTGTTATGCTCCCACAAGATGCTGGTGCTAGCTTGGAAGAAAGTATAAAGAAAAACCTTAATGGTAAGCCTTAGACTCTGTGGTCATAATAATATTTTTATGAGGTAATTCACTCTGCTTGGTTATCAGGATCAGATGATGGGAAAAGACACCGTACATACTTTATAATCACTATATTTTAAAATTATTTATTTCCTTATAATGATATTGGGCTCAACATTACCCTAGTTATCTTTTGTTATTCTTTAATTTATCTTTTCTTTGGGTTGTGGATTGACCCCTTGCTCAGTTGATTGATGATCTGGCAATGTGGTTGCCTTGCACTGCTATTTACAGATTCCCCTTTCTTTAGTTTCTGTGCAGCTATACTCCCCTCAGCGCCCACTGGTTGATGTGGCTGAAGTGTTCCTATGGCTCATGGCTGTTGGTACCATCTTATGTGCATCTTATTGGTCTGCATGGAGTGCCAGAGAAGCAACCGTTGAGCAGGACAAGATCTTAAAGGTCCTCTTAATCATACACACACACACACACACACTCACTCTATCAGCCTTTAGGTTTGAGTTGTTCTCATTTGCAGGGCATTAATTCGCAGACAATCTGATATTTTCTTCTTGTTCTTGTAGGATGCTTCAGATGAATATCTAAGCATAGAGGCCAACAATTCCAGTGGTGTGGTGAACATCAACACAACATCAGCAATTCTATTTGTTGTGATTGCATCCTGTTTCTTGGTTATGCTTTACAAATTAATGTCATACTGGTTTATCGAAATTTTGGTGGTTCTGTTTTGCATTGGCGGCATGGAGGTGTGTTTTCCTTCACATTACAAGATTGTTTTGCATTCTTATAAATTTTCAGCATTTTTAATTTTTTTTTGTTTTCCCTTTGTTCTCTTTGTTTTTGAGACTTGTTATATTAGTTAAAAACCGCAACCATAATTAAAGTAGTTCAGTGTTCCCTTTCTTGCTTCCTTTGTGTCCTTTCTTGTTGCTTTGTTCCACTTTGTGTGCATGTGTGCGTGTGTATGCTTGTTTGTTATCATCTAGTTGACAATAAACATTTGAGTTAAACACTGAGGAAGAATAGCAATGCAGATTATCTTAACCTCTAATATTTAAAGAAGATGTACAAGAGTTCAAAAAATTATGGGTACCTTGATCATTTTCAAGTCATTCCAAACCACCCCATAAATCTGGCGGAACATATTGCAGATAGTATGAACTAATAAGTGATCCTTTGAGTTCAGAGGAAGCTGTTCTAGATGCTTCAACATATATGGAGGATATTATAAATATTTTTAGGTAAACAAAATGTATCATAATATAGTGTGAAATAAAGCATTAAACATGTAACACCCCAGTCCCACATCGAAAGATAGGGGGAAAATTTGTTTGCATATAAGGAATTAAGTAACTACCAATAGTACCTTCAAGTCATGACCTTTTGGGAGCCTGTGGTGGGCTAGATAACCCAAGAAGATACTATTGGGCCAGTGGTTTGAGACCTTATTTGGATGGATTTGATTCGATTCGGACTTGGGATTTGACCCAAGATTTATTCCGGACTCGGGATTTGACCCGGGTTGTTTCATATGGTATCAGAGCCGATTCTCGAAAGCTCGGGTCGGGTCATCCGATTGGGTTGCCGGAGGTGGGGACACGAAGGCTGGTGGTATTATCCCACAATGGAGAGATGAAGGTCCGGAGGTGGGGACACGAAGCCAGCCGGTATTATCCCACAATGGCTAGAGAGGCAAAGATCTTTGGACCGTGTGTGTGATCGGTTCTGACGGGGACGTCAGAAATTTAAGTGGGGGAGTTTGTAACACCCCAGTCCCACATCGAAAGATAGGGGGAAAATTTATCTGCATATAAGGAATTAAGTAACTACCAATAGTACCTTCAAGTCATGACCTTTTGGGAGCCTGTGGTGGGCTAGATGACCCAAAAAGATACTATTGGGCCAGTGGTTTGAGGCCTTATTTGGATGGATTTGATTCGATTCGGACTTGGGATTTGACCCAAGATTTGTTCCGGACTCGGGATTTGACCCGGGTTGTTTCAAAACATATTTTGAATCTGTGAATTGGTTGTTACAACATATATGATATTCACGTAACATAAATTCTTACGTACCTACTGTTGATTCAATAAGAGTCGTTTAAGGAGGACCTCGTGGTTTTGTTTTTGACTTATACTTTGAGGAATTGGCCTTCAAATGTGTTTTCTTAGACTTCCCTTGAAGCATCATGATGAGGGCAGTCCTCTTTTATTTAGAGTATAGTATTATATGGAGGTACTAGTATTTAGATAGAGAAACTACTGTTATATGGAGGTACTAATGGACTTGTATAATTTCTTTTTTTGGTTGAATATTGATTTTGTTCTCTCGTTGTACTCACAGGGTCTGCTAACTTGTTTGGTGGCTTTATTGTCATGGTATGCAAATTATGCTTCTTATTTCTCTTATGTGTGTTTTAACATTGAAATGTTGAGGGAGAAGCATGTCTTTAAGAAACGAAAGGCAATATCTATTCATATCCACAATCTACTTTACGATCATGACACTTTCAATGCTTTTACTTGTTCCACTATATATGTGTGAAATCCTTAACTTCTGACTAGTCTGGTAAATTGATTTGCCTTTCTCTTCATATAAATCATCCACATATTAAAGACTATAAGCTTGAACAAACAGGGATAATAAGTGAAGTTCAAACCATGATAGTGGCATTCTCTTTCTTCAAATCCCCTTGTGCCCCAATAAGTTGATTCTGATCCTAAACTTATCAAAAAGAAATAAAAATAATTGAACTAAATGGTATATTGTTTTAAGTAGTGGGTAGCCGTGAATTTCACTTTTATCACTGCAAGCAATTTGATTTTTTTTTCTTAGCCAATTACTGTAAGTAGTTGGAAGTAGTACTCACTGTGGTAATAATAATAATAAAATTAGAATTTTGAAAAAACAATGATAATCAATAATATAATAAGCAGAATATGTGTGATGTGCACATTTTCATTCTGTTTTGTGTAGGTTCTTGGAAGAATGACTAACTCTTAAATGAATATAGTTTCAGATTGTTTCAACATGCTGGAGAATCATTTGTTAAAGTACCCTTGCTGGGAGCTGTCTCATATTTGACACTAGGTGTTTCTCCATTTTGCATAGCTTTTGCTGTTGTATGGGCAGTTTTTCGCAGCCGCGTTTCATTTGCTTGGATAGGTCAAGATATTCTTGTAAGAAAATTTTCCTCGCTGTCTTATAAATTAGTTTGTTAGATTTTTCTCTTTTGGTATTTACATGATCATCCAAGTCCTTTCACCCATCTTTTGCTCCAAAATGCATTTGTTCTTCTGATGCATCTTCACCACCTGGCAAATTCAACTCTATAGTTTTACTAGTTCCAATAGTATATCCAAGAATTATGCTAAGATTTTCCCCAACTTTGACTATAAGTTCATGGCCATTTGAGGTTGCTTATGAATCTACGATAGCGTCATACAATTAATTTAGATGACTACAATGTCAAGCTTGCTTTCTGCAACCAAAAAAAGAAAAACAAAACAGAGAATATTTGACTGGGCACAAACAGAGTTTTCATCATCGATATGAATTCCTAAAGTTTAATTTTGCTTTGTTTTTCCCTCTTCAATCAGGGCATTGCGCTGATAATAACAGTTCTTCAAATCATACGAGTACCTAATCTAAAGGTGATGATCTAAAACTCTTTTTCTTTGACCGAGTACTTGATACACTTGTCGTCATATATAGCAACACTCTTCAGCATAATTTCTCTTTCTTGATGTTATTAGGTTGGAACAGTTCTTCTCAGTTGTGCATTCTTGTATGACATTTTCTGGGTGTTCATTTCCAAATGGTTGTTCACTGAAAGTGTTATGATAGTGGTGAGTAATTGAATTTTTTCAGTCTACTGGCACACTGAATAAAGGGCAGTTAATTGTTCCTCATGACAACAATCTTTCATTTTTTCAAAACAGGTAGCTCGGGGTGATAATAGTGGAGAAGACGGCATCCCAATGCTTCTAAAAATCCCGCGAATGTTTGACCCCTGGGGTGGCTACAGCATCATTGGGTTTGGTGATATTATCTTACCAGGGCTGCTGGTAGCATTTTCTCTAAGGTTTGAGCATGTAATCCTTGCCAATTTCAGTTCATTAGTGTGGTCAACTTCCTAGCCTTTTGATGTTTTGCTTTGAGGCCATTGTTTTCTGGTATCCTGGCCTCAGTACCCCCCCTCCTTTTCTTTTCCCGGAGATGTCTTTCTTTGCCAAGATTTGCAGACTTGCTCCACATTTTGCCTATTAGAATGTGTGGCTGGGATCCAATTTCTATTTAGTCATCCCAAATCTCTGGTAGCAAGTAATTCCCAGTCTTTTGTTGATAGTGGTGGTCCTGCTGGATATAAATGAACTATCACTGTTGTTACAAGCGAGTTTCTGGTATATCTGCGTAACTACCTTTTCAGAAAGGAAAAGACGTAAGAAAAAAAGGGCAAAATTTCCATTCAAACCAAATTGTTTTCTGCATTTGCAGGTATGATTGGCTGTCCAATAAGAATCTTCGAGGTGGATACTTTTTTTGGGCGATGATGGCTTACGGGCTAGGTATGACAAACACGTTGTACGGTGATCACATGAACCAATATCCTCTTTTCAACATGATTCACATCTTGTATTTTACTATTTTCACCAAACTGCTTTATATATGTAGTTATATTACATAATTTCTACATTCTTATCTGCGTAAGAGAGGAAGACAAAGAGACTGATCTTGTTAAAGAAATACAACTTAAGTTGGTGATACTTGGTGGATAAACATTCAACAATCAAAATTATTAGTATTATATAAGTTGGCTTCTTTGGTTCTGTAGATTGATTGGTATTGTAAACTGCAGGACTCCTCATCACATATGTGGCACTGAATTTGATGGATGGGCATGGTCAGCCAGCTTTACTTTACATTGTGCCTTTCACACTAGGTATATTATCGGGAAACCCATTCGTGCAAGTTACTTCCAAATTTCCATTTTACCAGCATGCCCGAGTTGAAGCTACTTTCATTATCGAGTTTTATTCTGCTTCTAATGGGTATGCATACATCATGCAGGCACACTCCTGACCTTGGGAAAGAAAAGAGGTGATCTCAAAAACTTATGGTTCAGAGGAGACCCCGAGAGACCTTGCCCACATATCCGTCTTGAGCCCTCCCACTAGTAAACCAAACTTGTAATTGCAGTTCAAGTCTTTTTAACTTTTAGAATACAAAAAACTCTGATAGGATTAGCTTTTATAGATTAGAACCGAGGTCGGAAGTGTACTGCTGCAGCTTGTTAGTACAACACTCGGTCTCACTAACGGCCTGGGACCGAGTTCAGTTACTATCAGAAATCAGAACAGATTTATACACAGTTTGTTAGTATATGATGTACCTAATTCTCGTATCCTTGTGTGCACTTGCATGTCAACTTTCAATCCTTGATAGACTTGGCGTACCAAGTGTTCATTATTTACAATTAATAATCCCCTGGTGATTCAGATCAAGACCAACAAAACTAAAACATACGCAGGAAATAAAAGAAGAATATGCCGGTATCTCTAAATTATGAATTAAAAAACCCAAATCAGCACTTTCAAAGAATCATGTTATACACTAGGTACTTTCAGCTGAAAGCACAAATGACCTTTTTGAAAGACCTATACAATAATAGCATGAAGGAGTATGGCATAACTATTAAAATTCAACAAAATACCATAATATATAAGATTGAACTAAACTAAACAAAATTGACAAACTTGGCCTTCTTGCTAGAAAACAGGAGATTGCCCCATCCTATATCAAAATTGCATTACGTGGAATGCATGAAGAAAAGACAGAAAATCTCTAACTAGTTTACAGTTGAAACTTGAACCTATGCCCACATTTTTACCATGGTCAAAAGTATTTTCACCAGAAGCCACTTCGAACAGATCTTCACATGTATGGATCACCTTCGATCATGGTCTACTCCTGCCCAAGGCACAAAATTTGAACTAGTATAGCAATCATTAGTATGCTTAGTTTGAAACAACATACATAAACAATCATTCAGCGCAGTTAACAATCTTTCAGTCTAATTTTTTAAAGAACCGAATAATCTTTCAGTGAGCCTGTTTTTGTACTTCTAATAAGTACTGATATAATAGTCAAAGGTACATAGATAAATAGAATGATCTCTCTTATAGTGGGACATAGGGACTGAGGGAGTACTTTTATACCAAAGGTCAGTACCTATGACTACACAAGTTTTTTTAAAAGAATTAATCTAATAATAGGAAGAATGGGTTAAGTCTCAATGTGATAAAAGTTGATGGTAAATCTTTCTGGGAGGCAGTGTGTAATACCCGGAAAATATATATATATATATATTAAATAAAAAATAATAATAATAATAAATAAATTATTTGTTTCGTTTTAAAATATATTAATTGGACTTTATTTTTTATTTGGGTCAAATTGTATTTAATTATTGTGGACCATAATTAGTAAGTGATTACATTAATTTGGGCCTTTATTTTAATTGGGTTTCATTTATATGCGTGGGCTATTTAAATTAGGGGAATTCATCAATTATATAAGTAAATATTTAAACCCTAATCTATCTCACGTACATCTAATAACCGACTATGGAAAAAAAAGGAGAGGTTTCGGTTTCAATTTGTTTTGTTGCTCAGCTCGCATACGCCGCAACATTCCTTCCCCTGATCGATAATCAGACTGAGAAATCAAACACAAGTTCATAATTTCACAGGAAACTTTTGAAATTGATCCGAGATAGATCAAAATCAGTAGATACATATTATAAATTACAAAGCAAAACAGTATATGGGTGGAGTTGATTTGTGGTCTCGTAATTTACAGATTAGTCCGTCGTTTCTTATTTCATGATGCAAAAGACATTTTCCAAGTTGAATCTTCCAATTACACTGCACTTCTCGCTGTCGCCGATAGGAAGTTCTGCAAATTGTGAACGGAACGATAAGAAATTATGATTCGAGACTACTTGAAATGGACGGAGGTCTCCTTGGGACGGCTCGCTTTAGAGAGTTATGGCAACAGAAGCTTCGTTGATGAGAGATATATGAGATAAATCTTGATATGGTAGCACAACTTGGATACCAGGTCTCTCTTTTACTTGGAAAGATAAAGTGGCTAGCGCATGGAGATTTTTGAGTTGCCTACTCATCAATACTATGTGGGTGACCATATCAAGGCCAAAAAAAAAAAAATCTTTTGCTCTTTTCTTAGTTTCATGACCCCAGCAAAAGGCTAAGGAATTTGGGTTAATTGCTGAGGTAAAAGATTAGAGGTTGATGGCTCTAGTCATTGATGCTGTTGAATGAACGCTAAGATAAATGTTCAAATTAAGATATGAAGATCAAATTGAGGAGATTTAGCGGTGTGATATTTGGGTTTGGTGAATTATTTCGGTATTATATCCAGGTACGGATTTCGTACTCTTTCAGCGATACTTTTGTTAAATTTGATTTGTTCGTTTTGTTCCTCGTTTCAAATTCTGTTATTATTTCACATAATTGTTTCTTGTGAAATTCATATATTTGTTTCATTTTGGAGTTGACACATTGGACTCGTATTTGTACTCTTTGAATTAGGATATCATGAATAGTATTTATTTTCATAATTGTAGAGCGGTACATGTTCCTACCTTCTTTTTGAGACCTTGTGACCATAATTTGATTTGGTTCAACATGTACATGTAGAACCCTTTTGTTGGTATTACGTCGCATGTGTTGTGACATGGTATTTTTGTTAGAATATACCGTAAGGTATATCTGAGCTATAACCACCTGTGGGGGTACCACAGGCACGTCGTCTTGGCATGAGAGACGTGACACTTTCCGTGGCGGTGTGATTAGTCCACGGCGTCTCCGTTTTGGGCTCCGGAGGAAGTGGGCCATTTGGTGTTTTGTTGTGGGAGGCGTATGAGTTAACCCTAATTTTTGTTCTGCGGATTGGTGATGTTGTGGCAAACACACCTATCCGATTTGCATACATTCGGATTCGCGATCCAATGTGGGATTTGCCTGTGTGGCATTATTTTGATTTGCCTGTGTAGCATTATTTTGATTTGCCTGTGGCATTGTTTTGATGTGCCTGTGTAGCATTATTTTGGTTGCCTATGTGGCATCATTTGATTTTCTTGTGTGACATTATTTTGACTTGCCTGTATAGCATTGTTTTGACTTGTCTGTGTGACAAGATATATTTCTGAGCTCAATCGGTATGAAATAACCCCAGCCATTTGTTTCAGCCTATTATTTTATTGTGTTAGTTTTGTTCGTTTCGTTTCAGTTCATTTCGTCTCCTTTCAATTAATTGGGTTAGTTATTTCAGTTCATTATTTTCTTTACTCTTCTGTTTGTTTCGTTAATCCTGTTGGTTCAGATATATTCTATTCGAAATTTTATTTTTGTCAGAGGCAATATTTTGTCTATGTTGATTTCGTATTTCAGTTGTATATCTTTTATATATCTGTATCCGTACTGGGCAATTGCTCATTCTGTATTTTTCTTCCGGCAGGTTTGCAAGGGTGATTCAGGGCTAAGGTGATGAGAGTGCTGCCTTTGACCATCTGGGTTGATTCAAATTTTAAGTTTTGATTAGTTGACTCTGTTTGGAGAATTGTACCTAGTATTTTATTAATGGATCACCACTATTAATATTTTGAGGTGGTTAGTGCTCTGTTTATTTTATTTGAGGTTTGTTGTGCTTTGCACGTGACCTCCCTTTCCTTTTCGGGAAGGGGGTGTTACACAGTGATGACAGGTATGCTGGGTCAGGAACATGGCATATATTAAAAATATTCTATGTTTTTATCAATCTCCCTCATTTACACCCCACCAGAACCCATTACTTGATGAAAGCTTCTTGAGAATAACGACCCAAAGAAAAACAAGATGCATGGAAATTTTATCACAATACGTAAGATGCATCAAACTTGGCTGAATATCCTACTATCAAAAGAATGAAATGACGACATAAAAACAAATCAAAATGATTTCCATAATAGCTACCTGAGCAAAAACAAACCGAATACATTACTCCGATCCCAAGATGCATAGTTATCTTTCTTTCCAAATTCACATAATAGTATTGGATGGCAAGTGTAAAATTGTTGGACCCGATTGAGAGAAAAAAGTAAATAAAAAAGACAGAAGGAAACTGAGAAAACTAAGAGACTTCTGAAACAAATACAGGCCCTAGATGTACTTAAAATTGGGTTGACAGGAATTGCTTCCTCTATGCTGTTTGGGAACATTGTCAAATGTCAAGAATAGAATGTTACTCAAGAAACCAATTGTGTAAAATTCAGTTCTAGTCCAAATGACGGAATAACCAACTTTTAAGTCAGCAATCCTATATTGTGGTTCAAATTAGCTGAAATTCATAACTTTATATTATTCAAACCAAATTATGAGATAATCACAATTGCATTACAATTACAAACTCCAAATATGCTACTATATCTCAATCTGAACCTCAAGGAAAATAGGGGATAAAGGATTTGAAAGCATCAATGTGAACCTTCTGCTATTACCAAAAAGGGAAAGAAAATTTTAGAGATGAAAATGTGTCAGAAGGATTCCCAGCTTAACAGAATGCCTTTAGACTGCAAAAGATAAAACCAACAGAAAAAAAAGGCATACATACTTGTATATATCCTGAAGGATCCATTGCTATTGAAGATACAGGAATTAGTCTCTTTTCCTGGCCTAAACATAATATCTCCTGCATTCTCTCAGGCCAGTCTGAATTTAATCTCCGAGCAAAATCCTCTACTTCCCTAAGGCAGATAAGAACAAATAAGGAAAGATAAGGGAAAAGTTAAGAAGGATAAAGAAAATATCATGCAAACAAAGGGACATTTCTCCACTCTCCTGCATCCAGGCAACTGACAACCGTCACAACCCCATATAAAATAGCAGAATTGGTAGAAAATTTGAAGCTTATAATACACGTATAGATTTTGAAGTCACTCGAGAATGTTAAAAAGAGAATCAAAGAATTTGCGGTACAACTGAGTACGGTCTCAGTCTCAGATTTACAGTAAAATATAATATATATATATATATATACACATGTAACAATCAATATCGTATCGTACTTTGTTTTTGGTATGAAACAATTATAGTACTTGCTACCCGAATTTAGATGTCCTCAATGGTTAGTTTGTATAACAGTATCTTAACCATGAAAAAAATACTATACAAGGAAACTTGACATGAAAATCTGTTACGAATCAATAATATCCAAGTGAATTTAAAAAATTATAAATGACCAAGAATACTTATAAAACTTGTAAAAGAAAGGGGTATGCAACTAAAATATAATTTCACTTTATAGCCGCAGCATTGCACCTCCAGTGCAAATTCATCCCAATTGACCAATCATGGATCAGAAACAATACAACATCATTAAAATAATAAAACTCATGGAAGTAGAAAACAACAAAGCCAGTACTAAAGCACATCTGACAAGGATGGGTGACCTCAACTCATACGAAATAATATAAAGTCAAATCACTAAATGAATATTACAGAAAAATCATCACTTTAGCAATAAATTGCGAGTGAATACATCAATATTACTTGTTTTCGGTGTTCTATTTGTATTATGGGACAGTACACATGATACCAGCTTGTACTAGGTGGTAGAACGGTCCGGTATTTTAGCAAAGATGGAACACATTTATATAAATGTACTATTTTGTTACTAAATCAGTACATATTGGACCCGTAAAAGCCAGTAGGGTACCACGAAAATAGCTATTTATCCAGATAGTCAAGCATAGGCAGCGGCTGCACAGCCACACGGGATGCACTGGAGCGATCCCAACATATAGACCGAAAGAAAAGGGTAGATTTTTTGTAAACCAATTTTTCTCAAGTAGTCTAGAACTGTCCCTCCAAGATCTAACAATGGTGGTCAGGTTTTAACATTACTTAGTGATACAAAAATCCTATTCAAATGATAAATTATTGATTATTTTTGTACATTTTTTCTCCAGCTTTATCAAAAGTAGATATCAAGACAGATCCATCGAACTAGAATTTTGCAGATATTCTACATGTAAAATAAATACCACTCCTATCCACTATAAGTCCGCCTCTTTCTGCCTATATCTCTTATTCTTTCATTGCTAAAGTCGCACTTCAAGAGAGAATATACAGAGTGTGAATTCGGCAATGTAAGAAAGAGATGCAGACAATGCATTAATGTTCAATTTGACCAGATCACCTTATACTTGATTATAATTTATATGTACTTACACTTGAATATTAATGACTTTTGTATTTGGTCCAAATATATGTTATTGATTTTCTTATGGAGTCCTCAATAGGAAAAAGATTGTAGTAAAACTTTTCCCGTCCGCACCCCCAAAAAGGTAAAAAGAACGCTCTTAAGAATCCAAATGTTAAAATTTTCTGAGGGTTTTAGTTTTGGTGGAAGTTGCAGAGTTTTCATATTTGGACCAAATACAAAATATAGCTGCTGTTCAAATTTTTTACGAATTCTAAACATCATGAACTCATAATATATATAATAAACTTATACTTAACCCCAATGTCTTCAAAACTTGGGCAGTAGCAGCATATTATTCTAGAAGGCTCGAAAGGTACTACATCCACAAAAGTATAAATTAGTGTATACTACTGTTTGGTCGAAGATAATTTCTTGGAAGAAATTGAAAAATAGGTAAAGAATAACACCCGACTCAACAAACATCTGGACAATGTTCAAAGAGCAGTCAATCCAGATTTCATCATTTTCCTTTTCTTGGCACTATGCTTCTCATTACCCATCAGAATGTGTTAACTTCCTCCTTCAACACTGAGAGTCCATACCAAAGGAGCACACATAACCAATATACAAAGGAAGAGAAATCATTAGCAGTAAGCTTCAAGACAACAGAGCTTGTGACGGAAACCAGTAACAATTCCAACATAAGACAATTCCTTTAAGAAAATAACCAAGCATTTTCATCATGTAAGATTAACTACATTTCTGAAGCCCAAGGCATGTAGCTAAACAATCTTACCACTGTTTCACTTGACAAAGCATCAAAAGATGCATCTAATAAGAACACCAATCCTTGAGAGGCAACCGAACTTTATCTTGCGGTTTGAACTATCCTAATTTCAAGTCTAAACTTCTTTTTTGCAAGTGAATCCTATTCTCATGCCTTACACATCGAACAAGGGATATAAATGTATCTCATATAGTTCTCGTAGGTGGACAGATATTCATGAAATACTCTACCGTACAAAGGTAGCAACCCTATCAACACTAGTAAAATGTTGATAGTTGTAATTCACATCCCAACATAATTTTGTTAGAAAATGTGAGATCCCCAATAAATGACCACACTACTGGTAATCACAAATATCTGAGATTCTCATAGAAGCAAAGTAACAATTTTTCTGAAAGAAATACACAACACTGTAACCAGAGACAACTCAGGTAAAATGGTGTTACATGCATTTGGGGTATTACTGACTGCATGTTTAAAGAACCAAAAAGATTATCAGGCTGGCTGACCTATCAATCTTTTCTTTCAATGCAGGATCGATCTCATCATCTATATCACAATCATCAAACTCATCCTTGAGAGTTAATCCATCATCTCCAATGTCCGGTAGCTTTATTGTCTCAAAAAGAGCGGACAGAAAATCACCATGACCCTTAACACTATGGCAAGCGGCATCAAACCCATTTGAAACCTGGAACATGTCAAGATAACTCCCTTTATGTACTTCTATTTTTGCCCAAAAGTACACAACCAACTGCACAATATTCTATTGGGGAAAAAAATGTAACAATTAAGAACAAGATTACAGAAATATCATAATGGTGGTGGCTGACCTTATTATGGATCTTAATGGCATTGTTCGAATAAGAGATTTCATTTGAAGAAGACGCGCAGCTGGAAGGAATATTCTTTTGTAGGTCCTTTCTTCTACGGTTTTTCCTTTTATTTTTAGAAGTTCGAACCCCCTTGGAATCTGCAAAATAATTACTCAACTTTGCTGTCTTCATAACGGCAAAGAGAAGGAAAAAGACCAGACTCTGTAACAATGTTCTTTTCAGAAATCTGAGATACCCAAACACAAGGAGAAAAGTGAAGGCACACACTAATCCATGAAAAACCATTTGAGACTATATTATATGGATTGACAAAAACTATTCAGACCATTATAAAATGCAAAAAATCTCAATACAGAGATACTTCAAGATGAACAAACAAAAAGTCCACCGCAAACTTTTTAGATTTCAGACACATGCTTCATTGATCCAAAACGCCTCTAAGTTTTTCCAGGCAGTTCTCAATTGGTCAACCAGGAACTTTAACAGTAAGCCTTCCCAAAAGTAAAAACACCCAAACACACTGCCACAACGACTCCCACCAGCCCCCACCTCACATACCACCAAACCCAATTTATGTGTATAATCAAATTTAGGTTCTGCAACTTCAAACAATCACCAAAAGGCACCTACAGTTTTGATGTGTAAATATAAAAGTTTAAATTAAACAAAAACTTATATAAATTGCCCGAAAAGATCCGGATGTTAGTTGTTACCTTCCTCTTTTCCACCTATTTATGGTTGGAGAGAGTTGTATGAACCAGGAAGCAGCAAGGGAGGATTCTTACTCATTTCTACTTTGCTTTCCCATTGCCCTACAACTATGTTTTGCCCGAAAAAACAAGGAAAACCTCTTTCCCTTCCACTTTTAATTCCACTTGTTGACCCCTTCCACTTTGCCTAACTAATAAAAGCAAGAATCTATATTTTCTCTCTTTCTATTCTATTCTCTTCTACGATAATTGGTGCTACAGCAGAACAATATAATTTTTTTTAATAAAGAAAGGCTGCTTATGCATCAATGAACGAAGCTTACTTGCTTGCTAGCTAATAACTACATATGTCAACGACCAATATAGAAAAAACTTAATGAAGATGCACATGAGAATCGGAAATCATGGAGTGCATTTTGGAATTCAGGCCAATCCATAATGTTAAAGACCCTTTAAGCATATAAAACTTACGTTAGCATTAGTGTCCAACCTAATACAACCAAAAAGTAGAGGACAGGTAAAAGGTATGCGTACTAGCAAAAAGAGGAAAATGTGAAGATACCTCCATCTTCTCCATTAATAAATGACAAGAGGTCATCAACTGAACGAGCATCTTCATGCTCTACTTCCGCCTCAGCATTCTAACCATAGTGTAAAGTCGATAAAAATCAACAGTTTAGATAACATACAGCAATATACAAACTTGAGTACAACCACAGTTTGAAATACCAAGGATGGTAATCATAGCCAAATTCACCTTCAATTTCTCTCTCTCTTTGAGTTCTTTCCTCTTTCTTGCGTACAGTCTATTCAAAAGCCGGATCCGTGGATCATCACTTGTGTTTTTCAATGGCTCCAACTTTTCCTTCTGCGTCAATTTACTAGTCATTACACCAAAGCAGCTATACATAATATTCTTTACCACTAGGCAATACACACTAAGCATACTGGTTGCAAGCAAAAAAAAACACCTCTGTAAGATCATCGGGTAAATGAAAAGTCTCACGGATCTCCTCGGGAGATTTCCCTTCAATCATTCGTGCAAGTGCACGACTGGTAAGATCAACCAACGGTTTTAACTGTAGGCTGTCAGCAGCAGATGTCAACTCACAAAGCCTTTTGGTGTCCATTCGGATGAACTTCTCATCAAAAAACTTCCGCTCCTATCCAAACAACAAACAGAAATCAAGTTCAGCACTTAAGCTTTGTAGTATCCTCTTGTCAAATACTACAAGAAGAGGTAATTCTGCCACAAATCAAAACATAATAAAGACTATAATTCAGAGATTTACTTAAATCCCTAGTTCTTGCGGGCTTTTGTGTTGAAAGTTCTTGGATACTTACAAACTTTTTTCAATCTGAGCTTCCGATAAACCCCGTAAACTATTTGCTTTTATATAGTGTAAGAGTACATGCATTACTCTCTGACACATTTTACAAACTACTCAAACTTACTAATCGTGAAAAACAAATGGCTTCAAACTAAAATTGGTGAAAAAAGAACATTACAAACTTAAAAGAATAAAAAACAAAGAAAAAAAAGTATATCTAACCTTAATAGAGCGGCCAGGTACTTGGTGAAATCGGCAATAATCAAAAATTAAAGTCAACATGGCAGGATTAACTCTTGGAGGTAGAGATATGGGGTAGTTCTTTGAAGATCCCACTCCTGACTGCATTTCATGCCATAATAAGGGGCAAAACTTGGCTATTTCTTGTTCAATTTCTTGTATCGAACCGTCTGCAGTTTGAAGCCATATATAGGACTTCATCATCTGAAAATGTAAACATATACAAAACCCCTTATATTACAATCAAAAAACAGAAAATTAAATGAGGACAAATAACAAAGAAGAAGCACTAAAACGAAATGAATATACGGCTTCAAAAAAAACTAATTAAAGCTGCCTGAGGATATTACCTCTCAATATAAGAACTGTAGCACATCTTAGACATCCTACCCGATGGACAAACATCAAAAGTTTTTTTTTTATATTTTTGCCTCTCTAATATGAATGGACCATATATGGGTCATGCTTAAAATACCTGTGCAACTTCGGACACCTAATAAAATGTCTTAGGAAATCAACTTGTTAGCTACTACTAACTGCTTTGCTTGCATTTCTTTTCACACTTAAGATGGTTACAGTTGATGTTAAGGGTTCTTTCTCTTGGCCTGCAGTTCCTAAAATTGCAGGTGAAGAAAAAGATCATGTGTCTGGTCTTTCAGAACTTGCTTGGATCACCAGGAACTCTCCTTATCATACAACTTGACTTGGCGTCTGGCGAATGTTCAGTGAAGGGATTAAGAAACTCCTCGATTATTAGCTAACTAAGTTGGGTATCGACCATCAAGTCAAGTGCGATTGTCATTCTGATTGTTTACTTTACAAGCTAAAGAGTTGAGCCATTATCCAGATGGTTGGGTTTAATTAATATTCTAGTTAAGTGGTTTTATCAAATTGATCTTGATCCAAGAAACAAAAAAAAAACTAATATAAGTACAAAGAACCCTGACGAACAAGTGTTCCATAAAGACAATCAATTGATTAGTACTTCTTGTCCATACCCACAATAACCAAAACCATTAAAAATACATACTTTATACTCTCTCCATTCCACAAAAAGAGCCTCATTTGTCAAAAAAAAAAGAAGGAAAAGTGTTCCACAAAATAAGTCCACTTTTTAGTCATAGTAGTATAAAATGATACAATGTCATCAAAATTACCTTATCATACCATACTACTCATCCATCAACTTATTCCTTTTAGGCCATGCATTGAAGAAAAAAAATATTCTTAACAATCTTGAATTTCGCAAAGGGTAATGAAAAACAGGACACTTTTTTTTGGAACAGAGGGAGTATGTAATAGAATCCAATTTCTCTCAAATCTCTACTATAACTCCGTAAATAATCAAACACTAAAAGAGAGTAAATGTGCATAGAACCCTAGCCCTATTTCAAGAACTCCATTTCCATCAAAAAAGAAAACATATACTGTAATTATAAACATTGCACAAGGTCAAACCCATATCCACATATATGTATGTATATATATATAGGGAATATATCTTAAGCTCACCCCTTATTCAACTCACCCGAGCTCACTCCCTTTAGCGACACACATGACAACGGTTTAATCATACAACCTTCGTCTATACTTTTAGCGACGCTATATATTATCCCTTGCTAAAAATATAAACGACGGTTGTATTACCCAACCGTTAAGGGGTGAGCTTAAGATCCGAACCGTGTATATATATATATAAACAGTAAAACTAACCCAATATATATTTAAACAGATAGATATAGAAAAACTGAAAAAATACCTGAGGAGATAGAATATGATAAAAGAGGGGTTTCGAAATGAAGAAATTTGGCGGTTATAGGCGAACTCAAAATGGGTAAATAGGAGATAGGACTGAAAATGGGGACGGGAGGATTATGAATGTATGTCAGGTGAGAAATTATTTCTTGAATTTTTTTCCCCTTTCTCTTCTTAGACTTTCTCTAAGTATGTATATATATATTGTGTATGTATCAATATCTACCGTGCACAAAAACCTGTGAGCGCGCCGAGTCTACACATGTACGGATGGGATGGAGTCTGAGGAAGGACTTATCCATTTTAAATTAATACATAAATAATTAATCAATATACGTACTTGTCATATTATTAATATATTTGTACAAAATTGATATTTTCATGCGATTTTTTTAATATTTTCATATGTTATAGATCCTATAGCGACGCTAAAAAAACCATCAGATACCTATGATTTTTATGTAAAAATATTAAGAAATCATGTAAAAATATTAATTTCTTATTTTTATTATTATATAAATTTGAGAGCACCGGAGGTAAGAGTGTCAAATGTATTTTATAATAATAATAGTTTGAAAATTATAAAATACTTTTTTATACATAATATTGAATATACAGTATTCAATTATATTAAACGATGTGATTTTTGTACGATGTCTCTCACCTTTTTTTTTGGAATATGTTCCCATAAAGTTAACTTCATGATAAGTTGATCAATTGACTAAACGTATCATTCTGATATCGCACAGAGATCACCTTTCTTTTTGCGATATCAACATCATACGTTGTATTAGTCATCCAAATCCTCTGCCATCTGAGAAAAATAGATCGAAGTCGTCGGAATTCGATCAGAAAATCCATAGTTTTCGATCAAAAGCTTCAAAGCCACCGTCACAAATTAGATCTCAACACCATCACCATCACCATCACCATCGTCCCACACCTTCATCCCACGCCGATTTACAACACAATAAGATCTGTAGTCGAAGGCAAATCTAGATATGAAGAAATCATGCACTCCTTTGTAATTCTTTCGTGCATTTAGGAATAGAAAGTTGGTAAAGAAAAAGGGGGAGATAGAATCATAGAATAGAGGAAGAAGATGGGACTCATGAGAGAGAGAACAAATATTCTATCTAAATATTTTTTTCCTTTGTCATGTTACACTTTTGTCCACGTGTTATTTGTTCAAAAATAAACTAACATCAATTTGTTTAGTTGGCAGTATTGTTAACGAAAGGGGCACATTTGAGTTTAAGTTTATAATATTAAGGGTACTTTTAGAAGAAAAAAAAGTTCAAGGTGAAAGTGGAATTTTAGGATAAATTTTAAGGGCATTTTTACACCTTTACTCAATATTTCAAAGCACGTAGGGGTATTTCTGTAACTTCATCCTTTCTCATCAAGCACCATCACCATGATGAATTGCCACGTGTACCTTTATAAGCCCCTTTATTTGGTTATTAGTAATTGTCTGTGCCTGAAGGTACGGCGAAACAAAAAATTAGATTAAAATTCGAAAAATAATACAATACCTAAAGACTATTTGCAACTTAAAATAACCAACAATCAGACATAACAGTTATAATAATTCACCATACAACCACAATAATTAATACATACTCAATCATACACACATTCAACTACCAAAACATCGAGCTAATCGCTACTAATTTCAATAAATTTTGGCAAAATTTCCTTTAAAAATAGATATCCAGAAAAACCTAAGCCTGTATACAAAACTTACAATCATCATTCCATACCCACAATCATCATATTCAAAATCATCATTTTCAGGTATACATATTCAAACCACCAAAACAACCATCATTACATACCCAAAATCATCATAACCATGCATAATTAGTTAACTTTACAAAAGACGGAACACAAAATATACACATGCAGAAAATAAAGAAACAACTTCATATTATTTACAGCTTACACCAAGTATCCTTCAATGTATACCTGAAAATATATGATCATACAGCTTACAGAGTTTGATTGATGAAAAAATATATCACATGCCAAAAATTTCTCGACATTTACAGAAATGTATAAACATGGCTTCACCCTAGGGCCAAAATTATATCAACGAAGCAGTGAATCTAACCTTATCAAGGATAATTTATAGTACACTATGCAGACGAATTAGCATACTTTCACTGTGTGCAACTGTTGCATTCCGTCTCATCCGACCACTGCAACTATGTAATTCTGCATAGTAAAACAACAATCAACATATATAATCATATACAATTTAGTTTATTTAATGCAAAGCTTAAAGTTCAAAAAAATAACAAATAGTACTCATGACAAAAAAAAAGGTAATTATAAGTTGCAATACCTGAATATTGATCCTCATTACCAAACAATAATTAGATAAGACGGTGACAGAAGCTCCTCGTGTATAGGTTGTTACTTGGCTTTATCAGTTGCTTTATATTTCCAAGCGATAATAGTTTAATCTGTTTGATTTTGATTTCAAAATTCAAAAAATTTAAATTAAATAAAAACATGATCACTGGATACAACTCACTTCAAATATATAGGAATATATATGATAAGGTTTAAGTATTTGGAGCCAATCAAGTCCCTGGATACAACTCACTCCAATCAACCTAACATAACATAACATAGCCATACATCAAATTAACATAAATTTTATTTCTAATCCAAGAATGGATAATGTGATTCCCAGTTTAATAAGTCAAGCCAAACAATCATAGTCATTACTCATTAGGAGCCATATGAAAGTGAGAGGAATTCAGTAATCGGATGAATTCGATTCGATACATCAAAAAGGAAAGAACCAATAAAAAATAAATTTAAAAGTTTCTCCACATAAATAGTTGTCAAGTAATAGACTTAATTGGGCATGGATATTACAGGCGCAATCTAAGCTTAAAAAAATACTCCGACATCAATAAGCAAACTTTGTTTTCATCTTCTTTTGATGAGGAAAACTTGTGCAGTTAATATCCTAAATCCCAAAAGTACTAATATAATGTTTTTGAGAACTGCATCTGTTAAGAAGCTGAAAGTACAGGAGTGCAGACGAAGAAGAATTTACATATTCTATCAAAACTCAAACAGAATTCCAATCACATAGCTGTCAGCCCAAGAGACATAATTGATTGTAGGAGCTCATCATAACTTTCCACAATTTAAGTTCTCCACTATATATTTTTAAAAAAGGTACGCTAGAAAACCTCAATGTGTATTATTTTTTCACCTCACTGAACTCTTCTTTCCTACTTCCAAAGTTTAAAATATAAGTTCAGGAATCAAGAAACCAAATCACGGACACCCTAATTTTAAAAGATTATTAATGGCAATCCTACTGCTCTTTGGGACTTAAATAAATAGTTCAGGTTATTCAGGAGTGAGGTATAAGAATTTCCCTTACTAAACACAAATAACAGTGGGTAATAAGCTAAGATAACACTTTTAAGAATTTAAACAGTTAGCCAATGGAGAAACTGACTCTAATAATGCTCTCAGAAAATAGTACCTTGTAAGTATATTGAGGAGCGATCAAACATTGGCAAGTTGCTTATAGGTTGTAGCATTATGTTCACTTAGATAAGTTCCCAACTGCCCAGTCGCTGCCAATCTAAGACCCATAAAATAACAATATAAATGTTAAAGAGAACCATGAGAAGCTCACTCAAGAAAGCTTATGCATGAAAAATGTCCAAAGAAATTCAAATGACATCACAAGGAAAATTAATCAGACAAGCATGTTGAATACTGTCTAACTTAAACTGTTTTTTGTCACCAAGTTTTCAGGTTAAAAGTAGTGGAAGTTTTAAAAGAAACATTTCTATTTTATCACTGTAAAAAGAAGGAAGTGAATTGCAGAACAAGGTGAATTGATTCAATTACCAGTAGACACCCTTCGATAATTCTTCTCTTTCAAAATAAAATAATATAAAAGAAAATATCTCATTTGAAGCTCCAAAAAAAATTATTTTATTTTTTTGCAAGTCTAAAACTCCATAGATGTTTCTAGAAAGCTAATGAAGAAGGACTGGAAATTGACAGCTCATAATACTTGCTTTAAAATGTCAAAAGTGACTGGATAAAAAATTAGCAAAATATTATTTTGACCACGAGCAATAAGCTACACGTAATCTTGCCCAATTACTCTTAAGACAGTAGAGCTTAGGATTATTTTTGATGGCCTAACACGTGTTTTGAAATAAGAATAACAAACTAGGCCTTTTGAAACGGCAGAAAACATTGCAATACATCTCAGTTTTCATATGTTAAAACACAACAATAACATCCAAAAGAGAAAGATGGCTCCACATAGTTAATTAATATATTAACATAATTATCCCACAAGTACCTAATCTACTAGTGGGTTTATATTTTGAAAAGTTGAAACGGAAGAAAGTAAAAATGACTTTTCCTAGATTAGATGAATGAACCCACCCGTACACATATATATTTGACTACTACCACAAAAAACATCAAATATCTACATTAACTTTCCCAATCTGGAACAATAACTCATAAAAAATTGAAAGTATCAGAAAACAACATCTATAAGTATGAATTTTTGCAAAATCTATACATACGTATATTAACTCAAATATGTCGAGTCTCCATTTTTCAAAACGCAAATCCCATCTATTACCTTGTATTAAACTAACTAAATCCAAAAAAATCACCAAAACTTCCAAATATATATATATTTCTTTTTTCACCAAAGATAAAAGTAAAATGAAAGCAGATTCAAGCTAAGAGGCTCTGAAAAATAATTACAAAGGCACTAACTCAATTCCATAAACAGAAATATTAGCATCTCATTTCATTCTTCTCAGTATCCTGATCATTCTCTCTCAACCCTCTGCAAAAACAAGCACCGCCTCATCTGAGCTATTTGCTTTTAGCTCCAAATTTCCATCTCCTAGGTAAAAATATCCACACATTTTTGCTCTTGATGTATGCGTGTACCGCTGGGTTTACATTGATGCTCTGTTTTGTTGATAGCTTAGCTTCCTCTTTTTTTTTTGATGTTTTTATTGTTCATTCATTTAGGATTTGAGAGCCCTAATCTACCAGTGGGTTTATATTTTGAGAAGTTGAAGCTGAAGAAAGTAAAAATGACTTTTCCTAGATTAGATGAATGAACCCACCCGTACACATATATTTGACTACTACCACAAAAAACATCAAATATCCACATTAACTTTTCTAATCTGGAACAATAACTCATAAAAAATTGAAAGTACCAGAAAAACAGAGCATCTATAAGTATGAATTTTTGCAAATCTGTCGAGTCTCCATTTTCCAAAACACAAATCCCATCTATACATACGTATGTATATTAACCCAAATCTGTCGAGTTTCCCTTTTCCAAAACACAAATCCCATCTATTACCTTGTATTAAACTAAATCCAAAAAAATCACCAAAACTTCCAAATACATATATATATATATATATATATGTATTTTTTTTCACCAAGGATAAAAGTAAAATGAAAGCATATTCAAGCTAAGAGACTCTGAAACATAAGATTTTTTGCAAACTAGGAAAAGACATTTTTACTTTCTTTCAGCTTCAACTTCTCAAAATATAAACCCAGCGGTAGATTAGGGCTCCCAAATCCTAAATGGATGAACAATAAAAACATCAAAAAAAACAAAAGAAGAGGAAGCTAAGCTATCAACAAAACAGTACATCAATGTAAACCCAGCGGTACACACATACATCAAGAGCAAAAATGTAAGGATATTTTTACACAGGAGATGGAAATCTGGAGCTAAAAGCAAATAGATCAGAAAAGGCGGTGCTTGTTTTTACAGAAAGTAGAGAAAGAATGATCAGAATACTGAGAAGAATGAAATGAGTTGCTAATATTTCTGTTTATGGAATTGAGGTAGTGCGTTTGTAATTAGAATTATCCAATGGAAGAGTGCCACGTGTGGTACGACATAATTGAAGCCAACGGATTAAGTAATTAGAAACCCTTGCATTAATTAAAAGGACCAATAAGTTTGGGGCGACTGGGGTTTTGTGACAGTTTTGGCGACCGACTTTCTTCTCTCTTTATCAAACTCTATTTCCTGCCGCTGCTTCACTACTCCACTGTGCTTCACCCAGGGGCGGATCCAGCCGCGTAGGTCAGTGGGGTCAAATTTTTAAAATAAATTCCTTAAGAATAAAAATTGTAGCTATATATACATACTTTCTTAAATTCAATATAATTTTCCAACACTAAACAAACACACACACACACACACACACATATATATATATATATATATTCATAATTTTCTTACGAGGAAAATACTAAAATGATTTTTTTATTAGTATTTTTTTATTATTAAAAACTCAATGTAATATAAATGTGACAAATTCAAAAGATTTGAATAAGGCCACACGGAGCCGCTTCATTTGCAGCATTCTTAGTCCACAGAGCTATTTTTTCCTGGCTAACTCTGACATTGACAACAACTCCAAACATTTCATCTCCATGATCATAGTGCTCTCCAATCATTGCTAGCAGCTAATAAGAAAAAGTAGAATAAAAGTTAAAAACTCAAGTTTCATCCTAATTGCTTTTTTCATATAAACCATTTAACCAAACATATTGCTATATGGACCTAGAAATATTGTTTGGTAAAAGGTGTGATATGTGGGTCAGGTTGTGATACATTTGGTAAAAGGTATGATATGTTGGTCTAGAGCACTCTTAGCATAGCATAGGTGTGATATGATCAGGATAAAAGGGGGCATATAGCATAGCACAGTTGCCCCATGCGTGATATGAAAATTCAGTGGGGGCAGGTGCCCCCCCTGCCCCAGGCATAGAACCGCCCCTGGCTTCGCCTCTACCGCCACCGTCGTTGCTCCCTTTCTTCTCTCTTCTAACAGCCTTTAAGGTATGCATACTATTACTCTCTCAGATATCTTGTCGCCCCATATTTAGAATACCAAATTCCCAAAACACTAAAAAAATTAGATTTAGAAAATCTGGGTGTGATAGATTCTTTCCGCTTTTTGTGTAAATTCTTGTTTTGGGTGCAACTTTTGTTATGGAACTAGATGAGAGGCGTGATTTTCAGATTTTCACAAACTCACTTTGCATAACACTCTCTACATTCCTCACATTAAGTTGTGCACTTGTGGTGTTTGATAAATTATCTAAAGATTTTCAAGTGCTTTAAAACTAATTTCCCTCAAATTTTCAAACATGAATTCCAAATTTGTTATAGGGTATATATAAATGTATATTTTTTTTACTAGGCTAGATATATATATATATATATATATACACACACACACTATAACAATATTAATGATTTGTTTGTAGATTCATGTGGAGCATATTATATATTTAGTAGTATTAAAGTGAAGGACAAAAGCAGCATTTTTAGATTTTGAAAGAAAAAATGAAATAGAAAGTTTACAACTTTAAACTTAATTACCGAGTGCAGAAGCTATATATCATAATTTGGTTATAAATTTGAGATCTAATCAGTGGTGTTATAAATTTTTAGTGAAGTCAATCATCCTTTATTGGGTATTGTTTAAAGTTTATATTGGTAAAAGAAGTTCTCATTTAGTTTCTTGTTGGTGATATGCCTCAATAAACTCCTTTATCAATATCATCCTTTCTTGTTTAGTTTTTAGTGCAGTCAATCATCCTTTCTTGTTGGCATAAGGAAGCATGATAGAGAGTATGTTGTCATTATTATTATGGAAACTAGCTTTGAATATGTTTGACACCCCCATGTCAATGACTAGGTTCCCTTGCATGTGATTCTCTATGGTGATGTTCATGTACTTTATATGAACCTCTTCTCCTTAGATTGAGTTTATGTCAACAATACATATATATGTTCAGATTCTAAAGTTTTTGTTCAAATCAGAATGGATTAGTACCGTCTTCTTCTATTTCCTTTGTGGGTGGGAATTTTCTTTAGGGATCTTTGTGTGCGTAACTGAGAGAAAGCAAGAGTGAAAATGTGGCACAACCATTTCTTGATGTTTTTATCCAGTGTGTAATTGTGTATATCAGTAATGACATACACAATGACATTGCTTGCTTTGAATCCTTAAATCAGATTCGTTGCTCTCTATCATGCTTCCTGATACCATGTTGTCTTTCTACAAAAATAACAAATAAACAAAAATCTCCAACTGCAAAAATAATATCAGCTTATCACTTTCAAGAGTCCAGCTCTGTGCAATTTAGGCATTTAAAATGCACACAGTACTACTCATTTTGAAGTATAATGGCACGAACTCAAGAAAGTTCAAGAATAAAAAGCAAAAGGAAAAACATTCGGGACATATCATGTATGAAAGCATTGGCTATAACACAAAAAATAGCATATCACAAATACTATCATTGATCAAATCAGATGCAAAAACAGATACAAGAAGTATTTATGTCCGGCTTGAAAAAGCCTTTTTGTCATAAGCACATAATAATTAGGTATTTAAATCTCACCTTGATAGTATCATAATAGTTCCATCCAACCTCTGATGACAATCTACCCAGCAAACAGTATTTATGTCCGGCTTGAAGCCTCAGAACCCTGATTTTCAGAAGATAATTTTTTTTTAGCAAACCACATCTATATGAATAAAAGATGAGCGGAACAGACATATTACTGGTCATAAAAGAACTAACTTGAAAGCATCAGGGATGACCATCCTCTTAATCTTGTCATATGGAGGTGGGATTCCTTCATAAACCTTCAACCGAGCAAGTGCAGCTGCACCACGCTTAGTCTTATGGGGAATCATCCTGTAAACAATTTATTGAGCCATGTCAAACAGAACCATAGATTTCAACAGGATTGCCACACGAGGTTTCTACAGTCAAGCACGCAAAATTTATAGTTTCTTTAAAAAAATATTTAAGTGGCCATAAGGTCCCAAGTGTTCGTATATAGATCCATATAATATGAAAATTAACACCAAAAATAAATGTAGTCTCCGTAAAATGTTACACACCTTTCAATAAATGAGTTTCTCATGGCCAGTACCAAGAGGTATTGCAGAATCTCTTCATCATTCCCTGACCTATCTTTAAAGGCAAGAATCTCCCCTCTGAAGGGAAGAATGCTCAAGCACTAAAGCATCGAATAAAGCTTGATCTCGGGTGAGGTGAAGATTTACAATAAAATTATGACTTGAATTTGAAATGATTCAGAAGCCCAAATTGAATGATTTTTAACTTGAATTAAATAAAAAATCAAGAAATATGAATCTTGAAACAAACTTTCAAGGATTTCCATTTCCAAAAAGAAACAAAATTTAGTAAGCAAAGCATGAGCTTTACAGTCTATGATACTCGTACACAATAATCAAGTCACTTAATTAATGACATCAACCAAAGCCCCAATTTCTTCCAAACTCAGGGTCTTCGCATACCATACTAATAAATGGGTAGCTCTCTATATCTATCCATATCAAAATAGATAAACCTAGACAAACACAAATACTCAACTCCACCAAGACAATAGCAACAAAGGAGACAACGGGCATCCACGCCAACATATGTCTGCAAAAATGCACCTTTACAGACCATTATCAACAAATGGGTCTCTCACAATAATGTAACTTAACATGCCATCTCAAAAAAAGGAATCTTCCTATCAATCCATAAATACAAATATGTACACATGAATTACCGAGAGGAATGAATTGAATAAGGGACGCCGTGAGGGTATGCCGTGGCGGCCATGAGTGAAAAATGTTGAGGAGATAGAAAGATATAGATGTAGAGAGAACGGGTTTTGCCGTGGCTCGTGGTGTGGCTGTTGTCGGTTCTTCCTCACGATCCTTGGTTGATTCCTCTTTCCGGTGAGCGACTGAGATGTCTAACCGGCAAGGCAAGTCGGTTGCCGTCCGGTGTTGAAGAGATATCCACCCCTTGTATTAGCCATTAAAGCAAAAGTAGAGACAAAGAGGTAAAGAAACCCTAGTTTGTGGGTGAGGAGGGAGAACCGAGAGTGAGAGAGTGAGATGATGGAATTTTTGAGAAATAAATTCTTGGCCGTCGGATGTTGAAGCCCCAAATGATTTTAGATCGTTGGATGTTGAAGTCTAAATTGATTTGAGGCCGTTGGATGTTGAAGCCTTGAGATTTGAGCCGTTCTGTTTTATATTATAGATTGGAGACAGAGAGAGAGAGAGGGAGAGAGCTTTCTTATGACACTGCCTAAATGACGGCAGCAGCAATGCTTTGTGATCACTGGTCATATCATGCTGAAAATGTATCTCTAATTTAGGAGTATAAGACACGAGTAGGTGAAGCAATATCACACAATTTTTTCCAGTTGCCTGGATTGTTGGAAAACACTTACTTTGTTTAGCCACAATGCATACCAGAGACTTCCTAGGGAACCAAAAGAGTAGAATACAGAAGGCCATCCAAATTTTTGGATCAAGGCAGGAGAGATAGCCAACCCTGTCACAGAACCAAGATACATACCACTGTAGACAAGTGCAAGTGATCTGCTTCTCTCCGAGACTGGGATCCACTTTGAAAGTATATTATTCATAGCAGGCATAGCGACACCCTGATAAGAAAAGATAACACTTTCTAGATATGAGAAAATCATTTACGAGCACAAATTGTATTCTTTCCCACAAATTGGGAAAACAAATTGAGGAAAGAATTACAGTGGAGCTTGCAATACAATAATGAAATGAAGCTCTCAAGATGAAATTACAAAAGAACAGTTGAACCTGAATTTCAACCAATTATGTTTTCCTTGAATAATCTATGAAATAGAACTTGTTAAGATAGCCTATGGATTTATAAATACTATTGAGGTAGGCAACAGATATAACAACCATGAATTGTATTTCTTAATTTTTGTGTTGTGTGTTTACACATGCTTAAGGAACAACCTGATAAAAAAACCAACGAGTTTAAGCCAATGCAGTGTATATATAAAATTCAGGGCACCGTACGCAGATGTTTTTGCACAAAGTATATCAACTTCAGACTCGATGAAAAGCATGAGCATGAGATAAGGTGATAACCTTCTCTTAAGGCTCTGATAGATGCATTAAATGATCTATTACCTAGGTGCAATGGACTCTGCATGTCACCAGACGCTGACCCACTGTTGAATATACAGGTTTGTGTGCATTGCCAGGAGATTGCCATGTATGTTTGCAGAGATGGAGAGTTATCATTTTCAATTAAAGTTGATGGCAGAGATGAAGTCTCTGACCAAACTGCTTATTCAGTTTCAGGATACAAATTTGCTTAAACTATATTATCACTCGATCCAATAAGAAATCAAGTAAGAAAATGAAAATTATTCAGTCTGATGAACCATGAACAAAGTGAAAAAAAAGAAAGAAGTATAGAAGAGGCCAATCTCACCAATCCCCATGAAGGCACACATCACAAGTTAGAAAGGAAGCCCAATTTTCACAGCAATAGGTGTCAAAATTGTTGCAATCGACCACCAGACAACTCCAAATCCCAACACCAGTTTCCCCCCAATTTTATCTGCCCAAATACCTCCAACAATCTACTTGCCAGAAAATAGTTCTATTAGAGAAGGGCGAATTACAAGTAGAACAGAAAATATTAAGAGGCCAATCCCATAGTGACTCTGAAATAAATTGATATGTCAAGCATAATATTGATTGAATTAAAAAATGTAAAAAGTTACTGTAGGTGATGAACTAGAAAAACACATTGATGTGTTGTTACAATCGGTGTGATTTATACTTCTGCAACACGATTTTAAAAGTTTCAAGTGTGAAGTTTTGAAAAAGATACAATAAATGACCTTTCAATCCCAATTATCTACCCAATACTAAAACAAAGAGAATCATATCCTTCCAGATCGTATACATTGGTCAAAGATATTTCACCAAGAACTTATCAAGAGATGATTAACACTAAAATCCTTTTCATAACATATTAAAAAGATATTTAGAGATTGATTGAAAACCTGTGTGAGAAGATATCCCTAGAAGAAAGATGACTGAATTAAACCAACAGTAGCATTGTCCCAGTTACACTCCTTCGACATCGGAAGTATTGCAATGCTCATGTTCACCTTAAATATATTGAAAACAATATGTGATCATTATAGTTCGATGTCTTATAGGTGCCTTGTAAGTAATTTATGTATTTACGAATGTTAGATACTGCATAAAAATTATAAGAACTAAACTAACTCACACGGTCCATGTTACATAACTGAAATGCCGTAAAGCAAAGCAGTACTATCACCCAGCGGTTTAGAAACTGCTACCACCAAGGTTTCATCTCCCGCATCCCTTCTACTGAAATGACTTCACTTAGCAATTCGGACGACACAATTGAATCTAACTCTGTTCCTGTTATGTCATACTCCTCAGATTTATAGTCCACTTGACTCCTAATTACTATAGCATGCCTTCATTGCCTTGACTGCTGGGATTGACCATCTGTTAGACCAAGCTTATGAAGCTTTCCTGGTTGAATCCAATTGTTGTGACAGGGAGCTGATGAAAGGCAGCAATCACATATTCCCCTGATTCTTGGCCTGGCTTTGACATTCTGAAACTTTTCATGTACTTGTTGCTGCATTATCTCCCTTCATCATGGAATGCTACCCTTGGTATGAGAGTTTTCCCATTCAAAGGATTAATAACACTACGAAATGAGTACTTAGATAATGAACAGGTTCCCCTTAGACCGCACAGTGTTTTATAGAACATGTTGTTGTGCACATTCTGTGAAACAGCACAGCGCAAACGCTCTCCTTGGAGATGAGATGTAGCTTGTTCTGTTTGATATACTTTTCCTGTGATTGAAAGAAAACTACTACATAAATCTATTCTTCTAAAAAAGGTCACAATGCTATTGCAGGACCTGCTCCTACAAATGACCATATATGAGTAATGAGTTCATACATATGAGTGATAAATTTTTGCAATAGAACTTCTTCATATCTGAAAAAATCTCACAAAAGAAAATTACAGTAAAGGCATCAAACCTAATCATTGCTACATGTACAACATGAAGCTTATGTGATTTCAGGATTAGAGTTCAGAAGAAACGATGACCACGATATGTAAATCACAAGTGACAAGAAGTTTATATCTTGATTTACATTCTCAAGCGTTTTTTTTCCTGATAAATAATTAATTATATTCGAAAAATCCCCAAGGGATTGCCACCCATGTACATCAAGAAACCCCAAATGTTGTTATTCAAATCTCAATCGAAAGTTATCCAACTCTTCAAACTAAACAAAAATAATATATGTTCGCCCACATTGCTCTGCCTTTCCGCATTGTGCTAAACTTGCCACATTTGGTTGATTTGGTTGATTCAGTTGAGCTGTTTTGGTCTATTGGGGCTGTTTTGAACATGATGTTATATGGGCTATTATAAATGACTAAAATAACTTAATATATTATAAGTAATATATAACATTGTAAATAACTTTAATAAATGTAGTAAGCTAAAATGTGTGAAATTTAAAAGAGAAAATGCAAGCTTTAGATTAAAACTTATGTGGAGTATATGTTCATTGAGTTATATAGAAATAAAATGAGTATAAAATGTATAGTTAGCTTTAATTTAAATATAAATTCACGAAGAGTGAGTGAGTTGGTCTATCAAACTAATAAGAGTTAATAAGATTTACATTACATATATATGTAATGAACTTGTTAAAATAAGAAAAGTTAAAAATAGGATAGTAAACTTGCAAAACAACAAGTTTAAATAGAGATTGTGTGGAATGTGGTAATGTTATGTATTGAAATAACATTATGCGTGTTCATAGGTGCTATACGGGAGCATAATAGTTCGAATTCGTGTAATCGCGTAGAATTAATAACTTTGCATCAAGAAGGCAAGTATACTAACCTTCCTTTCTACGCTGCAAATCTTGAACAAATATTCTTGTTAAGCTTGAAATGAATGTTTAGTATCTTAAATTGGTAATTCTCTTATGAATTTATTATTCAAATGTTATTGAAGCTTTCTTTGATTCATGAATTCGTATTGAAAGTTTATGCTATTTGAGTTCAGCTAAACAATAATTGATAAATGTTCTAAGATTTGTCGTGAAGTTATGTTTACCAGATTTCTTCTAATAGGAACTCTTATAATAAACAGAGTTGAACAACCCTTGAAAAAGGGGTACATGTTGTCAGAGACTATAACTCCGAAATATGCTTATGCGCTAATATGTTTGTGCACAATACATAGGTACAAAGGGATGATCCCCTTGTGTACGAAAATGGTTGTCCACAGTGTTTGACTTATAAAGGTTGAGGTATAAATACCTGTCACCTGGGACATAGTTCAATGGTCTTGTGAACCTCAGTTACTTGATTAAATCATTTATTGCAAATCTTTGCATTAAAAATTCGTTGTTCCTAAAGATTTTACAGAACTCTTCAGTTGAAGCTTGATTTTATTCAAATGATACTCCTCTCCGTTATTGAGTCATTACTTGATCGTTATAAACTGTTTTGCTTAAATAGTTATACTTGTTGGGCAATTCTATTGCTCATTCTTGCTAAATAAATTTCAGCGAAAAACGAAAAGACGGGAGGATTATCATCTGACAAGGAAAAAGGAAAACTGTAGGAGTAATTGCGTAGATAGCTATGAACTTTTGTAATATGTTAAGTAGCAATGTAAATAGATGTTTTGGATGTGATGTAATATTTTGGTATCGTGTTATGTAATGTTAAAGGTTAGACAACCTGGGATACGTTAATGTATATATTATATTTTGGAAAAGAATGTTGTATTAATACAGGTTATCGAATGTGTTGGGGTAGAATAGGGGGTGATGTATATGATCGTCAGCACCGAATCTAAGGGTAATAGATACCCGGATTTGGGGACGTCACAGTAATCCAAGTATAGAGATAACATTTAGTTCAAGGATAACAAGAAATTACAATACAACCACATACTAATGTATTAATTCAAAAAACAAAATATTTTAGTCAATTAACAGAGTATATGAATGTTGTTAAAAGAAAAAAATAGCATAGAAGATGAAAAACCCTCAAATATCTCTGGTCTCGAATAGTTAAAAGATAATATCTCAGCACATTGTATATAGTTGATAATCTAAGAAGCTAGAAACAAACTCTGTTCTAGAATAAAGAGATTTACCCATTGGTGGTTATTAACAACTGATGGAGCATATACAGCTCCATAAATGATGCAATCATGGACACAGTTACCGATAAATATGAAGAGGAGGCTATGATACAAAGTAGAACAATTCATCTTAAAAATGAATTTCTATATTCAATACTAAATGCAACCAACCTCACATTGCTGTACAAATTATATAATCAGAAATGTTTATCAAAATTTAGTATCATAATATTGTAAACCCGAAGAGCAGCAAGGACATCAAGAAAAACAATTCACGTACATTCCAATGTAGAATGGGATAGGCATAGTTAATTAATCAAGGATAAAAGTAAAACGAATCAGATTTTGAGATTAAAGTAACTGAAACATTAGAAATTTTAACAAGTAAACTAAATATGGAAATTTCATTCAATGAGAAGACCTAAAGCACTTATTCTAGATTTTATTTTGTTGCGGAATCTCTAACTAGTTTAAGGATTGTTCAAATTGGTTTCAAATAGTTCGAGATAAATACCTCAGGAAATAGTATATTGCTGATAATTTCTGAAGTTAGATGCAATCTCTGTTGTATATTGTATAGTGCTGATAAGTTAGAAGCAAACTCTGTTAAGCAACAGAGAGATGTATCAGTTCCACAACCAATTCAAATAACAAAACAAAATAGCTACTGATACACATAATATATAGGGAGGGACTCTGAATTTCAAATTAGAAAGTCATCATAAAAATAAATTTTATCGGTAGGATCAAAATAAGCCCATGGCTGGCTTACATATATTCTACTATTACCACAATTATATTAAATACAATACCCACATTAATTTACCATCTATACATCAAAAAATACAAATGAGAGCAATAACACAAACAAAAATAAAAGATGTCAACAAAACAGAGCATACATGCATCAAAAGCAAAGATATATGAATTTTAGTAAAATCAATACAAACATATATCAACCCCAATCTGTTAAGTCTCTATAGTCCAAAACACAATCCCGTGTCTATTACCTTGTATTAAATAAACTAGCTACATCCAAAAATCTTCACCCAAAAATTAAATTCCACCAAAAATTTTCAAATATCATCAATATTTATACATATATATTTCTTTTTTTTTATCAAGGATAAAAAGTAAAAATCAGACAGATTTGGGTTAAAAGTTGTAACTGAAACATTAGAAATCTTATAAAACGTTTTTGCAAACTTGGAAAAGTGGGTTGGGTTTTACTATTCTTCAAGCTCCCAAAATATAAACTAGGAGCCATAGATACATTAGGAATTCCATGAATGAACCCGTCCGTACACAAACATATATATTTGACTACTACCACAAAAACATCAAATATCTACATTAACTTTCCCAATCTGGAACAGTAACTCATAAAAAATTGAAAGTATCAGAAAAACAGCATCTATAAGTATGAATTTTTGCAAAATCTATACATACGTATATTAACTCAAATCTGTTGAGTCTCCATTTTTCAAAACGCAAATCCCATCTATTACCTTGTATTAAACTAACTAAATCCAAAAAAATCACCAAAACTTCCAAATACTTCTTTTTTCACCAAGGATAAAAGTAAAATGAAAGCAGATTCAAGCTAAGAGGCTCTGAAACATAATTACAAAGGCACTACCTCAATTCCATAAACAGAAGTATTAGCAGCTCATTTCATTCTTCATCATTCTCTCCCTACCCTCTGCAAAAACAAGCACCGCCTCCTCTGAGCTATTTGCTTTTAGCTCCATCAACTGGGTAAAAATATCCACACATTTTTGCTCTTGATGTATGTGTGTACCGTTGAGTTTACATTGATGATCTGTTTTGTTGATAACTTAGCTTCCTTTTTTTTATGTTTTTATTGTTCATTCATTTAGGATTTTGGAGCCCTAATCAACTACTGAGTTTATATTTTGAGAAGTTGAAGCTGAAGAAAGTAAAAATGTGTTTTCCTAGATTAGATGAATGAACCCACCCGTACACATATATATTTCACTACTACCACAAAACACATCAAATATCCGCATTAACTTTTTCAATCTGGAACAATAACTCATAAAAAATTGAAAGTATAAAAAAAAAACAGAGCAAAATCTATACATACGTATATTAACCCAAATCTGTGGAGTCTCCATTTTCCAAAACACAAATCACATCTATACATACATAGAAACCCAAATCTGTCGAGTCTCCATTTTCCAAAACACAAATCCCATCTATTACCTGGTATTAAACTAACTAAATCCAAAAAAATCACCAAATCTTCCAAATACAAATAAATATATATATATATATTTCTTTTTTCACCGAGGATAAAAGTAAAATGAAAGCAGATTCACGCTCTCTTTCTGAATTTTAAAATAGACATAAAAAAAAAGAAATGGATAAAAAAAATTAACTTTTTTTTAATTTTTATGTTTCTGAGTTTTTTAATAAACGGAAAATAAAAAAATGGATAAAAAATTTGACCACTTTTCTTTCCAAAATTTTTCATCCAAAATTGACCTGATTTGGACGGAAAAGAAATTGGAATAAGAAATATTTTTATAATTCTCATATTATCCTCAACTTTTAATATAATAAATTTTAAATTACAACATATGTCCTTAATTTTAAATTTTCTATTCTTTTCTATTAAAAACTCAAAAACAACACAAAAGATCTATTCTTTTCTTTTCTGTTCTAATTTAAGTTTTTTTTTTTTTTTTTTTCTGTTCAAAACTCAGAAACAGAGTGTCAAGCTAAGAGACTCTGAAACATAAGATTTTTTGCAAACTAGGAAAAGACATTTTAGACTCTGAAACATAACATTTTTTGCAAACTAGGAAAAAACATTTTTACTTTCTTCCGCTTCAAACTACTCAAAATATAAATCCAGCGGTAGATTAGGGCAAAAAAGAAAACAAAAGAAGAGGAAGTCAAGCTATCAACAAAATAGAGCATCAATGTAACCCAGCGGTACACACATACATTAAGAGCATCAATGTAACCCAGGTGCTTGTTTTTGTGGAGGGTAGAGAGAGAAAATGGATGGATATTCAATCCAAGTAACATTAGGGGGAAGGGAGTACAATTTGATTTCTCATTTTCAGCACTAAAAAGATGAGTTCCATTATATCCGACATTCTCTGACTTAACTCTGGTCTACGATCTTCTACCGGATGCTTTACGATAGTATAACTAACTCTGCTATCTATAACCCTACGAAATGACAGAGTAGCTTTGCGACCGCTAAACATTACTATATGATCGATTTGATCCTATTATCTATACATCCATTCAGCTCATAAAATCAATCTACAAGTTTGATATTTATATTCCAAGTCCTTGTGCATCATATCTTTATGAAGAATTTTACAAAAAACTATTTATCACTTATACATTAATCATATCATCATCAAATTAAACATGCAGATTATAACATCTTCATTCCAAAATATTCACAAGGAGAATGATAGCTACTTTAAATTAGTTTTCCTACCAAAAGTCAATTAGGAGTGGTTATGAGAAAGCGACTTAATCAATCCAAGTAACATTACGGCGAAGGGAGTACAATTTGATTTCTCATTTTCAGCACTAAAAAGACAAGTATTAAATTATAGTGTTTTGGTGAGATGCAAAATTAAATTTAAGCTTAAAGGGGTTCCAGTGAGATTCTATAAAAAATTAGAGACGATTTAATACAAAACAATTTGAAGTAAAGGAGTTTCATAAATAACTAATGAAAATTTAGGATTATTTAATATTATTATCTCTCCATTCTCAACTTTCCCAAGAGTCTACAAAAAATGAATAAATTAATCATGAGATAAAATTATCAGCAAAGAAAATAAATGAGTACATCCCATATAATATTTTCTTATATCACTATGCATGTGCTATACAAAGCTTAATTAATATTTGAAGGGGAAAAAATAGAACAAAATAAGTAAGACTCTCATTTCTAGACAGGAAGCTTCGTATGAGAAACCATCGCTGTTGCCTTTGCACGTCGTTGACATTTAATCAAACATCGTCATGATCCTCTTTAAAAGTAATGTTAATTAAAATTAATGAAATTATTGAGAATTTATTACAATAATCAATAAATATTATTTTTTTTGGGTGTGGGGGGGGGGGAGTGGGGGGTGAGTGGGGCGGGTGGGTGCCGGGGGCCGTGCTAATACTCAACCTCTTGTAATCAATGATCATTTGTGTTTCATGATCCTCTTTAAAAGTAATGTCGTTGATGATGTCATTGCCCTGCTCGACGGAAAATTCTGTATATTACGAAATGATGTTATTGATGATGTTATTGCCCTTCTTGATAGAAAATTCTGTAGATTACAAGATGATGCCATTGATACCATCCCCCTTGTCGACATCAAATTTTGGAAATTAAGTGATATTCGGCTCATTTTGTGTTCTACTTTATCTTTCATGGTGTCGTTAGAGAAGAAGCCTGAAGAGGCTATAGGGACTCCTTGGCAGAGAATATATGGGACTCCAAATGCTGCAGGCTTCAACACCTAATAAGATAGAAGCAAACAACTAGTCTTGGATCCAACAGACAACAAACGGGTCATGACAACTTCTAGCAAAAATAAATACATTATACAGTTGCCAAGTACTAATGAGATGATGATAACTTGGGATAATAACTAGTGACTGATCAAATATTTGTTCTCACCTTTTGCACTACTAATTATTGTGTTTTAGATTTAATGTTCTACTATTGGTTCATCACTTTATTGAACACTAAATATACTTGAAGGTCTCTGTTGGAACTTGTGGTTCATAACTGAAAAGTTCCTATAAAAGGCCAAGTGCGGAGCGCAGCGGAGTACAGGGTTATGAGTAGCGCGGGGTGCGCTATGATTATCGATGAAAGTTCTGCAGCACTAGCAACTAATTATTTTTCCACTCTAAATCATGAACTCTAGGTAACATGGACTTTGTCTTATGAGATATTTTTTATTTTTTAATGTTCATCGAATAACAGATTCTGAGGTTTAACGACAATTGACAACTTTTAGCTGTCGTAGGACTATATTTTGTTGTTCTTGGTGGATCCACCACGCTATTTTAATGTTTGATATTGGTAGAAATATTTATTTGAAGGTGGAGAATGGAAGGAAAGTGAGGATTGAGGTTCGTTTTATTGCTCGAAGTTTAGATCCTATAACGGTTGTAATTAATGGTGCCATTAATTCGTCTTACTACAATTTTTAACAGAATGGTCCAATTGTATTCTTTTAATTAGTATAGGATGCTAATTTAAAAAATTAAAAGTTTAATGGTGTAATGCACTAAGTATGTCAACTAAGATTAAATCTTAGTTTTGCCCCAGATATTATAATACCTTTTGCAACTGTATTTTTTGTATGGCATTCTCTTCCTTCAAGTGCGCTAGTTCATTTTCCATCTCCTTTATGTAGGCCTGCCATTTGCACCAAAACGAAAACACACACACACATAAGATTTTGGTTTGGTAAATAATTGTAGGAAGCTAGCTTAGAACCAGAATAAATCATTTACAAGTTTTATTATTTTGAAAACTTAAATAAATCATGTCAATTTTAAATTTGAAAATATTGCAAATTGACTTTTAGAAAGGCAACAATGATCATATAATTCGGAATGGAGGGAGTACTAAATTAGCTCGTATCTTTATACTCGACAGCTGAATTGTAATAGAGTTGAGAGTTAGAATTAGAGCAAGATCAAAAGTGTTATGTTTACCAGTAAAGGACCAAAACATGACTCGTGGACTTTGGAACCAAAACTTGCAGGTTGAATCAATAGCTTGAGGGCCAAATTTTGAATATGAAAATTTTATTTTTACCTTTGTCTTTGCTGACCTCCAAGTATACAATTCCTTATATGACACCTCCCATCTAAATCCTGATTTAGAATAGTGTGCCATGCCATGCAATAGCCTTACATTTTCATAAGGAGCTGTTGACCAAAGATAATAGCAACAGAACAAGTCAGCCAACATAATTACAACTTTACTTGGGAATATCCTGTTACTCATCTCATGAAAAGCCCAATTAATGAAAATTATAAGAGTTACCTTCCGAGGGGTATGAAGGTTCCTCATCGCGGTACCTTGTCCAATCAATTTATAGGTATGAAGAAACATAAGCATTGATCAGATTTAGCAAACAAGGGATGGTGACACTGACACCAACATTAGACTACAACAAAGAATATAGACAGAAATAAATAAATGAGCATGTGGGTAAGTTGGCAAGTTTCTAACCAGCTATAAACACTCAAATCAGTATCTGACAGCTCCAAAGGAGCCTAAGTCAGTTCCCTGAAGCATACACGTAACATCTTCGATTGCTTGATATTTAGTAACCTGTTTCAAAGGAGTAGATGTAAACATTATTGCAATCATCTACAACTGAATCTGTGAGAAGTCAAAATCCCACCAAAAAAATCAAAAAAGGAAGATGTAACACATACATTATACTTATCTTCCTTGATGTATTTTGTAATGCGGTGTCCTACATCATCAAAAACTCTAATTAACCAGCGCACAGATTCTGCGTTTGGTGTCGGATCCTCATCATCAATAGATCCTTCTATAATTTCATAAACTAATCCCTAATATCAGAAAGCATTATGTTGGCCACACTGAGCATAGCAGCAAACTCCACAACTTTTCCATCTATTGCAAGCTGGGTGAATTCATTCTCAACATACTCAAGATCCCGTGTTGTCCGAACAAGCAAATTAAGAGTCTCCAACGGATTTTGCTGCAACAGATAGACAACTGTATATAAGTTCTCATAAATCGTTTCTATACCACTATCATCTGATGACCCTCTCTAATATTCAAATACCTCATAATACTACAATCCACTAAATAAGAAAATACATATTAAATCAAAAAGCACCAAAACATGCCATTCTTGGTAGACAAAGCAGTGTAACCAGCTTAGCGATAGTGTGCTTAGGACTCCATTCCTTTATACAGGGAAGACGACTGCAAGAGGAAACAAGAAATCAATAAAGCATTTGAAAATTAATAATTTTTATCTAAAATTAAATCAAGAAAATTCCGCACGAGATCGCCAGTAATGCCATATGAAGTGGGAGCTTTCTGGCATGTGCTTCAACTAGATGCTGTGGGTATATATCTAATGGATTACAAGGTCTGAATTCGATATCAGTTCGAGCTCCGTAATAAATAAATAACTCCACGATAGAGGGGAATAGGGACAAGGCAGCACAATGGAGAGGATACAATCCCGTGTCAGTGCAGGGATGATTCAATTCCACAGTCAGACGCGTGTCTCCTTTAAGTAGGGCCTCAGCACACTTAATTGAACCATAACCGCAAACAGCATGTAGAAGTAGTTGTTGTCTAGAATGAAAGAAGTCCAGTTTGCGATCAATTACAGAAAGAAATTCTTCCCTATCATCTTCCTCAAGGGCTTTTCCAAGCTCATCATCCATCCAAATTCGTAAATTGGGCTGAGAAGTGAACAAGGTGAGAATCTAACTATATTGCACAGTCAAATCAAACAGTGTTTACAAATATCTTTTATTAAAACAAATTACACCTGTATCCTATCAGGCCGAACAAAAAAAAAAGTTTTATCTTCTAGTACATACTTTACTCCGTATAAGAATCAAACAACATTTCCAAGTGTATACAAACTGAATAAAATGCATACAGGGCAAAATCAAGCTACACCTAATTTCGCAATTTGAGCATAAATTTCCATTAAAAAAACATTTACTCTCGGGTTATTTTAAAACTTGCTCCTGTTTCAAGATGCCGCTTTTTCTCTTAAAATCCTCCTTTCTTCTCCCATTTCTTTTATGTCTTCCCCTCTATCAAATAACACACGCATACAAATCCATTGACCAAGACATGCACAAATACAACACTCGTCTCTTCTCTCTTCTTCAATTTGAACATTTTATAAGACGAGTCCTCCCAACTTGGTTGGATCAATACAAGAGCCTTTGGAAACACATGTCAAGCATGGTTGTTAAGTCGTTGTCATAGTTGTCATGGCGTCGCCTAGGCGACGATTAGGCATTCTAGCGCTAGAGAAAGAAAAGGTGACGCCTTGGTAGTTGGCCCAAGTTATAAGTGATTGACTCATTTTACCCGTAACTCATCATAACTTATGGACTTGTTATGTGCTGTAATTTTATTACTTATTAAACTTGTAATGTGTGATGGGTGTTGACTTGGTTGATTATTTATTTTCTACGTAGTGTTTGTTGACTTGTTCTACTAGTTTTCAATGTCAATTGTTTATTTTTGAATTTGTGAAGTATTCATATAATTATGTCTTTAATTGGATTCCATAGTGTTAGTTATGATCTTTTGAGTTTTAATGTATATAAAATTTTATTATTCAGTATACTTTTGAAGTAAAATAAATAAATGTATAAATTGCGCATTGTTAACGACTTGGCACCATACGGACGTCATGGCGGGCGCCCTATCGCCTAGGCGTCCTGGCGGTCAACTGCCGCCACGTCTCGTCGTGGCGCCGTGACAACTATGGTCGTCGCTTAATCAACGACTAGTCTGTGACTAGTAGGGTGCTCAAATTTTTTGGTTTATTCGAATCTGTGACTAGTCTGTGACTGCATAGTAACTAACTCATGAACGGTCCAGATTGATTTACTTTAATCTGACGGTCCATATTTAAAGCAAAATATTTTAAATAAAATATAATATATTCTATTTATAATCTAATAAAACGAATAACTTTATAAAAGACTTTCTCTATCTATCGCAAGGTAAGCCCATGTATGTACAGTCTGGGCAGACTGTACCACCACTTTTTGGTATAGGTATTCAAAATACGCCCAAAACATTATATTATGAAAAAATTTCAGTTCCATAAAATATTAAATATTTTTTTTAGTTTAAAAAAAAACCAAAAAAAAAACAAAAAAAAAAAGTCCGCATTTTAACAAAGTAAGGGAGCCCTTACCTGATCCGTTCTGTATATATATATATATATATATAGAGAGAGAGAGAGAATCAAAACTCGTCGGGTTAGAATCAAAAGTGAAATTCTGAAAAATAAAATTAAGCAAATGTAGCATGTGCAATCTTCAAATAAAGCGAAAGATTATATCGGTTGCTATTGCAGGAAATTACCTGAACTATTTCTAAGCAGCTTCAAACAAGGAACCGATTAAATTAATTAGTTACCCTAACTCGCATGAAACTGTGGTAGTGCCATAGAAACAGTAAACAGAACCCAAGCTATATGTCACAGCCACATGTGCAGAATTTGTCACATCCACATGTGCAGCAAATTTGGTCATCGATTAAAATACTTTTACAGAATTATAATCATAACAGATGACGCATATAAAACAAAATTAAACTGCAAATGCTACTTAGGTGCACACATAAGAATGATCAAGGTTGCTAAGCACTTAAACAAGGCTTACAATTTCACCACAACCAAGCTATCACCACAACCAAGCTAGCACCAAATGATTTACATGTACATGTAAATCAAAATGAATAGAAGAATTAATAAACAAGCTTCACGCATGAACCAATAATTTAGTGTCTGATGTAAATAACCACTAAATTGGTTGTTCATAAATACAAGAGCTATTAAGTAATTCTCTCTTAATAAACCTTTATAAAATCAAGCTAGCTCCATCAATTATCTAAGAATCAAGATTGGTCAACCTGTGTTAAAAGCTACTGCTCTTTTATTATTCAACTTAAAACAAGATTACTAGACATAAATCATGTCTAAATCAAGTAGCTTCTTTAACTTCAGTTAAAAGATTGCAATGCAAATCAAGACTAATGCCTAAATCATGTCTGACTACCTCTATTTTCAAAAACAAGGTAAGGTTTGAATAACTTACGTATGCAAATTCATTTCAGGTTGTAGCCACTCATTTGTTCACTTTTTCTGATGTGTGCTTTTGTAACATTCAATTGGATCTCCCTGAAAATCAAATTAGAATAGTTAATAACGAGCATTATTAAAATGGAACTATTTTTGTGAAACAAAGTAATAAATACATTGTCATTATCATTCTGGTATGTGTAACCTCCCTCATCTAAGACGCTTTAAATCCTATCAAATTAAGTTAATTTTATGACAAATGCCTTGTGTATTGATTGGCACCCCCAAATTTTATTTTATTTTATTTTTAAATTAAAAGAATGTCAGAAGTGGGATTTGAACCCATGCCCTCTCTCGAAGACCAGAACTTGAGTCTGGCGCCTTAGACCACTCGGCCATCTGACACATTCCAATTTCTTATTTTAACTTGTGCATTCTATGCAGGTACAGGGATGCGTTTCACCTAACACGTCTTCTAATGCCATGCCAGTAAATTAAAAGATACTAGTTACTGGAAATCTGAGGCTGCTTCACACAAGATCACAGTCCTCAACAAATTTAACCAAACTGAAACATATATACAAAATTCTCATCAAAAACATATTAATAACTCAAAAAAATTATTATTCTAACATATTAACACGCATATATAGAGCTGCAAATCATACATTTACAATTAGATAAAATGATATAATTTATGTATTTGGATAATTAATATCAATATTATTGACGGAATTATTAGGCATTCTCTATTGTGTAAGAGCTACACAAATTATTAACACCAAAAGTAACCATCTAAAAAGCCTCCAGCTTTATAATATAGATGCAAACATAATGAACTGTATTTTTTATCAAACAAAATGTTAAAGCTAGTAATCAAGTCCATGAAACTTTTGAGTTAGATTCATTCATACTTTGTTTCAGTTGAGCTTGGTTTGAGATCCCTATCAATGATGCCTAGTGTTAAAATCCTTGCGAGCTTTAGTTGTGCTCAGAAGTATTGATCTTTCCCAGTTCTGGATACCACACAGTAACCAGTTCATTTGTTGAAGCATTAGGACGTATTAGGAAATTTGCTCCTGATTCCTACACATTAAATAAAACCATAAAATATCAAACAATAGGCCGAGCGTAATAAAACAATTAATTGCAGCAATGTAGCCAGCCACACATAAAAAATTTAACTTCTGAACATGACGAAAGGCTTAAAAACTACACAGATTTTAAGACTAAAAAAACAAATAAACAGAACAGATTTTAATAGTGAAAATAAAATTATGTGCCTTTTAAATTTCCTTTTTGTAGCAGTAGAATGCTTTATTTCTCAGAAACAAAAAACTAAATCAAACTAGAATATGACTTGGAAAAGAATTGCTAGGCTAACATTTCCCCATTTTGACGAACAGAAATTATAGCGGAGCAAATAATAGGTAACCTGTCATAACAGCAATTTACTATCTAGCATCTAGGCTACCATACTAACCATGACTTACCCTTTAAGCATGCAATGAATCCGTACCTCAAAAATGTTGAATATTTCCGAAACCTCTAGTCAAGGAGCCACAAAAGAAGGGAGAGGTAGAAACATTTAGGAGTTTGCAGCACTATCAACTTCTCTCAGTTCAACAACACAAATAAAACTCTTCCTATAATCTACGGCACTTCACTCAAAAACTCTAAGAAGCAGTGCTTATTTTACTGGAAAGATGACTAAACCATGCATTGGCTTTGCAGTAAAGGACCACTGAAAGGTAAATCTAGTAAAAGCAATGTCAAAAGTATACAAAAACAAGTGATGGACCATCTTGCTGTTTTTTTTCATGCATTGGAGTTTCTATACATCAAGTGATCATGATAACTCGTTTCTCCTTTAAATCTTTGTTTGCTTCAATGCAATTATTATATATTTAGTCACACCTAATTTTGCTTTATATGTGTGTAGTTTATTTATTTGTTTTCTCTCTCTTTTTTGTTTGCTCGACGTAAAGAAAAGGGTAAGTTCATCAGGTGAAAATTGAAATGAATCAAGAGAGAGACAAGAATAGGAAGAATAGAACTTTAAAGAAAAAACAAGAGAGACCAGGCATGTCTAAATTTAATAAGAAAATACCAAAAAAATAAAAACAAAAATTAGAATAGCTTTACGATTTGTAGAGCTTAAGGAAAACATAGAGAAAGGAAAGATAAAAATAATCTTATGCTTGTGGACTGATTAAGGCTACCTGAAAAACAACTAGATGCTCAAAGCTGCAAAAATCAACAACCAAGTATAGATGAGTACTTCCATTTTTACTGCTTTCACGTTCCTTTATTTTCTCCATAGCTTTAAATGTGAGGCGATCCAGCTAATCAACTCATTGAATCTGTCCTCTTTCATACTTATTCACAAGCTTCTCCAAACACTCCACCTCCCCTCGCTCCTCCTTAGGGTCCTACAAGAGGTTAAAACATGTGTGAGCAAGTCAATGTAATCTAACAAAAGTATATTTGAAAAGAAGGAAATGGAGTACAAATTATATAATTACTTGACAGTATTAACTAGAAACCTTTCCAGCAGTAGTTGTATGGATAGACCCATCTGCCTCTTTTCCCAGCCAAAGTCTAAGCTTGTGTTTACCGGTTTTGAGTTGTTTTTTCATGTTAAAAAGATGAATAGTAGCTCCACTGATTAAACCCTCATTTTTTCCACATGAAACATCCCAAACCAGCAGAAACCAAACCAATAGGAAGCTCAGCTAAAATTAAATTAAAGATAGTCTATTATGAGACTATGACTATAAACTATAATCTGAACAATCACAATGAAGGATAGATGTTTAATAAATCGTTACTCAAGATGCTCAATTTCTTTAGAGATAGCCATCATTCTTAGAAGGTGAATTCAGTAAAGACAAATCTACACTCACATGTATATATAGTGATATAATTCATTAAAGATATTCTCTCTCTCTTTCTAGATAGAGTTCAGTAAACTAGAGTCCAAGTTTTTTTAATTTTTATTTGTAAATGCATCCATTAGGTTCCACGCTTGTGTCATCAATTGCTATAATCCCTTTTACTGATGATTGTGCATTGGACATCTCTCATTGTGCACGTTTGCACAACACACACACAAATTAATAAAAGGAACATAAAATTACTGAAACCCCAACTTACTGTAAGTGCAAGCTGCGAGTTGGCAGTCAAGTCCCAATATTTTGTACTTAATGTGATGAGTTCAATCCAGCAATAAGACGTGCCCGGGAATTCTAGCCTGGGATGCAGTCAAATATGTTGCAATAAATTAAGACAATTTAAAAATATATTAGAGACTAGATAGGAAAGATAACAAACAAGTAATATTGTATTGTTTCAAATATCTTTCAAGCGTTATATTAGTTTCACGTGGCACAAAATCAATATAAGGACTACAAAAACAAATGCAGTCGAAAATGGACAAAGAGATGTTAATGAATGATGTACAAGCATTTGAACAATAAGAGCACGAGGATAAACCTGGTTCTCATACGAAGACCAAAAGGAACGCCATCCATGTACAATGCACACTCAACATACACCTCTGCTTTCCTTTCCTCTGTAGTGGAATCTACATCTGCTGGAGATATTTAACACAAACATTGTGAAACATCACTGCAAACAACAAAACTGCTACTCCTATTTTGTATTTATCAAGTTTTGGGGTTATATTATTTAATAGGCTATTGGGTGATTTATACATTTAGTCAAATCCATTATCCGTGAAAAGGTAGAAATTCATGGTATTAACTAAACAAAATATGCAAAAAAGACCAAAGGTGCAAAGATTTTATTTTGGGACAAGCAAAAAAACCTCTTCAGATTAATTACCAAAAATCACTTCAATGAACAAGCCATGGGTTCTTAAACATAAAAACTAAGCATTTAGACAAAGGGAAACCTACAAATTTGGTGGCTTATTAGCAATTCAAAGCAAAAGGTTTCTCCAAATTCAGTAATATAGAAAAGAACTAATATCAGTAGACCATCCAGTGCCATCAATTCCAATGAAACTGGTACATAGAAGAAATCTCAAGAGCTTAAAATCACATGAATAATCGAATTGGGTGTAGAACTCTAGTAATCAAATTCAAAATTAAGAAGTTTAGAGCGAAGAATTTTACCTGAGTTGGGCAACTTGGCAGCAGCTGGCAAGTTGCCGTCTAATCAATCAATTCAAAAAGTAACTCAATTTAAGCATACCTGATTTAACTGTTTCTGTGCGTGACAGAGAGGAGAGAAATTAAGTTGCGGTGAATCGGATAATCGATCTAAATGCAATTTTAAACAATGGTTAGGAAAGAGTTTCGATTCTTCTTGTCAGGAAATATCAATTTTCCAGTCACATTTTGAATCAATCGATTACAAGGGAAGTTGCCAGAGAGAGAGGGGGAGAGAGAGAGAGAGAGGAGATAAGAGCAATTTTTCTTAAATAACATTAATTTAATAAAACTACGGTTATTTTATATATTTTTTTAAAAAATAAGTGAGGTCATGATTGTTATATTTATAAATAAAAAGAAAACACGTAGAACCACAAAATTTTAATAAAAATTTATTATTTAAGGAAAAGTGTTAGATAAAGAACTTATACTTGATTTTAAGAATCCCAAAATGATGAAATTTTAATAAAAAATTATTATTTAAAGAGAAGTGATAGATAAAGAATATATATATAAACAAGATCAGGTCCGGACTCCCGGACGGGAGTAAAATCCGGACCTGATTTTTTTTCTTTTTTTTTTTTTGGTAGAACAACTAAAAAAAAAAAATTTATGGAACTGAAATTTTTCAATAATACAGTGTTTTGGGTGTGTTTTTAATACCTACACCAACCAATGTATGTACAGTCTGCCCAGACTGTACAGACATGTTTCGTTATAGGCATCCAAATCACACCCAAAACACTGTATAATGTAAAAATTCCAATTCCATAAATGCTTTTTTTTTAGTTGTTTCAAAAAAAAAGCAAAAAAAAAAAAGTCCGAATTTTAACAAAATCCGGGAGTCCGGACCTGATCCGGACTCTATATATAAATATATATTACTTGAAATAATTAAATTATAAAATTAGCGTTACTAGTATCTTCATATATATACGTACTTCTCTTTAAAAAATTAAAAAAATGTTATTTTTAAAAATTAGTGTGAAGTTTATTAAATAAGACATACATTTATACATATATATATATATATATATATATATACACATATATTTTAAATTTTTCAATATTTATAATCTATAATTAGATTCAAAAGTTGACATTGAATATTTAATTATTTTTTTCCAAAATTATATTGTATATTGTTCCCGTTTCATGGCATAGCAAGTAAACTTTGAAAGTAAAAAAATTGTAACAAACTAATAATACTAGTTATTAATATATAAATATAAGTTATATCTTGGCTCTGATATATATATATATATATATATATATATATATATATATATATATATATATATATATAAATGATTTTGAATTTCCCGCTCACTTAATAAATCATCTGGGCCGTCCAAAATTTGGGATAAATTCCACCGTTCATACATCTATCTAATAAAATACATCTATCTATCTAATAATCTAATAATAATTTAATAAAATACAAATGACTTTAAATTTCCCGCTCACTCAATAAATTATTTTGGTCGTTCAAAGTTTGAGATAAATCATATTGTCCATACAGTGCCGGAGGCACGGGACCCAGCTAGTATATATATATATATGGGAATAATGGCCATACACAGCTCATGTGTATGCTTTATTTGTGTATAATCTGTCAAAAACTACGTCGTTTTGACAGATTTATTTTAAATTTTGATTTGGGAGGAGAGAAGTTTGATGCATGTTTTTTTTTAAAAACAAATCTGCCAAAACAACCTAGTATTGACATATTGTGCACAAATAAAACATACACATTTGTGAATAGCCATGTTATTATATATATATATATATATATATATATATATATATATATATATATATAGGCAGGATCTAAAGCGGAACAATGAACGGACCAAGTCAAAAACACGCGGGTTTCAGGGCCAACCCGCGGGTTGGTCCGACCCGCGCCCTGAAACCCGCGTGTTTTTGACTTGTTCCGCTCCTTGGTCCGCTTTAGATCCTGCCTATATATATATATATATATATATATATATATACGGTCCGGATCAAGTGCATACCCCTTATCTTACTCACCCTTGCTTACCCCCCTTTAGGCGACGGTTTCGGTAATACAACCGTCGTCTATACTTTTAGCGACGGACAAACATATAGCGTCGCTAAAAGTATAGACGACGGTTGTATGACCGAAACCGTCGCCTAAAGGGGGGTAAGCACGGGTGAGTAAGATAAGGGGTATGCACTTGATCCTTGCTATATATATATATATATATGGCAACTTCCCTTCTAATCGATGGATTCAAAAAGTGATTGGAAGATTGATATTGCCTGACTGGAAGAATAGAAACTCATTCCCAACCATTGTTTAAAACAGCAGAAGCTATCAATTAACTCAATTTAATCATACCAGCTGATTTAACAATTTTGTTTAATGATCTATTGTATGCTCAAGAGAGGATCATGTAAAAATATACTCCCTCCGTCCCAAATTAACTGCTCAGTTTTGACTTTTTTAAGTCAAATTGACTATTTTTAGAATTAATAATTAAGCATATATAGATATATTTCTAAAATTATAAAAATTAGGATTAGTAATAAATTGTATATACTTTCTTTTGGTTATAATCTCTTCACCTATATTTTAGCAAAAATAGTAAAAAGATTAGTTTTAAAAATGGTCAATTTGACTTTAAAAAGTCAAAACTGAGCAGTTAATTTGGGACGGAGGGAGTAATATATATGTAGAAATATTAGTTCCCCAAAAGTACCCGATCAATAAAGATCAACTGAAAAAATAATAAAAAAAAATTATAAGATTAGGTGAGTAATAATAGAATCAAGAGTTTCCTATTCTGACCACAAAGTAGGAACGCTCTATTCAATTCTTCTGACCACAATGAATGGAATGTACGTACAATAAGTACAAAAAACAGAAAATGTATGGTAAGTCTATTCCTGGCCCAAGCGCACCACCGGCCGCAATCAAAGCATTAAGCCATCCATGTGAAGTAGTACACCCACCCCACCACAACATAAAAACCACTTTCTGAATTCTGCATAATGACTCAGAAGATTTATAGCCCATAATAAATTATCCAACCACCCCGACCCGCATATTTACCCCACCACCACCCGCGCTACATTTATTAGCGGCAAAACACCCTTCATTTCTCCTAATACTGCTCAAAACTCCAGTTAAGTCCCTTTGATGCACATTAACCTTAAAGCCATGCTTCATGAATAATGTCAGTGACATCTTTTGTTCAATTTTATGTTCCGGCACCACGGTTAGCCGGTGCCGGAGCAACACTGCCGCCACTATCGACTTCATTTGCAAATACGCCAAATCTTTCCCCAAGCATATTCTTGGGCCGGCATTGAATGAGATAAACTTGTACGGGTCATGCATTTCGAAACGCTTGCCATCTGGTGACAACCACCTCTCTGGCCGGAACTCGAGGCAATCCTCGCCCCATATTGATCTCATCCTGCCGGCTGAATATATTGAATACGTGATTGATGACCCTCCCGGCACAAATGTACCGTCCGGCAGCACGTCGTCGGGCTACCACATGCTTTGAGTCCTCCGGAACTGACGGGTACAGTCGGAGGGTTTCTGACAATGCAGCTTTGAGGTATACCAAGCGGTCAACTTCATCAAATCCTAATGGCTCGTCAATCCATGATGACACGTCATCGCCACGAGTCTCCATCAGAACGGTGCAAATTTCACGCACAACTTTTTCTTCAACGGTTGGATTTTGGATGATCAACCAGAAGAACCAGCAGAGTGCAACTGATGATGTGTCACGTCCAGCTAGGATGAAGTTGAGTGCCACGTGTTGCAAGAATTTGTCCGAGTAGGATTCTTTTTTCTTCATGAACCTTGTGAGCAAGTCATCGTGTGGGTCACCACCTTTCTGCTGATTCATCAGTTCGAGCTTACGTGTATCGATGACGTCGGACAAGTACTTGTCCACATGTGTTAGGCTTCGGCTCAAGCTAACCTCCAAACCAAGCCGGAGCCATTTCTTGAGCTTCCATATAACTTTAGGGAAAATCATCCGCTGCAGCGATGCCTCAGTGGCTCGGTCAAAAGCGGAAGCAAAGCTGTTTTCGGGCAGCCCGGGGGCTAGCGTTTGTGGGTCCTTCCCGAAAGCCAAGCCGCATATGTTGTCAAAAGTGAGCCGAAGCAAGAGGTCCTGTAGATCAACTGGATCTACTTCCAGCTGAGCTGTTTTCAGAATCGGGCAGAACCTATGCTTAATGGCTTGGTTCACCCATCGAGCCATGGCTTGGCGCAGCGTCCTGGTTGTAAACTCGAGGGCAGCCTGTCTTCCTTTGGAACAGCCATGTGTCACCATCAGAATTGAATATCCCTTTGCCAAGTAGATCAGTGAAACACAGCTTGCCAATGTCGGACCTTTTGGGTAATTATCGAACCGGGTCTTCAGTATGTGCTCCAAATTCCTCGGGTCACACGTGACAGTCACGAGACCTTGCTTTCTTGCCAAGAAGGGTACGGCACATATGCATGTCTGGTACGTGCCACCACAGGCGCGAAGGTTATCAGCAATCCATTCATGCATCCTGTTACAGTTCTGGATCAAGCCCGGTAAACTGCCTAATAAAGGCCAGACACGTGGACCCTTTAGCGACCGTGAGATGAAGGCGAACCATAGCAAGTAAGCAGTAAACAACAGTAAAACTACTGTAGTCATAATTATATCCATAGATTTATAATATATATATATATATATATATATATATGACTTTCCTTTTCCTATCCTATAAAAAATGAAGGCCTAAACCAAGAGAATGGAGGGTGGTTTCTTTATAAAAACTAAAATGAAATATCTACTTCTTTTAGTTGAACACCGTTGTACGGACAACTAAGGTCAAGATAAGAAATATTGGACGGACTGACAGACATATAACGATAGAGAAAGAGCATGAGACAAAGTCAGAAGAAGAAGATGAAGAAACAGAACAGAACAGAAACAGAGGAGGAGGAGAGAAGTTTGAGATGAACAGAATGAAGCATGTAGGGGGGATTTATAGGTAAGAAAAATGTTGGAAAGCAATTACTAAGGCCAGTCTGTTCCTTCAATTTTGCCACCTCTTTCTGTCTCTTTCTTTCCTTCTAACCATCAGATGCAATATCATAAATGCACTTGGAGGGTCGTTGGAATATTTAAGGTAAAAGGTGAAAATGTCATAGCAGAAAAATACTAGTAACACAAGAAACAACTCTGTCTGCCAAAAATAGCTAACACAATGGGCCTCCAAAACCGAAACCATACAAACCTCTTACCCTCCAACTAATTTCTGCGGGCAGAGGAGCTGGGCCTCTTCAATGCTTTCGATGAAGAGAAATAAATGAAATTAGTTGACAAACTACAAAACAAAAGGGTCAATAATATATATATATATATATATATACACATATATTATTATATATGTGTGCGTGTGATGACTATGGGTTTTTGTTTTTTAATCATCTAACTTAGTAGTAAGTAATTTCTACAAAATCATAAATGAAAATGGGGTTTGATCATATCACAGGTAAGGGTTGGGTGAACAACCCACCACCAACTTATAGCAATAACTTAGGTTACGTGAATCAATTCTATCTTTATCCTTCTACCTCCAAACTTATGAGTATATAACAGTTACACTATGAGTTTCATCACCACTGGTTTTGACTTTCGACCGTCTTCAATGCAGGAAAATCTGCATTGATAAAAGTCAACTATATTCTCTCATTGATTTTTGGATAAACCGAAGTCAACTATATATACTGCCACGCTGCCACACATATTTAGGAGGAAGAAAAAACTTTTGCTAATTTTTCGTAGTCTGAGCCGGCAATTCAGAACTCATATAATATGTAAGCCTTGAAAAAAGAAGAATCAAAATAGTATTTGTATATCATGTATGTTTGTAGCTAAATTAAGAATTTGAATAGTAATTAACAATAATCAAGTCTAAACCCAACAATCTGATTGTATAAATATGATGAAGAAGTAAATGCTACCACCAATCTCTTACCATAGCCAACCGAATGTGTAGCTTTAAATGTGATTTTATTATTGATGACATGCATGCAGCTTATACTTGTGTTCAGTATTGAAATGTCTGAAGGACTATATTTATCAAAAACACTTGATGCTTGCCATACATGAATCATCAATTTAAAGTACCAAACTAAGAGATGAAAGCGATTACTAACCTGGCAACTTTGACAGATTATTCCATCCCAGTTAACTTGGTGATGGGCTCTCATTTGGCCATGCTGTCATTTAGACACAAACTGAAACATCCATTCAGGCTATACAAGAACAAGGAATAATTAGCTGGATTTACTTAAGCATTGCAAGTGAACTTGAATTAAAATCACAATGATCAACAAGGATAAGCCTAAAGGATCAGGAATAGATTACAACGAGAGTTTAGTCATTAAAGATACACTTATAGGTTCTTGAGAATTTTGTAAGGTAGAGGAACATATTAAAGATTTTTCCACCATAATCAGAAAGGCAGAGTAACATAAGAGTCTTATCCACCATTAAAAAAACAGTAAAGCAGCGTATCATGGTTTTGGCCACCATTAAACCAGCAAACCTCTTTTCCCAAGAAATCAATATAATCCAAGTACAATTAAGTTTGTCCACCAATTTAATAGCATCAATGTTTAACAGAATATAGTAAAAAAGAAGTGATCCTTAATTTACTACTAAATCTCACACAGACAACCAAAATTTGATAACATCTTAAGGTAAAGCAGTTTAGTTGCAACCAATGTATCCCATGTGGCATTTAACTTCCCTGCTGTTCCCATCAAATATATTATCTTGGCTTAAATTAATTCTGTACTGAATCACCCTCTCTTGAGATTTAGATTGAGAACTCACTATCACCATTCATTCCATATAATTAATTTAACAATAGGGACATTCAGATAGATCCTCTTAAGGGGATGCATTGAAAAGTAAGCTATAGAAAAACAGTTAAACTGTCAATACTCGCTAGCATCTCAAATAACTAATGTACAGACTAGGAAGTCTAGATTTTTGGGAACCATTTTTCCTTGCCATTCTGGGGATCCTTCAAGAATAAATATGACTTCTTTTATAGTTGAAGAAATCCCTAACAAATAACGAAAACTCTTGCTCTTCATAAGACATTGAGCAAAAATGGTAGCTTCTTTATGTATACATTACACGAAGAACTTGAAAAAATCACCCTACCGTAATCCTATCACCGACAGTTCTCCAAGTGGGAGACTGAAGCCAACCTTTCTTCATGTATATAGTAAACAATATCCAGCAAACGGGATACATTTGCATTTTTAATTATTTGCAGTATTCAATAATTTGTATATGCTGTAGCTTTCAAGAATAACCCCATATCTCAAACTAATTCATGTCTTCAGAAATATCAAACTAGAGAGGAGGAATATTGGTTGGTGCAACTATAAAAAAATTAGGCTGTAAAGCCAATCAATGATGTAGGGAATCATTTAGCACAACCAATATTACTAAAGGGTAGATTTGTACAAAGACCGTCACAGAATCCCAAACTGATAGAACCAACATTGATTACTAGGATCATACCAAACTAGAAAACACACATGGAAGGCATTATAAAATCTCTATATCACTAATATATACATTGTAGAGTTTTGGCTTCTGTATTCACTCACTATACAAGTCCCTGCTCTTTTGCTGCATACAACTGAAAGAATACTCATTAAATTAATAGCAAATAAATTTCAAATGGTCTCTCAAGATGCAGATCTCCAATTTTATTTTATCTTTCTTTCCTAAAAGCACTTTTGTAACGCTATCAAACTCTCTCAAAAACAAGAGGATCTTAGTAACACTATATTAAAAGGGAATTGATATTTAAAAAAAAATTGCTTACTTCCACAAACATGAATAGTAGGTAGGTCCCACACTCGTATAAAGATAGAACCTCATAAAAGTAGAAACATAAATCGTGGAAATAGACCATCCCCTATTGAAAAGGCTTAAACTTGTATCTGAAACATGAAATGGTGTCCCGCTTATCATGGATTTGTGCCTATTCTAACTTTTACTCCGTTAGAATATTGCCATTCAGGCTGCAAAACAGTATCAATGAAATTATTATCTCCTATGTCCTCCAAGTACCAAATGTACCATTCTAATTTTCAGTAAAGAAGAAATTCAAAAAGGACTAAAATTTAGGTGTTCCATGAAAGCTTATAAAGCATGTCATGAGTTAATCATACCCAAGTATCAATAATTGTGGGACTACACTTTTAACAGCTAGTGAGATGTGATGCTACCCAAAAAACAAAACCTCCATTCCAAAAGAAATAAAATTAAGTTACTTCAGCAAGCATATGGTGAAGATAAAATAAAGAAAAAATAGAACAGAATCTATAATCAAGCAATGATAAATTTGAGAAATTTAGACCCAAGTCGGTATCAATCCACGCAAAGAGTAAAATCACAGTAAGACCTGGAAAACAGAAAAGGAGAGAATTGCTATATTCTTATATAACGTTCAAATATTAAGATATCTCCAACACCACATATTCCTCACCTGCTTTTCTAAAGCTGACAAAAGGCAGAGGAACCACAAACAACCCAGATATGTCATATTCCCATGAGCATTGCTAAAAGTTGAACATGCAGCTATGTACTTTGCGTAATCGCAAAGGATCACCATCAAGGTGCTCTCTAGGTCAGTGGTCTGTCATATTATATTCGTCTCATACTGGATATGATCACAATCATTATGGTCAAAAGCTGTGACTCACAACTACCCCAATCAACATCACCATTTCCATTGCTGATATGTGTGAGCATCAATTCAGTGAAGGTGCTATATGTGACTGAAGATTACTGAATAACTTTCTCTTCATTTCTTCATTAGGAATAACTGCTGAATCATCTAAAGGTTCACAATATATTTTAAACAGTTGAGCAAAAGCAGTAGAGAACTCATCCACTCGTCTTGTAATCCGATATTAAGGCTTCAGTACCACAGTGTTTAACGAGAAAAGGTGAAAATTAACAAAATCTTACGACTTCTCACAGCGCTTTGCTGCCTTTGCACTCAAATAACCATTGCCTTCATTCTTCCTATTCAGCAAAAGTTGATTGATGATAAACTCAAACAATATCCGGGGATTATAACAGGTAAGACAACTTGCATAAACAAATGGGCGGTTTAAGTGTCTGAAAATCTGTAGAATAATTTAGCAAAAAAATAAAAATCTGTAGAATAGTGCTTGTTTTTCCAGTTGAGACACCTCCATACAAAAAGATTGGAATCATTTTAGAATTCAAAGGATCCAAAATGCATATCAATTCGAGAATCTGAATACGCCTACCAGGAAGACTACAAATCAAATCATTAGGGCTCAAGGGTCACCCCCAAACCCGAGACCATGTCGAAGGTGGGGGATTATTACTTTTGGTTAATTCAACGGCATTACTCAAACTAGGGTAGGAAGATGATGATCTAGTAGTTCTTCTTGTAATTTGTGGACTTTCCTCTTTACCCATTTCTTCAGTTGTGCTCAAAATGCAAAATTCTTGTTAACTATAAACCCCAATTTAGAAACAAAGATTAAAAGCATTGTAGTATGATTAAGGCATAACTTGTAACCAATTTTCAGACAAATGCAAAATATTTACTCAGTAATTCTAAAATTTAAGCGGGTTTGCATTATTACATGTAAATATATTGTCAATCTAGGTATATATGCTAATAATAAGCATCATAAATTTAGGGAATGGTTAAATCCACAACACTTTTTATTATTTTCATAACAAAAGTGTCGTTGTAGATGTATAACAACGGTGAAAACTGTCGCTATAGGATCTATAACAACACTTTTATTGTGAATATAATATTTTATGTTGTGGATTTAACAGTTTCCTAAATTTATTATATATAGTGTAAGAATATAGTTTGAAATTATATATAGCGTAAGAATAGAGCTTGAAAGGAACAGAGACCTGATAGGAAAAAAAACTGGCGGAGGAGTGAGAAAATCAAGTTGCCGGAAAAACTGCGTCAAAAGAATAGGCACTAATTTTCCCGCCACTGAACATGAATACAGTACCTCGTAAATATAGTATCTAACAAATCATTTAGCAAAAAAAAATAAAAATCAAACAAATTCTATCAATTTCAACCCAAATAAAAAATTTAAAAAAAAACAGAAAAAGGATTTTTTATATTTATTTTTATGGTGATATAAAATGGCACCGTTCAAACCAATTTTTTTTTACAATTTTTTAAAGTGTATATCATTACAAAATTAAAATTATATAAATTTAAAATTTAATGTCGTCGTTTGACTTCAAAAGCCAAATTATATCTATAAATTATAACAAGAGGAGTATCGGTTATTAAAATAATAATCAAATAAATTTAGTTCTTATAAAATAAATATTTGACTAAATAAAATTTATAATTTTATAAATCTGACTTTTTTTGTATAACAAAAGAATATATTTTAATCATTATACAATTCCTTTTAAATTTCAACGGTTTAGAAATTTAATGAACAATTTTTAATCTATAGGTAGTGCAAATAGCATTTACCATATTCTCATTCCTAGTTTACTAAGTATAATTTCGGTTTAGTATGTACCTAATGGGTTCAAATGATTAATACCACCAAGTACACAATTTCTTTAACCACATCTGCCTGCTTGATACACAACAAGGCTTCTAAAAATATTTTATTTCCATGGAACTGAAAACAAAATTTTAGTTAAAATTTGAGTTGCCATCAGTACCACATTTCATCTACTATAGTCTAGTCTTGATACCGGGAATTCAGTTAAAGATGAGCATTTGATCCAGCATAAGCTACAAACCAAATTCACAAACGCTAAAAGGTTAAAACGAAGTTATACTTATGCAAGAACACCCTAAACCAAAATAATTGATGCATAACAAGCAAATATTAACATGTAGCTCTGTAACGTGTCAAAAGAAAAATCAGGTCAGGTGCTTCCTCTGATGCCGCGTCTGTGCCCACCCACAATCACTTCTTTTAATCGAGACAAGGGGCTCAGCATCTTGCCCATCTTCTGCACATAGCAAGGAGCAAAAAAGAAGTTACTAAACGGTAAACAGTTTGCTTTATTGTAAACCACAGAGGGGTTGCAGCTATAACAGAAAACAAGGAAAATCCAAAACATCATGTTAATAATTAAGGTTAAGGGGATGATTGCAGAATCTCAAGTGACTTAGAACTTTAAGCAGATGACTTTGAGATCTATCCGTGTTGTCCATAATGAACAGCATAATATATCCATGCATGCAACATTTACTTCAACGAACGAGTGTTGATCAGTTGGGAAACAGATAATGAGAGGTATTCCAGAAATGAACAAATCACTCTTTCAAATTATAGGTTCAGAAATAAGAACCTCTTCGCTTGTTTAAAGTAGGAAAATAAATGTCCTAGGGGGAGAACGCATGTGAGACCCCGAATTTTTATGAAATAAAAATTGTTCAAATTATCTATTTTTGTGAATAATTAAATTGACAAAGGTTTAAATTTAAAGGTATATTTGAAATTTTTATTTATTTATTTATTTTTGCTTGAAGGTATGTTCATAAAAATTTTATATTAAAATATCAAATCACATGAGATTATAAATTTCGTAAATTGCGTATAAGTCGTTGAGACCTCTTTTAATTAACAGTTACCGAAGTAGCGTGTGAGAGATGATTCAAGTCACGGGTAGAATAAAATAAAAAGGAAATAATATAATTTATTTTTTATTAATGGCCCATGTGGGCGGCTGATTGAGGGAATCTTTCATTTTTTTTTCTCCTTGATTGAAATAAGTTGACATATGGTAGGCTATTAAAAGGGAAAAACAGGAGTATATATGAGGAGGCAGGCACCAACCCTTAGGGGGATTCATTCATTTTTTTTTTTAAAGGACTCTTTCGGTTCTCTCTCTCTATATAACAACGTTAGTATTATTAAGGATGGGGGAATACGGATTCCATCTTCTCTCACTCGTTCTCTCGGGTTGTTTCTAGATATGATCAAAATTTACAAGTTTTTTTTTCTTGGATGATGAGAGAGATGGATAATAATAATAATTATATTAGTGGGTAAACCGGACACTCCCTTCTACCTCATACAAACAGCTAGTCTCAGTAGCTTTCCTTCACCTTGTCCATGGAAACTTTGATTACAAGCTAAACCGCCTCTCCGGCGAATTCCTTCCGATTGTCAAACGATCATCGCGGCGGAAGGGAGCAAGAGGATCTTGATCTCCGGTCACGAACTGCAGCAGCCATTTGGAAATCCGAAAGAGAAAAAGGAAAGGTGGTTCACACCGAACATACCCTGCCTTACCTATTTCGGTTCCGACCAGCATAACCCGTCGTCATCGCTTACACCAGCATCAACACCAACACCACCGGCTTCTTTGCTGGTCCGTACAATATCCGGCGAATACCGGAGAAGACACTGATTCCAGCTCTACTTTCGATCTCCGACGACTACTTAGAACCGTTATGGAGTCTAAGATTAATGACTTGATATCAGGAGCACAAACTTCTTTGGCCTTGCCGGTTTCGTTGTCACCACCATTCATGAAACATTATGATCATGTGCTGAAGCCTTTGCATGGCAATTTTCCATCTTGGGTCACTAGTAAGGATCGAAAGCTCTTGCAAGCTATGCCTAACGCAATCAACGCTAATGTGGTTCTGTGAAGTGTGATGCTAATAGCTTACGGGCAGATGGGTGATTTGAGTGAGTTGTTTCGAATATTCTCTCAGATGCAGATTGAAGGCATGATTCCGAATCAATTCACACCGCTTTGACACGGAGGTGGAATTGGCTTATTTCAATCATGGAGGTCATTACTGTGGTAAGGGAAGTAAGGGAGGTAATTATTGTGGTAGGATATATTATTTTTACGGTATAAAGAATAACCTGTTTATGCGAAGTAACGCAGACATGGTGAAATTCTTTTATTATTCAGTTCTTTAATATTCTGTCGGAATATCCTGTCGGTGTGAATTTCACCTGACCTGGTTCCATTTTATTATTCCGCATTTACGATTCTGTCGGAATATCCTGTCTGTGCTATACGCCAGACCTGGTTCCATTTTATTATTCCGCATTTACGATTCTGTCGGAATATCCTGTCTGTGCTATACGCCAGACCTGGTTCCATTTTATTGTTCTGTATTTATTATTCTGTTGGAATAACCTGTCTGTGCGGTCTCTATCGCATACATGGTGAATGATCCTTTATATTCAGTCCTTATTAAATTTTGGAAATAATCTCTGAGTGGATTACCGCATGGCGGTAAAAATCCATTTGCAGTTTTTATATTCTTTATTGAACTGTTGGTTATTGGTTTTACAGTTGAATATATTTGGCTTACGTGCAAAGATGATCTGTTGTTTGATAGCCTTGACCCGTAGTGCGAAGATGGACAGGTGTATGGCATGATCATGACCACTGGTGATACTAATGAATATCCTTGGCCGTAGTGCGGGGATGATTTATTTAGCTGAGTCTCAGCTATTGGTTTATAGTTGAATATCTTTGGCACGTAGTGCAAAGGTAAACAACTGATTGGTATGATCATTGTTATTACATTTGAATATCTTCTGCCCTTGGGGTAAGGATATTAAGTAAACGTTTTATTGAGCCTTGTGGCAAGAAGAAATTGTTAATTCATATTAATATAAATATGAATTGTGAATTTAACTAACATCTTTGGTGGTTCAGGTGGAAACAAATGATGAAAGTTCTATTGGTCTTGAGTATAACCATGAAATGTTGATGAGTATTACAGGAATAAAATATCAACAACAGACTTTTAATCTAGAGGAGACAGTGGACATTATGTTCTACGTGATTCTTCTAATGGATTGTTGATTCCGCTGCAACTATGGTTGAAATTAAAGTTTTATAATCTACCATATGTTATAAATCTCTGATTTATTATTTACGAAAGCTATTGATAATGTAGTTATCTTTAGTCATGATATTTTTACTGGGCTAGTCATGCTCACCCCTTTTGCTTCACAATTCCTTTCAGGTAATAGGAGTGTAGCTGAGTCAAGCGTGTATAACAAGGGAAATGAGTGACGGTCCAGATGATAGCATTAGTAGTCCACACTATTATGAGTAAATAGTGTGACAATAAATGTAACGAGGACTCCTTTGAGTTTGTATACTGTCTAGATGACAATATACGTATTAAAGCTCACAGCGTATGTTGTGTCGTATTGTACACGACAGCTGTATAATTACGTTTTTATTTGTATTGATAGTGTATTTTCTGACAACTCAAAATTGGGTAATTTTGGGGGCGTCACAGTTGGTATCAGAGCTTAGGGATATGGTCGCTGGCGGAGATATGAGTCTAGAATTAGGAGGGGAGAGACGAGTTTTATACTTCGCTAGTGTGTGACTTACCTAAGCTGAAATTGTTTATTTGATAAGTTGACAATTTGTGATATGTCAATTAAACCTTTGTTTTAAAGGTATATTTTAGAATGATATCTTAAATACATGAGGAGCAATGAGAAAAATTACGATGCAAAGGAAATTACCGGGAAGGTACAATCTGAAAAGATATTCTCATCTCTTCGAATATCAGGTACGTACGTAAATTTCGAGGGCGAAATTCCATAAGGAGGGGAGATTGTGAGACCCCGAATTTTTATGAAATAAAAATTGTTCAAATTATCTATTTTTGTGAATAATTAAATTGACAAAGGTTTAAATTTAAAGGTATATTTGAAATTTTTATTTATTTATTTATTTTTGCTTGAAGGTATGTTCATAAAAATTTTATATTAAAATATCAAATCACATGAGATTATAAATTTCGTAAATTGCGTATAAGTCGTTGAGACCTCTTTTAATTAACAGTTACCGAAGTAGCGTGTGAGAGATGATTTAAGTCACGGGTAGAATAAAATAAAAAGGAAATAATATAATTTATTTTTTATTAATGGCCCATGTGGGCGGCTGATTGAGGGAATCTTTCATTTTTTTTTCTCCTTGATTGAAATAAGTTGACATATGGTAGGCTATTAAAAGGGAAAAACAGGAGTATATATGAGGAGGCAGGCACCAACCCTTAGGGGGATTCATTCATTTTTTTTTTTAAAGGACTCTTTCGGTTCTCTCTCTCTATATAACAACGTTAGTATTATTAAGGATGGGGGAATACGGATTCCATCTTCTCTCACTCGTTCTCTCGGGTTGTTTCTAGATATGATCAAAATTTACAAGTTTTTTTTTCTTGGATGATGAGAGAGATGGATAATAATAATAATTATATTAGTGGGTAAACCGGACACTCCCTTCTACCTCATACAAACAGCTAGTCTCAGTAGCTTTCCTTCACCTTGTCCATGGAAACTTTGATTACAAGCTAAACCGCCTCTCCGGCGAATTCCTTCCGATTGTCAAACGATCATCGCGGCGGAAGGGAGCAAGAGGATCTTGATCTCCGGTCACGAACTGCAGCAGCCATTTGGAAATCCGAAAGAGAAAAAGGAAAGGTGGTTCACACCGAACATACCCTGCCTTACCTATTTCGGTTCCGACCAGCATAACCCGTCGTCATCGCTTACACCAGCATCAACACCAACACCACCGGCTTCTTTGCTGGTCCGTACAATATCCGGCGAATACCGGAGAAGACACTGATTCCAGCTCTACTTTCGATCTCCGACGACTACTTAGAACCGTTATGGAGTCTAAGATTAATGACTTGATATCAGGAGCACAAACTTCTTTGGCCTTGCCGGTTTCGTTGTCACCACCATTCATGAAACATTATGATCATGTGCTGAAGCCTTTGCATGGCAATTTTCCATCTTGGGTCACTAGTAAGGATCGAAAGCTCTTGCAAGCTATGCCTAACGCAATCAACGCTAATGTGGTTCTGTGAAGTGTGATGCAAATAGCTTACGGGCAGATGGGTGATTTGAGTGAGTTGTTTCGAATATTCTCTCAGATGCAGATTGAAGGCATGATTCCGAATCAATTCACACCGCTTTGACACGGAGGTGGAATTGGCTTATTTCAATCATGGAGGTCATTACTGTGGTAAGGGAAGTAAGGGAGGTAATTATTGTGGTAGGATATATTATTTTTACGGTATAAAGAATAACCTGTTTATGCGAAGTAACGCAGACATGGTGAAATTCTTTTATTATTCAGTTCTTTAATATTCTGTCGGAATATCCTGTCGGTGTGAATTTCACCTGACCTGGTTCCATTTTATTATTCCGCATTTACGATTCTGTCGGAATATCCTGTCTGTGCTATACGCCAGACCTGGTTCCATTTTATTATTCCGCATTTACGATTCTGTCGGAATATCCTGTCTGTGCTATACGCCAGACCTGGTTCCATTTTATTGTTCTGTATTTATTATTCTGTTGGAATAACCTGTCTGTGCGGTCTCTATCGCATACATGGTGAATGATCCTTTATATTCAGTCCTTATTAAATTTTGGAAATAATCTCTGAGTGGATTACCGCATGGCGGTAAAAATCCATTTGCAGTTTTTTATATTCTTTATTGAACTGTTGGTTATTGGTTTTACAGTTGAATATATTTGGCTTACGTGCAAAGATGATCTGTTGTTTGATAGCCTTGACCCGTAGTGCGAAGATGGACAGGTGTATGACATGATCATGACCACTGGTGATACTAATGAATATCCTTGGCCGTAGTGCGGGGATGATTTATTTAGCTGAGTCTCAGCTATTGGTTTATAGTTGAATATCTTTGGCACGTAGTGCAAAGGTAAACAACTGATTGGTATGATCATTGTTATTACATTTGAATATCTTCTGCCCTTGGGGTAAGGATATTAAGTAAACGTTTTATTGAGCCTTGTGGCAAGAAGAAATTGTTAATTCATATTAATATAAATATGAATTGTGAATTTAACTAACATCTTTGGTGGTTCAGGTGGAAACAAATGATGAAAGTTCTATTGGTCTTGAGTATAACCATGAAATGTTGATGAGTATTACAGGAATAAAATATCAACAACAGACTTTTAATCTAGAGGAGACAGTGGACATTATGTTCTACGTGATTCTTCTAATGGATTGTTGATTCCGCTGCAACTATGGTTGAAATTAAAGTTTTATAATCTACCATATGTTATAAATCTCTGATTTATTATTTACGAAAGCTATTGATAATGTAGTTATCTTTAGTCATGATATTTTTACTGGGCTAGTCATGCTCACCCCTTTTGCTTCACAATTCCTTTCAGGTAATAGGAGTGTAGCTGAGTCAAGCGTGTATAACAAGGGAAATGAGTGACGGTCCAGATGATAGCATTAGTAGTCCACACTATTATGAGTAAATAGTGTGACAATAAATGTAACGAGGACTCCTTTGAGTTTGTATACTGTCTAGATGACAATATACGTATTAAAGCTCACAGCGTATGTTGTGTCGTATTGTACACGACAGCTGTATAATTACGTTTTTATTTGTATTGATAGTGTATTTTCTGACGACTCAAAATTGGGTAATTTTGGAGGCGTCACAGTTGGTATCAGAGCTTAGGGATATGGTCGCTGGCGGAGATATGAGTCTAGAATTAGGAGGGGAGAGACGAGTTTTATACTTCGCTAGTGTGTGACTTACCTAAGCTGAAATTGTTTATTTGATAAGTTGACAATTTGTGATATGTCAATTAAACCTTTGTTTTAAAGGTATATTTTAGAATGATATCTTAAATACATGAGGAGCAATGAGAAAAATTACGATGCAAAGGAAATTACCGGGAAGGTACAATCTGAAAAGATATTCTCATCTCTTCGAATATCAGGTACGTACGTAAATTTCGAGGGCGAAATTCCATAAGGAGGGGAGATTGTGAGACCCCGAATTTTTATGAAATAAAAATTGTTCAAATTATCTATTTTTGTGAATAATTAAATTGACAAAGGTTTAAATTTAAAGGTATATTTGAAATTTTTATTTATTTATTTATTTTTGCTTGAAGGTATGTTCATAAAAATTTTATATTAAAATATCAAATCACATGAGATTATAAATTTCGTAAATTGCGTATAAGTCGTTGAGACCTCTTTTAATTAACAGTTACTGAAGTAGCGTGTGAGAGATGATTTAAGTCACGGGTAGAATAAAATAAAAAGGAAATAATATAATTTATTTTTTATTAATGGCCCATGTGGGCGGCTGATTGAGGGAATCTTTCATTTTTTTTCTCCTTGATTGAAATAAGTTGACATATGGTAGGCTATTAAAAGGGAAAAACAGGAGTATATATGAGGAGGCAGGCACCAACCCTTAGGGGGATTCATTCATTTTTTTTTTAAAGGACTCTTTCGGTTCTCTCTCTCTATATAACAACGTTAGTATTATTAAGGATGCGGGAATACGGATTCCATCTTCTCTCACTCGTTCTCTCGGGTTGTTTCTAGATATGATCAAAATTTACAAGTTTTTTTTTCTTGGATGATGAGAGAGATGGATAATAATAATAATTATATTAGTGGGTAAACCGGACACTCCCTTCTACCTCATACAAACAGCTAGTCTCAGTAGCTTTCCTTCACCTTGTCCATGGAAACTTTGATTACAAGCTAAACCGCCTCTCCGGCGAATTCCTTCCGATTGTCAAACGATCATCGCGGCGGAAGGGAGCAAGAGGATCTTGATCTCCGGTCACGAACTGCAGCAGCCATTTGGAAATCCGAAAGAGAAAAAGGAAAGGTGGTTCACACCGAACATACCCTGCCTTACCTATTTCGGTTCCGACCAGCATAACCCGTCGTCATCGCTTACACCAGCATCAACACCAACACCACCGGCTTCTTTGCTGGTCCGTACAATATCCGGCGAATACCGGAGAAGACACTGATTCCAGCTCTACTTTCGATCTCCGACGACTACTTAGAACCGTTATGGAGTCTAAGATTAATGACTTGATATCAGGAGCACAAACTTCTTTGGCCTTGCCGGTTTCGTTGTCACCACCATTCATGAAACATTATGATCATGTGCTGAAGCCTTTGCATGGCAATTTTCCATCTTGGGTCACTAGTAAGGATCGAAAGCTCTTGCAAGCTATGCCTAACGCAATCAACGCTAATGTGGTTCTGTGAAGTGTGATGCAAATAGCTTACGGGCAGATGGGTGATTTGAGTGAGTTGTTTCGAATATTCTCTCAGATGCAGATTGAAGGCATGATTCCGAATCAATTCACACCGCTTTGACACGGAGGTGGAATTGGCTTATTTCAATCATGGAGGTCATTACTGTGGTAAGGGAAGTAAGGGAGGTAATTATTGTGGTAGGATATATTATTTTTACGGTATAAAGAATAACCTGTTTATGCGAAGTAACGCAGACATGGTGAAATTCTTTTATTATTCAGTTCTTTAATATTCTGTCGGAATATCCTGTCGGTGTGAATTTCACCTGACCTGGTTCCATTTTATTATTCCGCATTTACGATTCTGTCGGAATATCCTGTCTGTGCTATACGCCAGACCTGGTTCCATTTTATTATTCCGCATTTACGATTCTGTCGGAATATCCTGTCTGTGCTATACGCCAGACCTGGTTCCATTTTATTGTTCTGTATTTATTATTCTGTTGGAATAACCTGTCTGTGCGGTCTCTATCGCATACATGGTGAATGATCCTTTATATTCAGTCCTTATTAAATTTTGGAAATAATCTCTGAGTGGATTACCGCATGGCGGTAAAAATCCATTTGCAGTTTTTTATATTCTTTATTGAACTGTTGGTTATTGGTTTTACAGTTGAATATATTTGGCTTACGTGCAAAGATGATCTGTTGTTTGATAGCCTTGACCCGTAGTGCGAAGATGGACAGGTGTATGACATGATCATGACCACTGGTGATACTAATGAATATCCTTGGCCGTAGTGCGGGGATGATTTATTTAGCTGAGTCTCAGCTATTGGTTTATAGTTGAATATCTTTGGCACGTAGTGCAAAGGTAAACAACTGATTGGTATGATCATTGTTATTACATTTGAATATCTTCTGCCCTTGGGGTAAGGATATTAAGTAAACGTTTTATTGAGCCTTGTGGCAAGAAGAAATTGTTAATTCATATTAATATAAATATGAATTGTGAATTTAACTAACATCTTTGGTGGTTCAGGTGGAAACAAATGATGAAAGTTCTATTGGTCTTGAGTATAACCATGAAATGTTGATGAGTATTACAGGAATAAAATATCAACAACAGACTTTTAATCTAGAGGAGACAGTGGACATTATGTTCTACGTGATTCTTCTAATGGATTGTTGATTCCGCTGCAACTATGGTTGAAATTAAAGTTTTATAATCTACCATATGTTATAAATCTCTGATTTATTATTTACGAAAGCTATTGATAATGTAGTTATCTTTAGTCATGATATTTTTACTGGGCTAGTCATGCTCACCCCTTTTGCTTCACAATTCCTTTCAGGTAATAGGAGTGTAGCTGAGTCAAGCGTGTATAACAAGGGAAATGAGTGACGGTCCAGATGATAGCATTAGTAGTCCACACTATTATGAGTAAATAGTGTGACAATAAATGTAACGAGGACTCCTTTGAGTTTGTATACTGTCTAGATGACAATATACGTATTAAAGCTCACAGCGTATGTTGTGTCGTATTGTACACGACAGCTGTATAATTACGTTTTTATTTGTATTGATAGTGTATTTTCTGACGACTCAAAATTGGGTAATTTTGGGGGCGTCACAACGCACCTGTACTGTTCACTATTTAACAAATATTATAGAGGAACTAGATAGAAAGAGAGAGGGAGAAAAACACTGAGAAAGGGGGTGAGCTCTTCAACTCAAAACGAGGTGCTGAATATAATATTTTGAGCTCAAACATAAAGTACATGTGCAAAGTTTAAGCAAGGGAGATAGAGATCTACATTTATTATATATAGAGAGAGAACAGAGAGATCCTTGGGGAGGAACCAAATGCGATGTGGGGTCACTATCTACAGCCAATTACGAAACTAATGGTGATATCTGAATGTACAATGACAATGTTTGTGGAAGAATGAGAAACTAAATCTACAACAAATATAAATTACATGATGCAGATATATACAACAGTAAGATGACAGAGTTTTTAAGTTGTCCACAATGAAAACCAAGATGGTTCTTCATAATGAAGGTTATTAAACAATTGCTACATAATTAACTATTACTCCTATAAGAGAGTTGAGCTTATTTGCACCAGAAAAAAGAATGGTACCCCTCTGATCTAGGAAGCATAGACACGCTCATATGGCCAACGTTCATATTAGATACGTATTGGACATGGATTTGCAGTGTACACACTATGCATGTTGAACATGCAAAATGATGTGCACACTTTGGGAATAAGCTCAGAGTGTAGAATGTTGCAAAATGAAACAAAGAGCTGGAAAGCCAATTTAAGCCAATAGGCAGAAAAGACCTCCTTCCCAATTTAAGGTCTCAAAACATTGAATAAGAAGAATTTATTTACTTATAGAATATACATACACGTTAACTTTTAGTCCATCTCCAATTCTCCATCATTACCTTATATTTTCCCTTGTTACATCATATCAACGAGAAGGAAGTTGTGATTGTCAGGATGCAACAGTACCATGAATTTCTATAATCAAATAGCATCACAATGTGCTAAAATTAAAATTATTGAGTTCTCTAACTTATCAAAAAAAAAGAAGATGTCTTCCTAATCAATCCAATAGCTTACCTCATCATTAATGCCGGACTGCCACTTTTGTTGCAAAATCTGCCACCTTTCATGCTGCCATCTCTGGCCAAGAATTACAAGGCCCATCACAGCTGCAGCAACAACAATAGACCATACAGCATTTGCCTCCTTTGCATGAGCATACAAAGAAGATGCTCTCCTCTTCCACCAAGCTTCCCAAGAAAGGAAAGACCCATCATTTTTATCTTCATCCATGGGCTTCGGCGATGGTAAAATATCTGAATCTGAGCCTTCTTCAGATGGATCAACTGGTTCAGCAATTGTTTTGTTCTCCTCAACTATGGTTGATCCACCCATGGTTGCTTCACCGTGGACAGAACTATAAGTCACAGTGCTATATAAACTCTGCTCTTTATCTAACAAATTGAGCCCTTGCAAGGCCATGCCTTCTTCAAACTCAGTACCACTAACGGATAAGCTCTTACCCTTCTCATCAACAAACTGAATTCCTGGGAAGTCATCTGACATATTCAAAGCTTTAACATCCCAATTATCTTCATCTTTAGAATTTGATCTACCACCTTCCTCTGCAACAAATTCAGGAATTGTATCTTCATCTCCCTGTTCATCACCAGCAGCAATTTTTTCTGGTTCCAAAGGCAAATTCTCATGCTGACTTGGTGGAAAGACGAAGTGACCAGACATAAACATAGCCTCAGAAGTTTCCCCTTTATTCTCTCCAACCGAGTCACTATTATCATCATCAGTCACCTTTACCTGTTTTGGACCAGGAGCAGTATCATAAGCTGATGAAGTGAGAGATACAACTTCCCACTCATTCCCACGCGGAGGATCTTCCCTCCCTTCATCATTATCTGCCATCCAGCAGGGTATCAAGTTTCCAGACTTCCCGTCACCCGCAAAATATAAAGAAGGAATATAGTTAGAAAGGAAATGTAAAAATAGGAAGAGATATTTGAATGCTTAAATGCATAAAATCGTAGGCATAATACTGCTCTTCCCGGACATAATTTACACAATAAAGCAGCACATAGACAAACTTTGAAGAAAAATAGTTGATGGAAATAAACTTTTCTCCAAGTAAAATGATACAGAAAATAATTAAAACTTCACTTTCTTTCCACAAAATTTTGCAATCCGATCAAACAACTTTGTCTCTTCCAATCAATTTTACACACATACCAAAAATCCTCCAAACTATCTAACCATAACAAAATCATTACAGCTAAATAAATTCTATACTGGCATATATATATATATATATGAAACTGATCCAGTCCGGGAGTCCGGACTGGATCAAAATCCGGTCCAAATTTTTTTTTTTTTTTTGCTTTTTTTTTTGAAACAACTAAAAAAAAAAAAAAAATTATGGAACTGAAATTTTTCAATAATACAGTGTTTTGGGTGTGTTTTTAATACCTACCCCAACCAATGTATGTACAGTCTGCCCAGACTGTACAGACATGTTTCGTTATAGGCATCCAAATCACACCCAAAACACTGTATAATGTAAAATTTTCAATTCCATAATTTTATTTTATTTTTTTAGTTGTTTCAAAAAAAAAAAAAAGCAAAAAAAAAAAAAAAAAAAAACCGGATTTTAACAAAATCCGGGAGTCCGGACTGGATCCGGACTCTATATATATATATATATATATATTAAAAAAAGCTTATTCAATTCAACAAAAAACCTAACAAATCATTTATTTTATCTCAAGACAACAATCAAAAACACAAATAAACATGGATCCAATCCAGAATCATTAGAAAAACATATAAAAAATGGATAAAATTCAGCCAAAAATGATTGACAAAAAAATTAAAGGATCATAACTTCATATAAATAACAAATTCACAATAATAGCTTTGTCGATTAAGATTGAGTACTTACAAGTTACAAAAAGATAAATAGATCGGAAATCCTCCTCCGGTTCAATTATTGAGAAAAACTCTGTCGGGCAATGGGCAGAAGAACGGGGTATGTATATATATCGTGGGATTTGTAAGGGGATAGAGGAAACCGGAAATGCCGGTCAAGTTTGTAGTAGTGGCCAGTGGGTCTGACTGGATGTTGACGATGAATGACGTCGTTTAACAGATATCATGTGGTAAGTTTCGTAAAGTGGGATTTGTGATTCCCGGTAATGAAGGTTGCGTGTCAGCAGAGAGGATGATCAATATACAACATAATAATTAGTAACTGATTTTACAATAAAAATTGAGAATTAACGACCGATTAAAGTATTTGATACACAAGACACTCTCTCATAAACTCCATTTATTATTATTATTAACTTTTTATAATATAAAATATTCGATTCGTAATTCAATTAATTTTTTTTAATTTAAATTACGTCCAGTATTCATGTGACTAAAAAGTATTTATTTTAAAAATAATTGATATTTATGTTGCATTTTTTATTATAATTGACACAAGTTCAAGTTTATCACTTAACATAAACAGATTATTTTTGTAAATTAATCAAGACTTTACATAAAAAAGCTAACCCCCTACGGCCTACCCCTATTTATTGATTGAGTTCGTAAGTTTTGCTCGAGTTCAACTCGAACACTATTTATTTAGACTCGACTTGAGTAATATTAACGAATTAAACTTAAATAATAATTTTTATTTGTGAATATAAACAAATGGAGGTCGAGTTTTTATAGTTTTTAGGCTCGACTCACATAAACTCAATTAAATTATTTATATTTATTATACTTTCAATATTATTAAAATAAATTTGATTTGTTTAATATATATTATTTTATAATATATTTTGAGATATAAGACTTACCAGTGATATTCACACATAGCGTTGTAAACGAATTAAATTATTCACAAATAAAATTATATTTGACTAGGCTCGACTCGAGTAAGTTTAACGAATCCAACTTAAATAATAATTTTTATTCATGGCAGGATCTACCTTAGGGCAGTGGGGTCAATTGACCTCACTGAATTTTTGGGAGTTAATTTTTAATTTGATTTTGATTTTATAAAGTGTTATAAAACATTCAGACTAAAAGTGTAAGACCCCAAATTATTAATAAATGAAATTTAATTTTCTCTATTTTAAAATAGTAAGGGTTGATTTGATTAATGTGGATAGTTATGGGTAAAATACGCAATATTTCAAAATAAGCAAGTGATTATAAAATATTCATTGTTGTCGGAAAATATTCGTTTGGTCGTGGAATATTCGTACTGTCGGAAATATTCGTACGACGGCGCAGCCATATGTGGGCCCCATAACGGAAAGCGATTGGATGAAGAAAACGACAAATATAAGTTGTTTAAAAATAACGGCGTAGTTGTTACTGTTAATACTGTTAAAATACTCAGTGGTTAAAACACAGTAGCACACGGTATTGCACCAATTATTGATTCTTACGTAAGAAGGCACTACTCAATAATTGTTACAGTAATTACTGTTCAGTATTTTATTTTATTGATTCAATAATTGCTGTGTTGATATTTTATATTACTGTTGTTTCAATAATTGTCATTACACAGTATTTTTCATTATCGAAGCAATAATTCATATTATCTGAATAATATTATTAGAAAACATTATTGGCAATGTCTAAAAAGTTCTGTCTAAGGAGAGGTTTGGTCACCTAATTGCGCGCCAGTAAGGAGAAATTCTTATTGGAAAGCCTCATATTTCCTGGAAAACTGCCTGGTTGTCAATATTGTGATTCTGTAATATTATTTGTGAATAATTAATTATTGATTCATATGATGAGGAAAATATTGATATAGATGGAGAAATTTTTTAATATGACAATTGTTGAAAATTGAAATTTTATATTTTTCTGATAAAATAATTCATTATTATATTTTAATAATATAATAATGGTGATATTTTTACAACGAATGTGGAATATATGAGTATACGAGGAGAAAGAGTATTTTTGTTGCAATAAATGTTTAAAACATGTTAAACATGTCGGTGAACCCCATTTATTGACTGAAATTTGATTATAGCCTGTAAAATCGTCCGTTTATGGATTTCGATCAATTTCTGTTTGGAATTTAGAAAAAACTTTATTCTGCAAAGTTGTAGAGAATTGAATTTCCTATAAAAACTCGCGAGATTCGAATTTTCTGACAAAAGGGCTATTTATTGTGAATTATTGAAGTTCCGAAGCTACGAAATAATTGATTTTTGGAAGTTTAAAATATTTAAAGAATGAAAAACATTTTTTTTGTTTGAGGGCAGCCTAGCATGTGATGTAAATGCTGAATTCAAAATATAGAAAGTGTGCGTAGAGAATTTGTTATATATATTATTTTTATATTAAATTTTCTGTTTTGGTGTTCTAAGCATTTTCCTATAAATAGGGTGCTTATGTTAGAATTGAAAATTACACCAGAAACTGAAGTTTTCTCTCTCTATAATATCGAGCGTATTCTTGTGAGTATTTTGAGTATACTTTGAGTATTGCTATACGGTGTAAGTTCAAGTCATAGCCTATATCCGGTGTTTCAACTAGAAGTACTGATCTTCCGAGGTAAGTGATATTATTTTTTTATATAATGATATTATTTATTCAATATCATTATGCTGAAATATTGATCTGAAGTTTTTATCAAATTTTGAACTTTTAATGTCGGAGTTACTATTTACGTATACGGCACTATTCACGTATACGATACTATTCACGAATACGGCACTATTCATCGAAAAATAAAAATTTTTATTTTCACCAAAATATTTATTGTGGATACTAGCTTTAATTGTTTCCATGTTTTGATCATTCTTGAATTTTACACCACTATGATTATTTTTGAGGTATTTTTGGACATGGTTAAAACAAAGTACAAATCCTTAATCCTTGTAATTTTGTTTCACTGGATTCGTTTCTTTAAAAATAATTTTCATCATCCTCAGTCTTAAATGATGATATTATTGAATATTTTTGGCCTGTAGTGCAAATATGAATGATTTCTGATGAATATCTTTGGTCCGTAATGCAAAGATGAACAGGTGTTTAGATGAACATGACCAACTGATGAATATTTTTGGCCTGTAGTGCAAAGATGAATATTTGATTTCAGTTATATATTGATTGATGTTACAGGGATAAAAGATAGACAATGAACTTTTAAATTCATACATAGAAGATAGTAGTTTGCATTCTCTACTTAACTCATCTAATGAATTATTATTTCCGTTGCGAATATTGATTTAAAACTTGTTGTCTATTGTATTCTATTATTTTTTTCCTGTTGAAGACTAACGATAATTTGTTCTGTATTATCTTAGTCATAATATTTTTTACTGGACTAGTTGAGCTCACCATTTTCTTTTTTGTTCCATTTTTCTTCTCAGGAGGCGAGAATGTAGCGAGTACGAGTCGGGGTATGGAATGATGGTTTTAGAGAGTTGTTTAGTAGTCCTCACTATTTTTTGTAAAATAATATATCAATAAATGTGATGAAAATTTATTTGGGTATAAATATTGTCAAGAAGATAATATTTGTATTCAAACTCACAGTTTTACTATTGTAATAATAAAATTGTAGTTATTTTTGTACAATGTATTGACAACTCAGAATAGGTGATGTATACCTATTTTGGGGGCGTCACAAAAAGACTATTAAATGTCTCAAATTTTTACTAATATCAACACTCCACTTTTTATATTGTTTAGTAATTTACATTGAATATAATATTTTTGCCGCTATTGAAATGAGACTATCATCACGATAGTTTCAAACAATGAAATCTCAAAAAATGTTATTATAAATAATATTTTAATAATATTATTTAGTTTTATAATTTATTTTAGAGGACACGAGAAGTGTCTCTTATAATAACAGTGTTTTAAAAAATTATAAAATATCATTTTATATATAACATAAGATCGATGAAGTGTATTAAATTACATAAAATAATATCAATTTTATATGATAGCTTACACAATTATTTGTAATATCCCTCACATTTTATCTTTATTTTATTATTTTTTATTTTTTTATAAATTTTTATTTTAAAAAAATTGACCCCATTAAACTAATGGGTTGGATCCGCTCCTGTTTTTATTTGTGAATATAAATAAGTGAAGGTTAAGTTATGTCTTATTTGATTCGAGCTCGATTCGTATAAATTAAATAGTTTAATAATATTATTATAACTTACAAATAACTCGTTTATTAAGCTGGTTGAACTCGAAAATCATGTTTAGAAATTCAACTCCTTTAACTCCTCACAAAAACAGCCCAAACTTGGTAGGGGTAGGTTCAGGAGGGGGTGACCTGTCATAATATTATTGGCAGAGCACGACGCTTAGACGAAATAAACTTGCACCGGCCGGCAATGGAGGAAGAGAGAGAGACAGAGATGGGGGATCTTTATGCATTGGACTTTGATGGAGTTATATGTGATAGCTGTGGAGAGAACTCTCTTTCTGCTGTTAAGGTTCACTAATTTCTCATTTCTTTGTGTGTGTATATATATATATATATATATATATATATATATATAGATAGAGAGACAGATTTGCAGATGATGGTTTTAAGGTCTAACAGTGTATATTCTAATTTGATTTATGGTTGCAAATTTTTATTTTATTTTTTGATTGATGGGTTTTGAAATTGGTGATGTTTTAGCAAGTGGGTAGATCTTAATTTTGATTTTACCATTTTTACAATGCTGATGTAGGCTGCTAAAGTGAGATGACCTAGTCTATTTAAAACTGTGGACTCATCCATGGAGGCTTGGATTGTTGATCAGATGCACATAGTAAGCTCTCAGTCATTCATTGACTTTCACATTTTTGATTTGTTTTTAATATAGTTGGGTTTTTTAGTTAAATAAGTAACTAGTTTGTCTGTTATTAGTAACTTGTATCTGGAAAATAATAATCAGAAGGGTAAAAAGGTTGGTACTTTCCCTAGTGTGTTTGGTTGCTGAGAAAATGAAGGAAATTTCGGAGGACAAAGTAAAACTGAAAGGGTTTAATTTGTTTGTCACAAGTTTGATATTCTTCATGTCCCAATTTAAGTGACTTATTTGACACATTTTAACAAAGGGGAATACTTGAGAAGTTGGAAATTAAAGTTCATTGAAATGTAAATGGAGTTCAAAAAGTTTCAAATTCTCGGTTTCCTTTTATAGAATAGGGATAATATAGACAATAATGAGTTGATATGTGGAATGTATTGACTTAATTGGTGATAATTCAATAGAGGAAAGTGGTCATTTAGATTGTAATGGAGGGAGTTCATTTGATTTGGTTCATTGTTGATTTGGCAAGTTTAGACTTGATAATGGACAATTGGTTACTGATTATGAGTTTAAGTGGAAAGGAAGCAGCTTTATGTTGAAGCATTGATCTAAGGTTCATGTTTAAAATATTTGTAGATGACCATATTAGATCAGTAGATATATTTGAATCCCATAATTTTGTGCTAAGTTTATTTTTTGCTTGAATATACTTGTAAAGATTAGAACATTCACTCTTACCATATCAATTGGTTGATTTTCGCTAGTCTCTAATACTCCATTCGTTCCAAAGTTGATGACTTTTAAGGAAACTTTTATGTTTACAAACATATCCCTCACTTTTACCAGAAATGTAGTAGTGGTGACGAGATAGTTTTCAATCTACCTAAAACATATCAGATATAAGAGAACGTTTAAAAAAAACATGAGAATTCTTTTATGGAAGGTTATTGTGGAAATAATAAACTTTTCAATTTGTGGCCAATGTTCTAAAAGGCACTAGGCGGAAGGCGGAAGGCTGAGGGGGGCCTAGGCGGAGCCTGGGCAGGGCCTCGGCGGGATTTTTATTTAAGCCAATTTTAATATTTTATCTCGCATTTATCCAAACAAAACAATAATATAAAGCAAAACAATCTATAATAAAGACAATAAATGTCTTTGCTTAAAGTTCAAACACATATCCATATTGCTAATGTCAAAGGTCAAACACAAACATGCAATTATTCAAAGTTCAAACATATTTTTAACGTATTAGTTTTATTCATAAACATGATTGCTATTAAATAATAAAATTTAAAATTTCAAGAGTTTAATTCAATATTTAAACTTAAGAAACTAAACATAAATTTAAGAATTATATTAAATTAAACTAAATATTACAAATGTATCATCATTTATATAATTTGAAGTTGGCACAAATTTAAAAAATTACAACTATAATAAAATTATCCATTTTGACTTGATTTTGTTCACTTCTTGTTGTGATTTGATATACTACAATCTGTATTATGAATATGGTAATTCATTAGAAAAATAAATATATCACGATCTGGTTTGGGTAGTTATTAAAATAAAAAAAAAACTCCGTCTAGGCTCTTGAAGGGATTTTTTGCCGCCTTGGGCCTAGGTGAGGTACTAGAGGGGCCTAGCGCCTAGCCAAGGCCTAGGCGGGGGCGGGGATTTTTAGAACAGTGTTTGTGGCATGTGCGACCTGTGGTAGAAACAGGATACGAAAATTTATTACTTGTGAGGCTGCTAGTGGAGATGCAAAGCCTTTTCTTCGCAAATGCTCGGTGAGTAAAAACAGTCAGGAAATTTTTTTAACTGTTTTGATAAGTTGGATCCTGGATTTTTCCCGACTCACTTCTATTACATGATTTGTTGCTTGCAGCCTTGCACCATAAGGAACGGTGATAAGAAATTTTGTATGCTTTTTTTTTTGAAGATGGCTTTGACCTGATGATCATGATTTAATGTGCAAGGTTGTAGAGGGACTCATTGTTGAGGGAATACTGGAGAACTGGTCAAAAATAAAACCAGTAATTATTGAGGAATGGGAAGAGCATAGGATTTTCTTGTAGATCTATTTGGGAAGGTCAGGGACGAATGGATGGACAACGACAGGGCTTCTTGGATTGGTACAAACAGGTGACTTATCTTCACCGTTGTTTGTGAGATGATTTCAAACTCGTATACATCTTTCTTCAGTCAACTTATACTGAGTAACTCTTGTAACCAAATATTCTGTATAAACACATGGAAAATTATTCCCCTTCCTAGGTTGAAACAATAACTTGGATAACCCAATGATTGTTGCTCCTATTTCATATGACTCTTAACTAATAAGAATTAGTGAACGAGTCAATAATCCAATAACATATTAGATACTTAAATATGAGTTCAAACATACAAGCTTTACGGGGAATATTCTGAACCTGACTTCAAAATCAGTACCTCTACCAGTTTTTCCTGTATTCTCCTGGAAATCAAAATCAGACACGTGTTTGGAAATCAAAATCAGACACGTGTTTTTCCTGTCTTTTGTTACTCTACATATATGGAAGTTTGTGCACATAAACTTAAAAACTTATGTTTCCTAGCCAGCCCTAGCCCACCCCCTCCCCCACAAAGCACAATTGCTTGGGCCTTGATGTATTTTTTTTATTTTGATTATTGGTTAATGTATTAGATTTGAGATTATCATACATATTTGGATTGTTGGTATTTGTCTCCATCGTTTGTGAGATTTTAAATACCTTTTACTGTTATGAGTAAGACAGTGCAGAAATTACTTGGCAGTGCTTTGCCGTGCAGATTTTATCTAGGTGTTTCTGATGCATTGAAGTTTGCAAGCTCAAAGCTCTATATAGTTACCACAAAGCAGGTGTGTTTTCATTATTTGTTTTATGTTCAAATAAAAGATAGTTGGAACTTGAAACTATGGATTGGAGACTATTATTTGCTCAAAAAAATTATACTCCCTCCTGTCCCAAATTATGAGTCCACCTTTATTTTTTAGGATATAACAATATGAATTCACTTTGAAGAATAAGGGATCAAATGTGACTCCTTTTTTTGAGGAATTTATACTATTTACATCTCAATCCTAGGGGGCTAGGGGGAACGTGGTAGGAGAGGAACTGGGAAACTTATCTTTGTTATGTACGCCAAATGTGACTAAAATGGGATTTTTTTTGAGGGGGCGAGGTGTATAAGAGCTTAAGGTTTCTCTTTTTGGGGGATCTGGGGTATTCTAAAAAAAAAGAAGGTATTGGTCATCGACGGAGTTACTGTTCATCGACGGAGTTACTGTTCATTAGGGTTGTTGTTCGCTTAAAAAAAGGGAAAAAAAACTTGTCTTGCTGCTACTGCTCTTAACCCTAATGGTTAATCTTATAAATATATTTCCAAAACTGCAATTTACACCCCATGGTTTTTTTACCTTTTAAATTTTTGCTCCGTAGTTTATATACTTTTCACTTATACCCTTTCATCCTTTATAAATCCACTTTCTCACTTTCTAAATTCATACTTTAGCCCCTATTTTTTATTTTCCTTTCAGTTAGGCCCTTAAGTTATAAAAAAAAGTTTTATTTTATTATTTTATAACCAATTGTCCCAAACACCCAATGTCTCAAGTCATTAAAGAATTGATTGCCGAAGCAAAAGAGTATATTAGATTTCTTGACAACCGAATATACTACCTTATTAATACATGTGGTCATAGATATCTGAAACACAAGCAGTAAGTGCTTAAATGAGATATGGTTGATGCACAATATTATCTTGGAAAATTGGAACGTCGATATCAAGATGAACAAAGAAAAGCTAAAGCAAGGAAACATCAAAAACTGAAGCAAGGAATGTCAACAAGTTAAAGCAAGAAAACTTCAAAAGGTTACATATGGATTGATTTTTATATGTTCTTCTATGCAAGATAACATATTTTATTAAAAGATGACATATCTTCCATAAAAGAAGGCCTTATTGATTTGCGGACACATCTTCAAGTAGAGCAAGAGAAAGAAAAAGAGGATGTTCCAAATTTTGGGGTTACAAACAGTTGTGACGTGTCCATGGAAATTCTTGAAGTTCCAAAAGTTGAACCAGAGATTATGTATGATAAACAAATTGAGGAAACATCTAACGTTGCTTTTGAGTTGTTCGTTACCGAGAAAAGGACAATTCGAGAATTGATCCAATCCAAGTTGACATTATTGACTTCGTTGTTCCATAAAGCTTATTTTCAACACCTTTGAATACGAAAGCGATACTCTCATCAATTTTCTTTCCAAAATTTTATTAGTCTTACCTCGTGATGATGTTGTCGAAGGTATTCCAAAATGTTATTCCGTTGCAGAGGAGTTCGTTGCTTATTCTCTCAAATTATAGAACTCGAGGTCGAGTTTTCTCCAACAAAAGGAGAATGATAGAGACTCCAAGTCAAGAACAAAGAAGATATTTTTTATATTTATTATTTGGAGTTTTTATTATGTTTAATATAAAAGTAGTTGATGTGATTTATGTATTTTATTTATTAGTAGAGATTTAGGACATTAATTAGTGATTATGAATTATTAATAAGGGTATTTTAGTTGTTTAGTACTTTTATTAATTTTCAAATAATATTAGGGTTTTGTCTCTTTAAATAGTGATGTAATTCCCAAAAGTCATTTAAACTACAGACTATTGTTATCGAAGTTTTATTTTATCCACACTGTAGAGGTATTCTACCGTAGATGTATCCATCTTGTTATTGATACGTGAAGTTGATACGTGGAGTTGATACACTTGAGACTTGAAAGATTCTAGTAGTTTAAACGCAGGAGTTTAAATTCTAGTTTATTTTTCGTTAATTCTTCATCCTAAATCTGTCCTGCATTAGGAGGGCGAGGGCGGGGGCGGGGGCGAGGGGCGGGGGCGGGGGCGAGGGGCGGGGGCGGGGGGCGGGGGCGGGGGAAAGGGAGAAGATAGTAATATACAAGTTGTCTCGGTACATCTCTTGCTCTCCACAAATCACTGAAAAGGAAAAGGAAATTTATTTCATACTACTTGGGAGGAGTTCAATTTTTTGTAACTCAAATTCTGTAAGCAACCTTTTGAATCTGTCTACACATAATTGAATATTATTTTGCAACGTCTCTTGTGACTTTAGTTTTTGTAAGGAATGTTTTTCTCCTGTAAATTCTTTTCATTTTCCCCAATGTAGCCCCCTTTTCCATTTATATTTTTTCAGAGTCGCTTTGCTGATGCATTGCTGCGAGAGCTTGGAGGAATAAACATTCCACCTGAAAGAATCTATGGTCTTGGAAGTGGGTGAGTACATGTTAAGTAATTTATGCTAAAGAAAAGCAAAAAGGACTCTGGCTAAGTAGGTACCATCCTAACATTGTCTTGCATAGTCATTCTTTTCTTCAATTTGCAATTACCATCAGTCCCAAGGTCGAAGTGCTGAAGCAGCTCCAAAAGAAACCAGAATACCAGGGCCTTAACTTACAGTAAGATTATTTATGCACTTCAACCTTTATTTGCTGCTATCCAGCTTCTAATGTCAGCAAAACATTGAAAATATAAGTAAAATGGATTCCATGCTTTACCAGCTTTGTGGAAGATCGACTTGCAAGCTTGAAGAATGTTAGCAAGGAACCTGAGCTGGATGGAACTTGTATCTAGGTGGTTTATCTTTTTCCTCGCCTTCCATCTTAGACCTTTCATTTTCCTTTCCTTTCTCTGCACACCTTTTAGTTGTTGCGGTATGTTCGCTGTGGATTGATTGCTAGGATTATTTTTGCTGCAAACAGGGGATTGGGGTTACAACACTCTGAAGTCTGAAGGAGAGAGAGGAAGCTGTAACTATATCAAGAATTCACCTTCTTCAGCTTTTCGACTTCAGTAAGAAGTTAAAATAACATCTTTTTACCATAAATTCCCCATACTACTTTTTTTAGCACTTATTAATTGTTTATTGTGACAACTGAGTTGGATTAATAAAATTCATCTTCCATTCATGGAACTTTTATGATTTTTTTCGATTCTCCAAGTGATCTGCAAATTACCAAAACAGCAGTCTTCGTTTTCTCTGACATCAGAAGGGCTCTGCCCGTGGGGAAGGGACTTCCTTCTGCTGTCTGTCATCCTTTTTTCGGACTGGTATAATCCTACTTTGTCTTTGTTTCCTGAAAATCGTCATCAAATGGAGGATCTCCTGGTCTTCGAAAAAGTTGATCTCCTATCTTTAACCTTGTACGCATCTGGTTCAACTGTGAAATAAATTAAGGTAGCATTAGAGGAGAATATCATTTCCTAGGTTGAACAGAAAGATTAAACAGATTTATAGGTGAATGTTTTGAAATATTTATAAACTCATAACTGATGAGTATAGTTAGCTTTTCAGCAGTGGATTGACAGATATTTAATATTTGAAGAAACAAATTTATACCTCTAGTCTTAGATCAACTCCCATAGACTCGATCCAGTTCTTGCAACTTTGGTCCGTTTCTCTGCAATCTCAGATACCATCTCCTGCAAAACCATCACATTTGAAGCAGTAATACATCACATTTGAAGCTTCAACCCCCACAAAATTCTTACAAAAAGATTGAATTTTTATTTTTTACCCAAAAACAGGACCCTCCGTATCTGAGAAATAAACTGACGGTGGATCAAATTCCGGCTCCGGTGATTTCTTGCTGCCCCATTCTTTCCGGGCCTCATCTTCTTCATCATCCACCACGTTGTCGTCGGCAAATCGGAAGAATTTACCGTTTCCGATGGCGATTAGGAGGAGGATGAGAAAAAGCAGAGAGAGAATTGAGCTGCTATGAGTTTTTTCTCTTTTTTATAGGTGGTTGGCAGTTTGAAAGTCTGTTATAGAGGAGTATATGTGTATAGGCTGCACTAACGTGCGCATGGTTTTTAATCTACGCACTATTGGAAACAAGAATGTGTGACATGAGTAATATTGTTACTCCATTAAAAAGAAAATGATAGAGAAATGACATTTGAACTTGAACCGGCCTTCTAAAAATAGTGAAACATTAGTGATAATCATACTTTTTTTTATTATTATTATTAAAAATTCATTTCACTTTTAAGTGAAAATATTTTAAGTTAATTTCATAAAATCAGTAATAACTTATATTTTTGAACATAAGAAGCATTATTAAAGTTGTAACTAGTGGCGAAGCCAAATATAAGGTTGTGGGGTCAATTCATTCACTTGGAAAAAAAATTAATCCGATGTAAGGTAAATTAAAAAAAAATTTAAGTATTATATATTAATTGACCCTACTAAAATTTTATAAATTTTTTATTATACGGGGTCAAATTGAAAATTTATAACTTTGTCAATCAAATTTTAACCACATATGACTCGTATCCTCTCAATATATGTATATCTCTCTATAATATTTTAAACTAAATAATAATCTAATTTATATTATTTTTAAAAATAAATAATGAATTACTTACTTATGAACAGTTGTGATTAAAAAAATATATTATGAGTCAATATAGTACTGTATATATGCCATATATTATTATTTATTATATTATCATTGTAATATAGTATATATGTGTGATCCGAAAGTACAAAAGTATTAAAAAAAATTGGCTCCAAGGCGTTGCCTCTGAACCCCCCACCAAATTATTTATAATTTAATAATAATTTTGAATACATTGACAAATATTTCTGCCTTCGGCATAAAATACAGTTATATCTATTTCCCAATTCGGACAGAATATTTTTCAAAATTTAGCAACAAAACAAACAAAACATAGACAACATAAAACTTTAAAAAATAGAAAATAACAATTTATTTTGTTAATGAAATAAGTTTCTCAATATTCAAACATGTATGTCCGTCCGACCTTAGCTCAGTTGGTAGAGCGGAGGACTGTAGTTGTATCAACAGAAATCCTTAGGTCGCTGGTTCGAATCCGGCAGGTCGGATCTCCATTTTGTTTTCATATTTTTTTTTTACTTCAAACTACTCTCACCACTCTTTTTGTACTCTATATTTTGAGAACTGATATTTTCACATATTCTTTTTAATTTCTTTTTACTTTATATTTTGGGAACTAATATTTTCAGATGTATTTTTGATAATTCTACCTGGTTCTTTCTTGAACAAGTATACAGTGGGTCTCACCTTCATGTGAAAACGCCATGTGAAAATACTGCTCTCCCTATATTTTAGGAGAAAATACAAAGATTACAAAATGCAATATTATTTGTGCACAACCTTTTTTTATATAAATTATTTGTGCCAACTTTTGTGTATAATTTGTGTTCACAACATTACTTATGAAAATAAAAATAACAGAACTTTGAGGTGCAATCCATTTATAAAAGTATAATTTTAACATTTCATCCAACTTTTTACACTAATTTTATATATTTATGGGCCTGAAATATTAAATTTACCGTTATATACTCCCTCCGTTCTTAAAAAGTATTGACGTAATACAATCGTCTAAAATCATATGACAATTTATATTGCATATTAGCATGTGTTTTGCACGGATTATTTAACTAGTTAAACATCTATTATATATACTAATTCACAGTTTTTAACACAATATTTTGACATCTGTCTTTCTAAAAATTTGACATTTGTTCTCCTAAACATCCAACATCTGTCCATCATAATTAAAACTCTTTACTGTCCTTTACAACAATAACCTTCAATCCTAGCTCAATCGAATAACATTCCCAACAGTTGTTTTCTAATAAAAATCTCTGGAATCCCTAAATATCTGGAATCCCTAGCTCATATCCTTCAATCGGCGCAATCTGTCCTCCTAAACATCCAACAGCTGTCCATCATAATTAAAACTCTTTACTGTCCTTTACAACAATAACCTTTAATCCTAGCTCAATCGAATAACATTCCCAACAGTTGTTTTCTAAAAAAAATCTCTGGAATCCCTAAATATCTGGAATCCTTAGCTCATATCCTTCAATCGGCGCAATCTGTCATCCTAAACATCCAACGGTTGTCCATCATAATTAAAACTCTTTACTGTCCTTTACAACAATAACCTTCAATCCTAGCTCAATCGAATAACATTCCCAACAGTTTTCTAAAAAAATATCTGAAATCCCTAGCTCATATCCTTCAATTGGCACAATCTGTCCTCCTAAACATTCAACAGCTAGCTGTCCATCATAATTAAAACTCTTTACTGTCCTTTACAACAATAACCTTGAATCCTAGCTCAATCGAATAACCTTCCCAACAGCTGTTTTCTAAAAAAAATCTCTGGAATCCCTAAATATCTGGAATCCCTAGCTCATATCCTTCAATCGGCGCAATCGATGGACACTTTGGCTATCAAATTCCCTAAATCTGGGATAAACATCCTGTAGATTCCAGTTGCGTCAACAATTCCAGTATTGCTCACTTTTATAAAGTTTGAGGAGCTTGCTCGCCGAGTTCTTCCGCGGCTTCCTCCGCCGCTGTGCTTCTTTGTGTTAAAATCTCTGGTAAGATCCCCTAATCATGTACCCTAAATTTTTCAAATAGACAATACTTAGATTTATGTTGATTTGATGAGTCATGAAGCTGTAAAAAATTAGGGTTCGGGTGTGGTAATTCAGTTTTACCACATTTTTGCTCAGTCTTGGATTGTAGGTTTGCTTCATCCACAAAGCTTGTATCTAAATCAGTCCATGGTTGGGCGCTGGGGTTCGTCTCTTAAGCCTGTCTCTTTTAAATAGTAAACATACAAATTAGAGAGCCATAATTCACCCCTCCCTCTTCACTAATCAATTGAATGGCTTTACAGTCAACCCATTGGGAATAGTAAGATTGTGCTCATAAGCGGAAAAGTCCAAGGAATGGGATGTGTGTTTCCTGCCTTTTCAAGGTCTAAACAATTAAGAGTGTTTAAAAGCCATAGCTTTGGCAGTCTCAATAAGTAATCTGTAACTATAATAAAGCCTGCAAGAGATAATCAACCTAATTCATCAATTGACCAAATTAAAATTTATTATAATTAGTTTATGCTATTAAAATTTTGGTAATCAAAACTTTTCCTTGATATGGGCCCATTTTATGAACAAATTTTGTTTTAGTGCTTCCATCTTTGCTTCATTTCACTTGAACTTGAATAATTTCTGGTAATCTATTTTTCTACAGTAAAGAGGAAGGTCTAAAGAAGAAGAGTTCAACAAGAAAGTAAAAGAAATGATGATGGAGGAGGAAAAGTAGTGGATACCAGTTGCCCAAGGTCTCCCCGTGGACAACAAATGAGCCAGAGGTGATCCTGTCTAAATATTCAATTAAATTTGCAATACAGAAACAAAGAAAGTCTTTATTGAATTTGCATATGTCTGAATGATTATGTTGGATCATTATGAAAATTCACTCTTTTTAATTAGAAGTAATATTTAATTGCCTGTTTAGACACAATCAAAAGCTAAGCTATTTGATTATTTGCATTAATCAGTTGAAGTTGACTTTGATTACATTTCTTAGTCTGCTGATTGTTAAATTCTTGGTTAAATGAATTAAATTGGAGTTATTTGTATATTTTTTTAGGATGTTGAGAGTTATTTGTATATTTTTTAGGATGTTGATGTGGGAAGATGGGTTTTGCAGAGGAATAGTTGCAGAATGTTTGAAGGAGATGGATGTGTAATATAATTATGGATTTCCACATTTTCTCGAAAGCTGTTATTTTTTTACTTTTTACTTTTTAATGAGTTAAATATTTTGTCTGACTATCATTCCTCTTTATATTTTCTCATGCAGGTTGGAACATTTGTTTGGTATGAGTAATGTTTATCAAAAAGAATATGTTCTCAATTACACCATTGTGTACAATCAAAAAAATTGAAGTTGTATAGATGTTTTTAAAATGAAATGAACTCCAATTCCCTCTGTCTTCAACACTTACGTATGTTTATACCGTGATAACTTTCGCTGTTCTCTATCTGCAGGCTATATCAACTGTCGCTGCTTTGGAAAAGAAGTATGGTGCTGAGATAATAGTTGTTGGTATGTCTTATCTTTCGTTCTTGAACTGTGAGATATATAGACCACATGTTGAGAAATTAGCAGTAGAAACTTTTCTGTATACTTGGTACAAGATCTTAAGTAGTATTAAAATGTATATTCTTTGCAGTAATTGATGAAAAGCAGAAAGAGACATTGCCGGAGCATGAAACCCAGCTGTCCAGCATCTGCTGGCATCTGTCTGAAGGTGGGTTAATAATTAGTGTCATTTATTTTGGTTGGAATTGATTTTTATTTTTATATTTATATCCTCTTTATTGTCTTTTTTGGATCGTCCTTATTTTTGTCGCGTGAAACCAGATATTTTCGAGCAATTGTATGGCATTGAGAAGAAAAAGTTCAACATGGAGGCTTGCAGGTCCATACATTAATTCTATCTGGTACTTTTGACTGGATCGTGATTCTAAATTCCTTGCTTATTTTTAGATTACTTTATGGAGTTGTTTTGAGACTCATTTGAAATAGAGTAGTTCAACCCATCCTCAAATTGATGGCCAGATGGAAGTTTGTAATTCGTACTATTGGTAATATACTTCGTTCTATTTGTGGGAACAAGATTCGACAATGGGAGTTGGCTATTGGGCAGACTGAGTTTGCTTACAACAGTGTCCATAATTCTCATGGTATGTCTTATTTCAAAGTTGTTTATCGGAAATTACCTAAGCATGTATTGGATTTGGTGCCTTTGCCAAAGCAAGTAAGTTCTAGCGGGGGCAGTTGTGTCTTATGGCTGAGCAGGTGTCGGATGTTCAAGTAGAGGTGTATGCTAAATTGGAGGCTGCAAACACAGAGTAAAAAGCTACTGCTGATCTACGTAAGCGCACCAAATAGTTTTCGGTTGACCTACAACCGTGAATTCTGTGAATTTGACTCATTCAAATTCAGAATCTAACATACGTGTAATGCAAAATAATATAAGTGACCCCACTGCTTTGTGCAAAATTTCTCCTCCATGTGAGAAGTTTCCTTCGCTTGGCAAAAATCAGTTTATCTCGGTGGAAAGTAACATCTCAGCGAACGTGGGTCTGGCACACCAGTTTCAACCTGAAGTCTCCCGGTTAGGTTTCCAAATCCAGAGAAACTCGAACAATATTATTGTTGGCACACAAGTTTACCCGTTAGTTACCGAGCCTGCTGAAATAGGTTGCCTGAAAGAGTTGTTATCCTTTATAAGGGATGACATTACTTTAAACAGAATCACTGGTGCAGATTCCAGGGACAATCATGAGAAGGCATTTGAGCTAACAGAGTGTGATTTATCCTTGAGGCTGGGTCTCTTTTCAGACCTAGGCTTGAGTAGGGGAAAAGGTTCAGCTTGTGATATTGACAGTGCGGGACTGAGCAATTCTCAAGAAGGGGCACAACTCAAGGATCTAATTCTTGCAAAAAAATAAGGAGTTTTCTTTCTTTCTTGTGGAGACTACTAATGATCCCTTTGGGTTCTCTACCAGTAGTGGGAATTTTGAGGGTGAAGTTCAGAGTGCAGAGGCAGCTATTAGGAAGCGTAAGTTGCCCTCTAATAACAATGTCGGGGATGGGCAGTTTTCCAGGCAACCAGAGCCCACTTCCAATCGGTTTAGTGGTACAATGAGATGGCAATGTTTGTAGACAATCACAGTTCTGTTGTATTATACAATTTTTATGCAAAAAGATCAAAAAAATTAATGTGCTTTAGTAAATGCCATTTTGAGCATCCTTTGGGACCTCTATTTTCATAAACTTTGTTTTGGAACTAGCCCATTGTTGATGAGTTGCAATTCTTTATGATGATTGATACCTAAAATGAAGTCCTTACTTGACTAAAAAGTTTTACTAGAGAAATAATCATATATTAAATTAATTAAGCATATAGAACATTCAAGCTTCATAACTTTTTATTGATATATGTGCTTTAGTAATTGTCATTTGGAACATCCTTTGGGGCCTCAATTTTCATGAATTTTGGTTGTGAAAATTCTACAAACAATTAATGGATTGAGAGCTTATGCTATGGAGTTACAGTTAACAACGAACTATACTCTAAATTGGTATAGTATACACTGTTAGGAAGACTTCAAAGATTGATCTGAACTGGAAAGCTCGACAAAAGCTGAATACAAACAAGAAAATTTACTTGAATATAAATATATATGCCAAAATTTATAGATATCGTTGACATCAAATTAGAGTAAGAAAGCAAATAAATAACATAGCAGTGATTTGCAATACGTTTCCTGAAATTTATAATATGACTTTACTGATATTAGTACAAGTTCAGCCAACATTAGCGAACACCATACCAAACCAAAAAAATTTCCTTTTTAGTCTTGAAAACGTATGGAATAATTACAACTAAATATGTAGAGAACATAACTAAATATTGCACTACTTTTTTTGAATAAAAATTAAAAAATACATTTTGGAAATATTATTAGATAAAAGGGGACTAATTCATATCCAATAGATCATGACAGTTTATAGTGAATAATCCCGCCACAACGTGCGAGTTTATATCTAATAATACTCTAAATTGAACTTCTCATAATAAAGAACAAAACAACACAAATTAAACTAATTCCGAACTTCATATTATTTGTCCGTTCACTTGACTTGGACAAACACTATTACCCTATGTAGTGAGTAATTTTATGTGCAAAATTATGCACAAATACTTTTATCTCATGTATTGGATAGTGAAAAATTGATGTAAGCAATTAACAAAGTTTATTAACAATTCAAATAATTAAACTTGCATACTATTTTTTTTGTGCATAACTTGTAATATCTAAAAAATAATGTAAAAAGTTGATAAAACTTTCAATAATTTAAACGAAAGTCTTACATTCTACATTTTTCATTTTTATTTGTGCATAATTTGTGGACAAATATTTGTGCATACAAAATTACTCTTATAAATATATAATGAATATATATGTATGTACCGAGATGTCGGACATAACTGTTGTTAAAATCATCGTCATAAGGTCTAAATTGTCGTCTAGCTCAGAACCGTCGCTATAGTCTGGTTCAAACCCTATGACAACGAATTTAACGACGATTTTGTCCGTCGCTAAAAGACCATCAGCATGCAAGGCGAACTATGTATATGCACGAACTTAAGAGAGGATGAAAACAATTCGGTTTCAATATAGCCTAGCCTAACCTAACCTATATAGTAGTTTGTTTATCTCAAAGTCGATTACGTTAGGTTAATTTTTAACCAAGGTTAAGAAACCACTGTTAGAAATGAACCATCTCAAAATCGATTACCTTGGTTAAAAATTAACCAAGGTTAACAAATCATAATTACAAAAAATAGAGAAGAGTACATATATTCTGTCTTAATAGAAAATTTGTAAAATACTAATGCTACGTTTGGATCGATGGAATAGGAGGGAGAATGGAATGAATCATTCCATTGGAATGATAAAAATGTTGTTTGGTTTGTTTATTCCAATAGAATAATGTATTCCTCCTGGAATGATAGTTAACTTAAAATTTTAATTTTCATTCCTTGAGGAGTGGCCAGGAATAAATCATTCCATCCATTATTTTTAAGTAATTGACAAATATACCCCTAAATATATAATAGGGCTTTTTACATATTCATTCTATTCGATCGATCCGGGAACGACGAGAGAGAATGGGCCAATATTTGATAATTTCTTCGGAATCTGCATATTTTTATTTCTTCGTAATTTATCCCACTTACCCCTACCCAGCCACCCCACCCCACCCACCCCACCTACCCCACCCACCCCACCCCACCCATAACCCACCTATCCCACCTACCCCTACCAACTTACCCCCACGTACTCCCACCCCACCCCTACCAACCTAACCCCACCTACCCCACCCCACCTACCCCCACTCCCACCCCACCCCTTATCCACCTACCCCACCTACCCCACCCCACGTCACCCGACCTACCCCACCCCACCGCCACCTACCCCACCCCACCCACCCCACCTACCCACCCACGCCTACCCCCACCCACCCACCCTAACCCATCTACCCACCCCACCCCACCCCACCCCACCCAGTCACCCTAACCCACCCAGCCACGCTGACGCACGAACCCCACCTACTCTACCTACCCCACTCCACCCCACCCACCTTACCCCACCCCAACCACCCCACCCTACCCCACCCTCACCCCCATCCAGCCACCCTAACCCACCTACCCTACCTACTAACTCACCCCACCCACCCCACCCCCTCCCCTACCCTACCAACGTTCCCACCTACCCCACCCACCCAGCCACCCTAACCCACCTACCCACTCCACACCACCCAGCCACCCAAACCCAGCCACCCCACTAACCCACCAACCCACCTACCCTACCCCACCCCCACCCACCCACCCCTACCCCCACCCCCACCCAGCCATCCTAACCCACCTACCCTACCTACTAACCCACCCCACCCACCCCACCCCACCTCACCTACCCCACCCCCTACCAACCTACCCTCACCCAACCACCCCAACCTATCTACCCTACCTACCAACCCACCCTACTCCACCTACCCCACCCCTACACACCCACCCCTACCCCACCTAGCCACCCTAACCCACTTACCCTACCTACTCACCCCACCCCACCCCACTCCACCCCACTCCCTACCAACTTACCCTCACCCAGCCACCCCAACCTACTACCCTACCTACCAACCCACCCTACCCCACCTACCTCCACCCCCTACCAACCCACCCCCACCCAGCTATCCCAACCCACTTACACTACTTACCCACCCCACCTACCCCCATATACCCCATCACATCCACCCTACCCCACCCCCACCCACCCACCCCCACCCACCCCTCCCCTCCCCTCCCCTCCCCTCCCCTCCCCTCCCCTTCCCTTCCCTTCCCTTTATTTCTAAGAATGAAATGTGTTAAATTTTTAATATAAATTGAATTTAAGTTAAATTTGAACATTTGAGGGTATTTATGTCACTTTCTAATTATTTATTTCATTCTTAAATGTATTCCTAACATCAACCAAACATGTACATGGAATATTAAAAAATCATTCCATTCCCTTCCTTATTCCATTCCCTCATCTATTCCATTCCCTACCCTATTCCATTCATTCCATCCAAACGTAGCATAACAGTTTAGGGTTTGACTGAAATGCAAATAGGGTAAATTCACCAGAGGTGAGAGAGAGTGTGTGCGCGCGCGTGTGTCAAATCAGAACCTTCCGGCAACTTCGGCGTATAGCCGGCCAGATCGATCTTTCACCGGGCTCACAATTCGTGCCGTAATCCAATTTTATATCTTCGCCTTTATAGAGAAATGGGAAGAGAGAGAAAAATTATTATTATTTGAACGTTGGTATCGGGAGTGCAAAAGGGCTTTCACAGTTTGAATTTTGGAGGGCTTTTTTTTCTTCTTCATATTAGTTATTTTGTATGAGCTTAAATTTTAATTTTTTGCTCTGTTAATTTGAATTGACGGCATGCAATCCGGCGGTGGAGCTGCTTGTCATGGGCGGAACACGGCGGCGTTTGCTTCTGCTTCTGCATCGCCGTCGTCTTCCCCGTCTGCAGCTTCGGCACCGCATTTAGGGTGTGATCCAATTCAACAACAAAACCAGCCGCAACAACATCAATTGCAGCAGAGGCAGGTTAGGGCTTATAAGAATTTAGTTAAAGTATAAGCTTTGTTACTGACTGATCCATGGTGTTTTTTTGTGTGGTGAAAATGTAATGTATTTCCAGCTCGGTCTGAATTGAATCGTGTAATTGGAGAGTTTGATATAATGAAGTTGAAATGGTAGTTGGATTTTGGCAAGTGAATTTGAAGTGAATTGTGTAATTGGTATAGTTGATAATCATATATGAGATGAATGTATTTGAGTGCTTCAATGTATTCAGTTGTTCAGCTTTTTGGTCTTTGTTATCTATTAGTTTATTGAAAAAGCTGTTCTTTATTCCTGTTGCTCTCTCTGTGCGTGTGTGTGGATAAATTGTGCATTTCCTGTTTCGGAGATGGCAGCTGAGTTCAGCATTAAACTCTTAACCAGGGACAGTTAGGGCCTAGAATTTATTGTTGGACTCCTGAATGGAATTATGATTAATGCAGTCTTTTTCTTTCCCCAGATTGATGAATGGGACGAAAAGTGTAGTAAATGTGCTCAAGCAACATAATCCTATGTCCTTGTGGACTGTACTTCAATTAAGTAACATTTTTAATTCCATATTTAAAGGGAAAGGGTACTGAAAATGACTTTGAAATCTGTTCTACTTGACTATAATTGGGTCTTACCTCATTGTAATAATGCTTGTTTCCATGTGGGCCTCCTTCAAAGATTATCTTAATTTGACATCAGTTTTAGCTCAATAACTTGGACTTAGGTGTAACAATGGTTCTGTTCCATACACTAATGTGCTAACTTAGTTGGTATACAAAGTGCATTTTCTGTTATTATCTTTTGGTTGTTTGGCTATAGATCTGTATTTCAGACTTGGGTTGAGCATTTTGAGATGTGTGAGTCTGCAAAATTGTGATTATCTTTGCTTGAGTGGTATGTGATCAAATTCTTCATTTGAATGTGGTAATGAGTTTGATTTGTTGAAATATCAGAAGTTCAACTTGAAGGGACATTAATGATCTTTACTCAGACTCTTTTGTGCTGAAAAGGTTTTGGGGATTACCATTCAGATCAACAGGATTACAATTAGTTTGATTGTTGTGTACCTACTTGTTTACATTCTTCTAAGTCATGGGTGTATAGTTGAAATTATGTTATTTGCCTTTATGTTTGCAACATAAATTTTGAAATGTTTACGTGTTGCATAATCTTATAAAGGAATTGAATTCGTTAAAGAATAATTAACATAGGACAAGTTAGGAGCATAGGACGAATAGTAGTGAACAGTGTAGTGACGCTTGCTTTAATGCACATTTTTGTTGTAATAGAAGAAGAAAAAAATATTTGTCTGATGTATTTGGGAGTTTTTTGTACAGAATCACACTCAAGGCTGTTGCTTATGGTTCTGAGTTTGAATCCTAATACAACCTATTTGGTATTTCTTCCAAAATTCTCTTTGACACTTTAAGTCTTTAATACTTTATGAAGTTCTTGTCCTGATGTATCATTTCCTACTTGTGTTTAGTAAATGCCCAGTTCTCATCTTTCTAGGCTTGCTCATCATTTTTGACAAGTAATAAATTATCTAAATTGGTCTTAACCATATCTATTACTTGGATACCAATGCTTGTATAATTCATATAGTTTGGCATGTTTATTTTTCCTTCCCCCTTTCTTAGAATCATCCTTTTTGATTTATTATCTGTGGCATAATTACCATTACTCTTGACATAACTTTTTTTTTTTAATTGAAGTGATAGCTAGTTAACTTTGATACCAATATAATTATGGGTTTATATATCTAATCATTGATTTATAATCCTTCTGGTGGATTCTCTTAGTAGTTCAATCTTTATTCAAAAACTGTAAAATGTTCTTGTGTATTGGTTAACACATACTCTTACTCTAACTAATGTGTATTTGGTTTCAACTACCTAGATATTATTGTTTATAGATTTGAAATACCATAATGATTGAGCTGGTAAAGGTTGATGTTTTCTGTACATTTGTTGACCCTTTATATTTTGTGTTGATGTATTTGGGGTTTCTATTTAAAATTATGTGTTTAAATGACTCCAGTTTACTGTATTCCTTGAATTTTTCGTGCAGTCATTCCATCAGCAATTACTTAGGACACCTGAAGGAAATGAAACCAATATAGCCTACCAGAGTGGTGGACTTCAGTGGAGTCTTAGGAGGAGGAAACTTTGTGTCAAATTCTGGCCTCATTGCAATTTCCTCAACAGTCCAGGAAGTTGGTCGATTTCGGCCAGCAACATGGTTTCCTCTATATGGGGGAGGAGGTCCAAAATAGGAGTCAGGGATTTGACCAACAAATGCTGAATCCAGTTTATCAGGCTTACTTGCAATCTGCGTATCAGACAGCGCAACGGAAATCAGCAATGGGGATGCAGCCACATCAGCTAACAGAAATGGGAATGGTGGGGCCATCTGGGAAGGACCTCGATATGCCTTTGGGAAATTTGAAAATGCAAGATCACATTTCCAGTCAGGCGGCTAACCAGGCCCAGGCATTGTTGTCGAACAAACAATCAGAACAGTTTATCCGTGGTGAGAGCCTGACTGAGGAACAGCAGCAAATCTCTGATCGGAGTAGTGATCCAAAGTCTCTTATCACGCAAACATCAGCCGGCCAATTCATGCCAGGGAATATCATGAGGCCTGAGCAAGCCCCAAAATCTCAGCAAAGCATCCAAAATATGGCAAATAGCCAGCTAGTAATGACCAAACAGATGCAGGCAATGCAGGCTTTAGGCACTTGAGCATAATATTGATCTATCACTTCCTGCAAATGCCAATTTGATGGTGCAGCTTATTCCGCTCATGCAGTCCTAGGATGGTTGCTCAGCACAAAGCGACTGAAAGCAATATGGGTGGACATTCCTCATCTGTCCCTATGACAAAGCAGCAGGTAACTTCCTTACAAGTTACGAATGAAAATTCTCCGCATGGTAACTCTTCCAGTGACGTGTCAGGTCACTCTGGTTCTAATAAAGTGAGGCAGACAGTTCCGCCTATCCCGTTTGGTGCTTCCCTAGTTAATAACCCTAACAACATTCCGGTGCAACAGTTTGCTGTTCATAGCAGAGAGAATCAGTTGCCTTCAAGACAGTGTATCATGATAGGTAATGGAATACCTCCCATGCATCCTCCACATTCATCTGTGAACTTGAACCAGGGTGTAGATCATTCAGTGCTTGGGAAAAGCACATTACCTGGCCCAGAAGCTTTGCAGATGCAGCACACCATGCCCATCCACCGATCTTCTTCGCAATCTGCAGCTTCGTCTAGTGAAGGGGGATTGGGAAATCCCTTATTATCTGAGGATGGAGTTGGACCAGTTCCCAAGATGCAACAGCAACATTCTGGATTTACCAAACAGCAACAGCATGTTCTTAGAGCGCAAATACTGGCATTTAGGCGTCTGAAGGTTTGCAAGTTTCTATACGTTATACATGCACAGATTTTTCTCGTAGTACTTTTTTAAAACTTAATCAGTTTCTACAGCCTGTTTGATGCTTGCAATGTGTAATATTTTATAATGCATATATATATATATATATGTGCATTAATTTTTGTTGGCTTGCTGCCAGAAAGGAGACGGGACCCTTCCGCGTGAACTACTTAAGGCAATCGCTCCTCCGCCCCTTGAGACACAGACACAGCAGGCCTTACTTCATGTGGGAACTGTTAGTCAGAATACATCTGCTGGGAGAAATGTAGATGTAGAAGATCATACAAGACATAAGGAATCCAGTGAGAAAGATTCTCAGGATGTTGCATCATCCACAGGACTCAATAATTTGAAAGGGGAAGCATTTGCTGGAGATGAGAAGAAAGCAACTTTATCAACTAATACAGTGCAGGTTACAACAACTGTACTGAAGGAACCTACATCAGCAGTTCCTCTAGGAAAAGAAGAGCATCGAATTACTCAATTTTCTTCTAAACTGGAGGAGGAAGTTGAACGTAGGATTCAAATAGATCCCATGAGAATTGATATCTTATTAGATAAGGGTAAGGCAGTTGCTCCACAGGTTTCTTTGCCTGAGACAATGCAAGTTAAGAAACCTTACAAGTAAGCAGTGCACCTCAGACTAAAGATGTTGGAACTACTAGAAAGTATCATGGACCGCTCTTCGATTCTCCCTTCTTCACTAGGAAACATGACGCATTTGGATCAACCATGATGGTGAACAATAATAAGAATATGACATTGGCATATGATGTGAAGGATCTTCTTTTCGAGGAAGGCAGGGAAGTGCTTAACAAGAAGAGGACTCATAATATAAAAAAGATTGCTGATATACTAGCTGTGAATTTAGAGAGGAAGAGGATTAGGCCAGATCTTGTGTTACGGTTGCAGATTGAAGAGAAGAAGCTAAGACTCTTGGATGTGCAGGCACGCTTGAGGGATGAAGTCGATCAACAACAACAAGAGATAATGACAATGCCTGACAGGCCATATCGTAAATTTGTTCGGCTTTGTGAGCGTCAGCGCACAGATCTTAGCAGGAAAGCGCAAGCCTCTTGGAGAGCCATGAGGGAGAAGCAACTAAAATTGATTTTTCAGTGGCGTAAGAAACTTCTTGAGGCTCACTGGGCTATACGTGATGCACGGACTTCCCGCAACAGGGGAGTTGCCAAGTATCATGAGCGAATGTTGAGAGAGTTCTCCAAGAGAAAGGATGATGATCGTAATAGAAGGATGGAGGCTTTGAAGAATAATGACGTCGAAAGGTATAGGGAAATGTTGCTGGAGCAACAAACTAGCATTCCTGGTGATGGTGCAGAGAGATATGCCGTCCTTTCGTCATTTTTAACGCAGACAGAAGAGTATCTTCATAAACTTGGTAGTAAAATAACCGCTTCAAAGAGTCAGCAGGAGGTTGAGGAGGCAGAAAATGCTGCTGCAGTTGCTGCAACTGCCCAGGCATTCTCTCTCTCTCTCTCTCTCACACACACACACACACACTCACACACACACACACACTTCCTCACTAACTCACTCTGCCCCTTTCTGTTCCTTTTATGTAATCTTCTTGTTATCTTAGCAGCCTTTCTGTTCCTTTTATGTAATCTTCTTGTTATCTTAGCAGCAGAAATTATTCACAGTATACGTTACCCACAATCTCGTATATATTTGGTTGCTTTTCTTGTCACTCATTTATTAGTTTATTTGTTGTCAAAAGGGTCTCTCGGAAGAAGAAGTTATAAATGCAGCAGCTTGTGCTGGAGTTGAAGTAAAAATAAGAAACCGTTTCTCTGAGATGAATGCGCCAAGAGATAGCTCATCCGTTAACAAGTAAGCTGATAAATTAACCAGATGCTTTGACTTTGTCATCTAGAAGATGCAAAATCAGATTCTAGAGACTTTCCTGTAGTATGTTCTGTTGTGAAATTTTGTGTTTCCCGGATATGGAGATTTTGCTAACTCCTGAAACCATTTTTAAATGAAGTATGCAGGAACAATATTGCATTCTCTAGTTTTGATATGCAACCTAGTCCTCTTGAATTTCTATGTTCATTTAATTCAGTGCAATGCACTTCTCAAATATTTACTGTTTGGTTTAGTTTTAATTGGAGTTTTACATTGGTTTGGTTTTCACAGGTATTACAATCTTGCACATGCTGTGAATGAAAGGGTTTTGAGGCAGCCTTCAATGCTACGAGCTGGAACTTTGCGTGATTATCAAATTGTAGGTTGCATTCTCTTAGTAATACTTGCCTTGACCAGTTTCTTTTCTTTGTTTATTGTCAACATCATTTCAAGTAGTTCTTTCTGGTTAATTTCGCGGTTGATCTTCCAGATTGGGATTGCAATGGATGCTTTCTTTGTATAACAACAAATTGAATGGAATTTTAGCGGATGAGATGGGTCTTGGGAAGACAGTACAGGTAGATCCTTGTTCTGTTCAAGGGTTTGTATTTCTTGCCACTAGATACTGCACTCTATCCCCACTTAAAAGTTTCTGTGCTTGTTCTAGTTGTGAGAAATTTGTTTGTCACTTTGTGAATTCCTTTTTTTTTTGTTAAGCCTTGGAAGCGTTAGTATTTACTCTTTTTTCTTTTCCTGATAAGTAAAACTGTAGTATGTACTAAAAAGAACTTACCGGTAAACTTTGCTATCTTGGGCGGTCTTAAAATTAATGTGCAGGTTATGTCGTTGATTGCTTATTTGATGGAGTTCAAAGGCAATTATGGCCCACATCTTATTATTGTTCCGAATGCTGTCTTGGTCAATTGGAAGGTTGGAACTTTATGGTTACACTGTCAAGGGCATTTAATTTCCATTGTTTTTATAAACGGCTAACTCAAGCTATTTAACAGAGTGAGCTTCATAATTGGCTACCATCAGTGTCCTGCATTTACTATGTCGGTGTGAAGGATCAGCGCTCAAAATTGTTTTCACAAGTAAGATGTCATGATTTCTTCATTTTGCTAAGTTAGTTCTGATATATTACCGAGTTTCTGTTTTTGTTATCTACTAATCAGGAGGTCTGTGCAATGAAATTCAACGTTCTTGTGACAACCTACGAGTTTGTCATGTATGATCGTTCAAAACTGTCAAAAGTTGATTGGAAGTATATTATAATTGATGAAGCACAACGGATGAAGGACAGAGAGTCTGTTCTAGCGCGCGATCTTGATCGATACCGCTGCCAGAGGCGCCTGCTTCTCACAGGAACACCCTTACAGGTTTGTTGAGGCTCACATTCTCCTCTTCATACACTTGGATTATCACAAGTTTTACTGTTTAGATTATGGTTTCCATTTTTTACCCGAGTTATTGTATATTTGATCAGCATAATATCATCCTCTTTTCTTACTAGGTGTTAGATTAAACAAGCATTCACTGGCTCTTTTCACTCCCCCCCCTTCTTTTTGTTGTGTTTGTGAGGAAAAGGAGGGTGGAGGGTGGGGGGTGGAAGGGGCAGGCAGAAATGGCCCTTTGAGCCTTTTGTCATTTCTCATATGGTTTTGCAACAAGACTCAATTTTTCATATCTAAGAGAGCATTTTCAAGAAACTTGGTGTTTCTGCGTCTCATTTGTTTGTCATGGTCAACATGTATTGCTGTTTAAGATATTCTTTTTGACCAACGTATTTAATATATACATCTCTCCTACAAATTTACAAACCTCTGAATGGGGACTATGGTCATTTGTATAAACTTTGCCTTGGTATTGTTAGATTAAAACATTTTTGGACATTGAAAAGGAAATCATGACACCCATAATGGGACGGAGGAAACTGAAAGCATCACTGAGACACTGACTACTGTTTAAGATATTCTTTTTGACCTTGTTCAATTCGAGGAATATGTTTGTATTACGGATAAGACCAAAATGTATTTACCTGTTGTGCTTACGGCCTTTAACCACAACTATCACTCTGAAGTAGGTTAAAACTGGCTCCATGCGATCCAAAACCCTAATTCACTTTTCACAATCATATCATAGTCCATCATAATTAGGTACTCTTAATTTTTATCTAACAAAAAGATATCAATCCCCTTAATCTGATTCCCCAGAATTTGTATCCTTGATTCCTTGACCTATCTTGGCTTAGGTTCCAAGCTCAGCGATACTGGTAAGAGCAAGATGTCTTAGGTCAGCCAGGAGATTTACCATTTTTTGACTTCTTGTGTTTGTACATGAACTCCATTGTGGTATATGCTAAGAACAATAATTCTTATTCATGGTACTGAGGGAATGCGCATGAAGTTACTACTGGTAGGCTAGCATTTTGTCTACTGTTTCATTGCTTTGTTAATTGTTGTACCTAATTTTTGGGCGGTGGGGAAATTCTTTAAACTGTGCAGAATGATCTCAAAGAACTCTGGTCACTCCTAAATTTACTCCTCCCAGAAGTGTTTGATAATCGGAATGCATTCCATGATTGGTTCTCAAAACCTTTTCAAAAGGAAGGCCCTACACATAATGTTGAGGATGACTGGCTTGAGACAGAGAAGAAGGTTATCATTATCCACCGACTTCATCAGATTCTCGAGCCTTTCATGCTCAGACGTCGTGTTGAAGATGTCGAAGGTTCACTTCCTCCAAAGGTATGCAGTTATTGAAGCTCTGGTGGTAAGTCCTTTACTGTGAATATTTTCTGATAATAATATCAATGGCAGGTTTCCATCATTTTAAGATGTAAAATGTCAGCTATTCAGGGTGCTGTTTATGATTGGATCAAATCTACGGGTACTCTTCGTGTTGATCCTGAAGATGAAAAGCTCATGGCTCAAAAAAGGCCAATGTATCAAGCTAAAACATTTAAAACATTATTTAATAGGTGTATGGAGCTTCGTAAAACTTGCAATCACCCTTTGCTTAACTACCCAAATTTTAATGATTTCTCCAAGGATTTCCTTGTCAGATCATGTGGGAAATTGTTTGTCCTGGATAGGATCCTGTTAAAACTCCAGAGAACAGGGCACCGAGTATTGCTCTTTAGTACCATGACAAAACTCCTAGATATATTGGAGGAATATTTGCAGTGGCGACGACTTGTGTACCGACGAATTGATGGGACAACTAGCCTAGAAGACCGAGAATCAGCTATTGTTGACTTCAATAGTTCTGATACAGACTGCTTCCTCTTCTTGCTAAGCATTCGTGCAGCTGGGCGTGGTTTGAATCTTCAGTCTGCTGACACGGTTGTCATATATGATCCTGACCCAAATCCCAAAAATGAGGAGCAGGCAGTTGCTAGAGCCCACCGCATTGGGCAGAAGAGAGAAGTGAAAGTAATCTACTTGGAAGCAGTGGTTGACAAGATCACTAGCCATCAGAAAGAAGATGAATATAGGAGTGGAGTTATAGTTGATTCAGAGGACGACCTTGCAGGTAAGGATCGATATATGGGATCGATTGAGGGCCTCATACGGAATAATATTCAGCAGTATAAGATTGATATGGCTGATGAAGTCATCAATGCTGGGAGGTTTGACCAAAGGACAACGCATGAAGAGCGGCGCTTGACTTTAGAGTCAATGTTACATGATGAGGAGAGATATCAAGAAACTGTTCATGATGTTCCCTCACTCCAGGAGGTAAACCGAATGATTGCTAGAAGTGAAGAAGAAGTAGAACTCTTTGATCAGATGGATGAGGAATTTGATTGGGTGGAAGAGATGACGAGATATGACCAGGTTCCTAAGTGGCTACGTGTTAATACTAGAGAAGTGAATACTACAATTGCTAACCTATCCAAAAAACGATCTGGAAACATTTCATTATGGGACAACATAGGCGTGGAATCCAGTGAAATGGCTTCTGATGTATCTACTAAACTTGAGAGGAAAAAGAGAAGGCTTAGGGGGAAAAAGTGTCCTATCTACACAGAACTGGACGAAGATGATGATTTGTCTGAAGCTAGTTCAGAAGAAAGGAGTGGATATTCTGAGAATGAAGAGGGAGAAATTGGAGGGTTGGAAAATGAAGAATATCGTGTAGCTATTGATGCACCTCCAGGTAATATGGACCGGTCAAAAGATGTTCCATTTTTGGCTGAGGGGCACGAGGATCATCCTCGACTTTCAGAAAGTCACAAAATTAAACATATACCTGAAGAAGCGGGTTCCTCGGGTTCATCTTCAGGCAGTCGAAGATTAATGCAAGTATTGTTGCCTTCTATCTCTGCCCAGAAGTTTGGTTCACTTTCTGCATTAGATGCAAGGCCAAGTTCTCTTTCGAAAAGGCTGGTAAATTTCTTTTCACCCTTTATTGGCATTCTTATATTGGAATCATTGGTTTCTTCAAGCTGCTTAATTTGTAATATTCTAATGCCGGCAGACTGATGAAATAGAGGAAGGAGAAATCACCATGTCTGGAGATTCCCTAATTGACTTCCAGCATTCTGATAGCTGGACTCATGATCGTGATGAGTGCAAGGATGAGCAGGATTTACAACCAAAGATTAAGAGGAAGCGTAGCATCCGAGCGAGGCCACGACATGCTGTTGAGAGGCAGGAAGAAAAACCCAGTGAGAAACCATCGATCCATTGTGGTGATTCTTCTCAGTTGCTATCACAGAAGGATCATAAATACGAGTCTCAGTTTAAAACTGATAAAGAACACAAAATGCTAGGAGAGCTTAATGCTTACAAGCATAACAGAAGTGACTTGCCCTTGAAAACTAGGCTAAATTTACATCCCCGGAAAAGTTCAAATCTGGTAAATGTGCCTGCCGCACTGAAACCTAGCAGAGTAAATTGCCTGCCTGATCCTTCAGAAGATGCCATAGAACATTCCAGAGAAAGTTGCAACAGTAAAGTTATGAATGGGACTGGCACTTCTAATGGCACTAAGATGTCTGATGGAGACATACGCAGGGTATGTAAAATAAGTTTATAACATCTATAATTTAAATTATATTCAATTGATAGATGCTGGTTGTTTGTATTTTCCATCAAGTTTCATTACATTAATTTTTAATGCATCTCATATGCTGACTTATGGATATGAGGAATCCAAGAATATCACATATTTTCCATGTTCTGAAGTTCATATGATCACGGTTTATTTTATGTATCTATTATATTTTAGTAGAGTTATTACCTTCTCGTAGTTTCACTCTTGTTGTCTACTCACAGTTCATACTGCATATCAATCTTACCTTTTCTCTAGCCATCGCCTGTTTAATAGCACTTACTTTGTCGACCAGGCTCAGCATGCTCATTGCCAACTTTGTTTTGAGGACCGCTGATGAAGTGTCCTGAAACATTCATATTATTTGTGAATGAATGATCATGAAGCAATTAATTTGGTTTCTCCCTTTTCTTACTTTATTCATGTTCTTTATCCACTTCCTCTAATAAGCATATAAGGACTATTGTTTAATCTGGGATTTGTCTTGTAAGTCTTTTTCCCCCTCTTATTTTGTTGGTCTTAATGAAGAGATTTGCCGTTGGATTCTTTTATTTGGAAGGCAAAAGCTCTTGCTAAAATTAACGATTTTGCTTGGTCTTTTTCCTTATAGGCAGTGTATGCGCCGCCTAGGTGGAATCGATCATCTACCGCCTCAATATGGCTGGGTACCTAGCGGTCTAACCGTCTTGGCAGACGGTCGGTTTGGCCCTAGTTCTGATCCTGATATTTGATTGCTTTTATTAGGTCATGAACCTAAAATTAATTTAGTATTTTCAAAACTGTAATTTTTTTCCTAATTTTTTCTTCACTATTTATATGCATGACTTTTTTTAATCTACAACTCTAAAATCTAGATCACTTCACTTATTTTGTAAGTACTAATTGAACTTTAATAAAAAAAATAATAAACTTGAAATTAAAGTCAAAGAATTGTTTAGGAAATGACTACAAATATGAATCTAATTATTTAATGAAGGCTTTGAAGCTTTACAATGTTTGAAAAAAATTATGTAGTCTTGTAGGATTTTTTGTTAATTTTTCATGTACAGTTAGAATATTTACACATAATCTGCTTTATATAGTACATACAAATATAAAATAAAATTATAAAAATTAACCAAGTAAAACCGACTAAGAAAACGTCTAGGCGCTAGACGATTCCCTCCACCACCTAGTTCCACCAATTGGTTTTTAGAACACTTTAATAGGTTCAGTATTGATGATTTATTTGCACGGCGCAAGTGTTACAAAGCTTTATGGACATTTGTGGGATGTGTATGTAGGCTAGCTCTCATTTATTTCTCCACTGTTTCAAGACATTGAAGTTGTGGTGTTTGTTATTTGGGTTTTTGGTTAAAGTTGGGTTTTTCCTGTGGGATTTGGAGAGTTGATTATTACAAGGTATTAGCAGTTGCCTTCCTCTGTTTTTCTCTGTGTGTGTGGGTGTATCCTTTGGCACACTTGGGACTCCAGAATTGTTTTTTCATAGCATGCATGTGAATAATAAAATTACCATCAATTGATCTTGTCTTTGTTATTTTTATGCGGTGATTTGTTCGACACTTGACAGATGAATGGTTTGTTTGGTTTGTAGTACCATCTTCACCATCATTTGTTCCCTTTATATAGTTTTTCCCATTTTTTAAAATTGTATGCAGTATTATGGCTTACAATTTGAATGATGTAGCCAAGACTTGTCTGATTTTGACCTGAGATTATTAACTTTGTGAACTGACGAAGAATTTTTTTTGGTCAAGTAAATGAGTAAATATTTTTGGATAAAATGTTGAATATAATTTTGTGTCATCGATGGTGAGTCATAGTAATCTTTTTGTGGTGTCACCATAATATATGCATGTGTGTGAACTTATGAAGATATAATACTTCTAGATAAAACAAGCATTCATTGGTGTGCAACATTGAGTGATTATTGCATTCCAAGTTGGAAAACAGGCGGTCTATTTACATAACAAAAAGGTCATACTTGAGGTAGATCTTTAGAGTGATGCTTGGAAAAATGTGATGAAAGTGAGTCAGTTGGGCAGTATTTCTCATTTTAGGTTTGAAGTTTAGTGAAGATACGTGTATCACAATTAATTGTATTAGTGGTTTGATTAATTATGTTTTTCATGTTGGTGATTACTCATTTTTGGATGTTCATGTTTTTAGTGCAAGAGTGTAATGAGCAAGTTGCAGAGGAGAATAGGTAAGGAAGGTCATCAAATAGTACCTTTGCTAACAGATCTCTGGAAGAGAAGTGAAACTACCGATTACATGACTGGTGCTGGGAATAGCCATCAGGATATACGAATGATCGACCAACGACTTGACAGATTTGAGTATAATGGAGTAATGGAGCTTGTTTCTGATGTGCAGCTTATGCTAAAAACCTCAGTACAGTATTATGGATTATCACATGAGGTATGGCTGCATGATTTTAATTAATTTTATAGTTCATTGCAAAAAATTGCGTTGCTTAAATTTTCGTCGGAGTATTTTTCCTGTTGTGTCTGGGAACAAATTAAGAGGCATTCTTTTAGAAGAGGTATGGATATAATGAAGTTATTAGTGTAGAGTTATCTTAGAAAATATCCTGACCATTAATTAAGTGTCTGAATTAATCTTTCAAATATCAGTTCTGCTGCATAACTCAGAAACTGCTCAAGTAGGTCATAATTTTCTTTTAGGGGAAATTATACTTCCCTGGAATTTCAACTGTCAAGAGGCTTGCCTGCGCTTGTTGAGATAAACTTCTATCCAGTTTACATTCTTCAGTAATTTTAAAGTCTATTGAAGGCTTCTCTTTGAGTTCCAAACTAATTTCTTTTATTATTTTTCGATTTTTTCTTATTTTGTCATTTTGCTGCTGCTTGTTTTACTTTGTCAACATGCAGCAATGTTCAGGATTTTAAATATATTTTTTAGATAAGTTCTTCTGGATGCTAGATTCACAAGTCTTACTTAGAGACTCTTTTTAGTTTTTATGTTGATACAGTCAAAAGATGGCACACTACCACTTTCCATGTACATAGGTCTCTTGTGTGTTGATAATCCTTCAGTTTCCATAATATACCGTCTGTAACTAAGCATCAGAAACTTCTATGTTTATGTCGGTAAGGCAATCTTGAAATACTGTATCTAGAGCCAGTGTCCAGGTCCTCCAGGATGGTGGAGATTCATACCTTCATCAGTTGGTGCTATGAAGTCTAGGTACTATTGTATGATACTATAGGATTTTCTGTTTTTCATTAAAGTAGCGGTAACTGTCAAAAATTTTCTTTATATGCTGCTTGGCTGCTAGGAGTTAGAAAAAATAAAATAAAATTGGACCTTGCGAAACCTCTTGGCGTGACTTAGTAAGATGGCTTTCTTGCATAAATTGAAAAAAAATCAAAAAGTTTTAATTTCTTGCCCTCTCACACACGTATGAAATTCTGCAATATATAATTCCAACGTATAGGTGCGAACAGAAGCAAGGAAAGTGCATGATCTCTTTTTCGACATATTGAAGCTGGCTTTTCCTTTGACGGATTTCCGAGAAGTCAGGAGCTCTGTCTGTTTTACCGGCCAGGCAGCTATTTCTACTCTTGCCGAACCTTCGAGACAGGTTCTTGCCGGTCAAAGCAAGCAACAAAAACATGCAAATGAGGCGGACCCAGAACCAAGTCCTCCTCAGAAGCCACCGTCTCGTGGACCAGTCCTTACTAGTGAATACAATAGGACCAGAAGCCATCTGCCTCAGAGGGAGACAAGGTTCGGAAGCAGCAGCAGCAACAGGGAATTAGGTCAGCAGGGAAGATTCTCGACTGCTTGCTCATCCAGGAGAGCTTGTTATATGTAAAAAGAACAGGAAAGACAGGGAAAAGTCAAAGTCGGGAAATGGGTCGGCTAGCCCAGCGTCACCTGCCAGTGTTGGCCGTAGCATTAAAAGTCCGGGTTCAGGTTCGAGTTCAAAGGAGACGAGATTGAGTCAGCACACTTCCCAACAGCAAGGGTGGGTTAACCAGCCTCCTCAACAGGTGAATGCTGGTGGAACAATAGGCTGGGCAAATCCTGTAAAGAGAATGAGAACAGATGCTGGGAAGAGGCGCCCAAGCCATTTGTGACTTGTTAGTGTCAAATACAAGAGAGAGAGAGAGAGAGAGAGAGAGAGAGAGAGAGAGAGAGAGAGACCAATTTGTAATGGATTTCAGGTGCAGTGTATATTTGATCCATTGCGGGGATGCCTCCTTCGGGCGAATTTCTAGTTTCATATATACCATTTTCCATTTATAAAGAAAATTATGTCAACATGCCAGAATACATAATTGAAATGCCAATAAGTTTGAGTTGAGGTTTTTGGGAGCACTATTCCCACGTGTTTTTAATACTTTCACATGATTATTTTTCACATGAAGGAGGGACCACTGTATGCTTACGTGAGAGAATCATTATTAAAAATACATACGAAAATATCAATCCGAATTTAATCGAATTTGAGATTGAACAAGGACTGCATTACTAAAGAAATCCATGCAAAATCAATGTTTTCCAACTATCCACCAAATATGTTCAATGGATCTAGGCAAATGAAACATGAGCTTGGAAAATCTTTCTGCTTTGAAGCTAAAGACGATCACAAGCCACTTCTTGACATTCCAAATTAAGTAATAGCGAGATGAGAAACTGGCAATTACAACATGAAACCAATAGTTAATTTATTAACATTGAACGACGAAACTAATACACATGGATGGAATTCTTGTTTTTCATTTCCTCCCATTAATTCGTCTTTAAAGTTCAGAGTTCTGATGATTTAAACAGGAGGAGAAAACTTATGTACAGATACAGCACGTGAGATAAGGAGCTATGGATCCACTGGACCAGCTGCCATTGCTTCGTCGCCAGAGTCGTATTCGGCTTCACTCAGTTCCTCATCACTTGATTTCTCTTCTGGAACTTCCCCCACATCTTCTGCCTTGGCATATTTCTCACAGTACTCTGGATTAATGTTGCGGTACAATTCAAAACTAGGATTTTAAGAAGGAAAAAGAAATGCAAAGAAACCTCGAGTTCTGAGCCAGTATGGAAATGATGCCAGCTAAACAAATCAAAATCCTACTATGCATCGACAATTAACATGAGCAACTGAGATGATGATTTATACTGAAGAAAAAACAAGGTAATACTCCAGATCCTTTAAAATCACAAACCTCAAAGCTAATATGACTAGTCCTTCTAAACCCACGATCTCATTTCAAAACTTGCAAGGTGAACTGAACCTTCAAAGTAATCTTAATCTATTGACCAATGCTCATACTGACAAAGCGGTTATGGCAATATTACTAGTAACATGAAGACTTTACAGGGTTCACCTCTTAATTAACATGGATTGGAGTGCTAGCTGAATATGTATTTCGGTATTGTATAATAATGATGATCTCATCCAGAAAATAAAGGAGTGAATTTCAATTAAGGGTGAAGAAAGTATTTGCTTCACAATTTATACATACGCCATGTATCTCTTGTGCAAGCGACTGAGCGAACAGAGGCTGAGAGAATATGAAGCATAAAGCTGCTCATATAGAAACCAAGGCAATCACTACTTGCTTATAGTGATACATCTTAATTTACTTGTAACAGAAGGACGTCAACCTGTCCTTTCCTAGCCTCAAAGATATACATTCTAAAATTTGTGATTTAAAATTGTATTTAAGCGAATGATAACTATACTAAGAAGTTTGTTTCTAGCTACTTCTCTATAGTCTATACGGAATGTCGAAACCAATTTCTTAGAGTTGGTTAGAAATATATGAACTCTCCCCAGGGACCAGACTCGTCTAACATTCGTCAACTGAAACCAGTCCACTATCACCACTAACCAATCTTTACAGCACTTGCATACCGTCTCCACTAGCATCATCATCACAGAAAGAAAGATATGCTTTCACACTTTCTATTAAAACTCATGTTTTACACGTTATTTAGCAAGTAAGCTTTTTACTTTTGCTTTAGGAGGAATATTTGAAAAGCATGTCTGGTAAAAAAATAATTGTAAATGCAATACTATTACTCTGTTGGAAAGCATGACAAGTATACTTGTTATAGAATCTTTATTGGGGTGATGAAAAGCTGGTCTGTTAGAAGTGCGAATAAAGAACTTTACCCCTGGAGGAAAGCATGACTTGTTATAGCATCTTTATTTAAGTAATGAAACGTCAAAGGTTAACACTTGTGGTAGCATTTGACTGATGGCATCAGTACAATAGGTGGGAGGAAGGGTGCCAACAGTGCTAGGAATATAATAATGATAGAACTTACTTTTATATGGCCATGCCTCTGTTACGGTGAAAATGAAATATTACTGGTTTTCACTCTTCATAAACAAAAGCAATAACCTTGTTGTAGCATCCTAATTGAGGTGATGAAACATCAAAGAGCAAGTGGTATTGTAGCATTATATCAGTCCAATTGGCGGGAAAAAATGGCGCCGGAGCTCATTTTATATGGTCATGCCTTTGTTGAGGTGGCCAATGACAGAATGAGTGATCTTCACTCTTCATAAACAAAAGCAATAACCTTCTTAAACTTCAATTAGTTGTTATTCTTTCTTGCAGAAAGTACCTTCCATAGCATAACCAAACATAAAAGCCCTTGCAATTTAAGCTTATATTTCTTTGTAGCTTTCTCATGGCAACAAGTGAAAAATAAGTATAAAACAAAACAATACTAAAAACTTCACTCATCATATGCTATATTGACATTACAATGTGTGCATTTCCCTAAGTGTAAAAATTTCAAGAGGTTCAATACCTTTAACTTTTTGTTCATAAGAAGCTCGATCGCGCATCATTAGAGCAGCTGCGTCCCCATTCAGTGGGTCCGATGGATTTGGGTATAAAAGAAGTTGTGGGAGGAACACTTCAAACACATTTACTAGATCTGAAAAGCATAGGTGTCAACATCAGAGGTCAATAAGTTTAAGCAGTAAACTGTAAAATAGTTTATTCATAAAAAATAAAAACCCAACAGGGTCTTATTTATGATACACATATGACATTGATATTTTACCAAACATAGGACTCCAAGTCTGATTAATAACATCTAAGCAAACAGAGCCAGACCTGAAAATTAATAGAACACCAAAATGTCAGACATGAAGAATCTTTTAAGGGAAATTAAGATGTTGAATTGCCCACTAAGGAAAATAATGAAGATGTTGAAAATTACTCACATTTCGTCCACATTCGGGTGATAAATCTTATTAATAAAGCCTATGGATGGAGATTTATACGGATAAGCATCTGGAAGCTCAACCCTTATCCTCCACACGCCTCCATGGTAAGGACCTAACACAATTCATTATGAGATAAAAAATTGTAAAAACATAAATTTAGAAATTAAATAGCAATTTCCAGTCTAGCACTAAATTTAGAAAACATAAGCTGCAAAACTGCAGCTGTCATGAACATTACATACAAGAACAGAAAGGAACCCCTGCATATTCTTTTTTATTGCCTAAATTAATTCTAGATTTGGACATTGGAAAAGCACCAAAAAAATGCAAAGTGTTAGCAAATAGACCATCTAATAGGACTATTAGCAACAATACACCCCTCCTCCCCCAACCCCAAATCCCAGGAAAGCATGACAAAACTTAAAAAATTATATATTTGAAAGATGGGTATTGAATAGATAATATAAACACAATATCAAAAGGAAAGATTAATTGACAGTAGAATTTCCCCAAAAAAGATTTTTTCTTTCTTTTCATAGTAGTGAAACAAGTATAAAATTCAAAGATGCAATTGAATGCCCATAAGATGTACAGAAGGTCAAACATAGCTAAATCAAGAATATTCAAGACCCCCAATAGCAATAACATTAAAAAGCTCAAAAATTCAATTTAGAGGCATAAAGATTAAAACTTAAAACATGGGTGTGAAAAATTTACTGTCACTGGGGCCATGGAAATGTACATAGAACTCCTGCATACCATCATTGATCATCTCTACCTTGTAATCACTCATCATCCTAATCCCACCAACAAGAAGAAAAACAAAGAGAATAAAAACAATTAAAATAAAAAATAACTATAATTAATTGTTTAAAATAAGATTGAAAAAAAGGAAAATTAGAGGATTAACAGTTTCATCAAGTCCATCTCTCTGCGTTTGCTTGGGGAAGACATGACTTTTCTTTCTTTTTTTCTCTTCTAAATTTGTGTAACTTGTGTTTTGAGGGGTTGAGAGAGAGAAGGGGATGAGAAGAAATGAGTTATAGTTGCACAACTAAGAAGCGAAATGGTTCAGGCATCAATGAGTGAAACTAGGTAGCGGAGACACGAAAAATAATATTTATGATTAGGCCCCTTAATTTTAAAATATTTATTTTTTGTTTAAGTTACTTGGTTTACATTTTCTAGATTTCTCTCCTATATCCCCGTGACACCTCTCCTCTCACTCACTCTCTCTCTATATATACTATTTGCCCACGCACCCTCTCTCTCAGTCACTCTCTCCCCCGGAATTGGTTATCATAAAGTTTATTTTAGAATAAGTTGGTTAATTGACCAATAGAATACTAATATTTATATTTGTATTAGCATTTTATTGGTCAATTTATCAAAAAAATAATTTCATACTAACTGAATCCCTCTCTCTATATAAAAGTCATTTCAGTGGCGGATCAGTCCGTTAGTATATGGACGGTAGAATTTATTTAAAACTTTGGACGATCAAAATAATTTATTAGGGTGAACGATAAATTCAAAATCAGTTATATTTTATTTTATATATATTATATTTATATAATTTAATTTGACATAATATTTTAATGTACATTATCATCATTTTATTACGTTATTACTATTAAATTAAACATTTAATGATAATAAATATCGAATATAAATTTAGCAAATAAAATACCTTTTGTGGATCTAAGAGACCCTTTTTATGACTGTGGAGCTCTGGTTAGCAATTGACTAATTAAAAATTGCACATAATATTTAAATTATATATTTAAATAAGTCAAAAAGATATATTTACTTTGGATCATCTAATAATTATGCTCGCCTAACATTAACTCAGAAAAAGAAAAAGAAAATTGAAAACAATTCATTATAATATGGACCTTCTATTTTGAAGAGTACTGAATGAATCACCGGCATATTATATTAATATCCGGTAGCATTCGCGTTACGTGTATAAATTATGTGGGATAAAATAAAAATTATATAAAATTTGAAGGATTAAATAAAAAACATTAATATAAAAATGACAAAATAATAAATATGGTAAAAGCCGAAGAGCATTTTAAGCCGGGAAATACCCCTTTCGTCTATTTAAAAAAATATTATTTGTTGAGTCTGTTGCATAGACAATTTAATATGTTATTTAAATATTCAAATTGAAGAAATTATTATGTCTAAAATTAAATTAAAAATTTTAATAGCACAAATGAGAAAAAAATAAAGAATTTTTTTAAATTATTATAGTAATTGGAGATGTGAATAATATTCATCTTTACATAGAAACTTTTTAAAAAATTTCAAGTGCTCAGATTTAAAAATTTTCAATTACAAATGTCTTTAATGATACTTTTTATTAAGCTGTAAAAAGTTTGATAAATTATTCAAACATCCTCAAATTATAATTTTCTTTTGATACTCGAATTATATTCGTTCGAAAAATTTAAACTGATCGGGCTCGATTCGGTAACTAAACGAACCTAAATCAAATCTTATTTTATACTCGATAAATCTTTTTTTTTATGTATGAATTCTTAAAGATATATTATTTGAATTTGGATATGGTATTGAAGAACGGTTATTTTCATTATTTTATTTGTCTAAAACTTATTATTACTTGTCTAATAATAAATTTTGTTATTACTTGTACTAATTAGATGGTTTATGATTTTTATTATTTTATTTGTCTAAAGTTAAAACAATTTATATCAATTTAAGTTGAAATTATCAATATTAATGCTATATATTTTCATCCATTAAGAAGAAACCATATACATTTAAAATTTTACCCTCTAAACTATAATATAATAGTTGTATTCATAAGTAAATTCAATCAAATCCATGACAACCATTTAATTTAATAGTGTCACCAGCTTATGGTGCGTTTGGATTAAGACTAATCGCATAAAGACTTTCCAAGATAGTCCAAATTGGATCCTACTCCACCCAATATGTTAAACTTGGTACCTGTTTGGCAAAACTAGTTTGATGTTAACCTCAAGTCCTAATCAAAGTTTTTTTTTCTTCTTTTGATAAAGCCCTAGAATAAAAACTCTCATTGATAAATGAATCGAATTACAAAAATATTAGAGTCGAAATTCAAACTCGAGAACATTAATATATATATTTTTAAAATATACAGACTTACGTAGTTCTTCAACACGAACAACGAAAAAGAGGCCGTCGTGATAACCTCACACTTAAATCTGAATAGATCTGCCTTTGACGGTTAATGTCAATCAAACTTCCTCCACAAAAAAAGCTCCATAAAAAGAGAAAATAAGAGGAAAAAATTTAGGCGAGAATTACTTTAGTGTAGATCAGAGATCCTCCCCAAATCCTAATCAAAGTTAACTTTACCTTAAAGGGACTATTTCAATACAATTAAAATGAGTAATTAAAAGCTTTATTTATTAAGTTATTACATCTTTTCTAATGTCAAAGAGTTTAATCTACATAACTAATATTTAAGAACAATAATAAAGAAATAAAGTTAACATGACTCAAAATTTAAGAAATACCTATATTTTCATTTAGTATTTATTTCAAACATACACTATTTTATAATGACATCAAAATTATACAGATCTTAATTATATAATTTTATCAAACATCACTTTAGACCAACTGACTCATAAATCTCGATTGAGAGGCTTCCATGATTTTTTTAAAAAAAATTTGTTTTTGAAGTTCCACGTGCTTCATTCACTCTTACAATATTAAAAACTAATCAAACCTCATTAAAATAATAATAATAAACTCATAAATAAAACGAAAACACTTAATCCACAGACCACATAAAACAATTAGAAGTTAATTAGAAGTCATTTATCCTTAAGTTGTCACCAAACAGTCGGATCCAATCAACAACAATTCTAGTTCACAAGTTCGCGCAACAGTGTTTTTTTTAAAAGATAACATGATTGGTCATCAAATTTGATTTAAAACAAGTACATAACACCCTGTTTGGATTGTGGAAAAGTGGGTATGATTAAAGTGAAAAAGTGAGGCATGTAGGTGTATGGTATTTTCTTTGTAGATCATGTGAAATCCAGTAAGTATCCAGTTAATGGAAAAGTACTACAGTTTCTGACCAAATTCTAAGAAGAATTAGTCATAGGACCCCACAAATACCATTTAACATCACACCAGACCTTATATACACTACACTGTACTAGTACTAGTCATGTCTTAAATGAATCTAATAAAATTATGACTATTGCCAGACGCCGTGCGTGTATACATTATGTTGGATAAAATAAAAATTTTATAAAAATTAAGGTTATAAGAAAAAAAGTAATATAAAAAGATAAAATAATATTATAGTTAAAGTTACAGGGTCAAAAAAGAGAACAAATAAAAAATTTAAAAGAAACTTACTGATCCGGTTAGCATGAAGTAAATTTCACAATATAGTGTTGACATGCATGCAAAAAAATCACCTTCTCACTTACGTGTCAGTATTATATTAAACATGAAATAAATTTATCTCGTGTTAATCACTCCCGAAATTTACCTATAATATTAGACATTTACCGCGATATACTGTCACCTAAGATCAGTTATATTATAATCTAAAAAATAGTATCTAATAAAAGTAGGCTGCTCAAACATTTTATAATTTTGGCTAAACTCCACATTCACATATCCTAGTTAAAGCATATACTTTAGCAGCAGCAGCAGCAACCACACCACAATGAAATCAATCCATCAAAATTCCATAAAGAGCCTTTATGCTACCTTAAACCCATCAAAATTCCATAAAAAGCCTTGGATACAACAAATATTCCGACTAGCTGGTTACTGTAATTCAAACGCAGCGTTTGGGGCTCAAACGCAGCGTTTGGGGCTCAAACGCAGCGCGCCAGCTTTAGTGCAATGTGTTTAGAGAGAGGTACCCTTGGTATAGTTGTTCAATTCTTATAAACATAAAATAGAAAAGAGGCAAAAGGCAAAAGGCAAAAGGGACAACATTGACTTCACAGAAAAACCACCACCTTCAACAGTGTAAGATCATTCATCATACTCGTAGGAAGAAAAAACATAGTTGAAGAATCATAATAATAGCAAAAAATGTAACCTTACTGTGAGAAGTAAAGAAAAGGTACAACTTGATTCATTAACATTTTTTTTATTTGTTCCTCTTCATCATATACTGGTCTGCACAGCCATGCTATTTATATAACACTGAGGAATGAGCTAGAGAGTAAAAGAATTGTACTCGTTTAGGAGGCGTTATATGCATGATGAATGAGCAGAAAAACGTCTTCCAAAAACAACTGATCAGCTGCTTCCATCTCAAAAAATTCCACTCCATTATCCGCTGCTGTATAATTATGGCAATAAATAAAATAAAATCCTAGACTCGTACCATTCAACTACCTTTATGAACTTGCGCCGGTGGAAGATTCTTTTCCTTTGAAAAAAGTTGAAAAGAGAAACCGCAAAAAATGATGCAGCAATATACATCTCTGGCCAAGGTGTTGAAACTAGTCCATCTTTGAATACTCTCTGAAATTCAAATGAGTCTTCTTTGGAGAACAATAAATGTATCCAGGAGACTTCATTGCTCCTTGTCCAATGCAATTTGTTGCGGCAGATCCAAACTCCGGTTCTTCATCATCGCTGTTAATTTCAATCGGAGTGGACCTATTCTGTTGACCTCTTCGCCTAAGAAGAAAGACATTGAAATAGTAGCTCACCAACTGTTCCCTCCTTTTGTAAGGGAAAAGCTTACATATTTCATCCCAGAAACACTTTTCTTGTGAAGGAGGGTTTGACTTTACTATACTCTCAAATTTCTTTTCTTCTGCTTGAGCCCAAGAGAGTGCAATTTCCTCACCCATCTTATCAATGTGCCAACGGTAGAAGGCCATGCCCAATTCAAGCTTTACCTTGAACCTTTTCTCCCCAACATGAAATTTGACACATTCAAAGGAACCTTGGAATTCACAGCCACATAAATCATGTCTTCCGAATCCAATGCGATCCCTTTCAATCAGCTTGTTACAGTTGACTCCTTTTTCCTGCGGCCAAACATGTGTACCTAACCATTTGGAATCACTTTCATATGTCTCCCCATTCCACTCTGGAACTTTTGCTTGAAAATTTGGCCCCATAGGAATTCTCTTACGACTGTGATTGTTGATCCACAAGCCATTGAGTACATCCGCGGTCTGTGAATCAGACTGTTTATCATAGAGATCCTCCAAGTCACTTTGAGTGCCTGAGGATGAGGACTCTGAACATGCTCTTGCTTGAGACTTTTTACGGGAAAGGATTGCTCTAGATTCTTTTGCAGTACGGATCCTCCGGCTGAATCTTGATATCTCAGACCCGGAATGATCTTCATACATGGTTGGATGCATCTTTTGCTTCTTCTATAAAAAATGGAAGTTGTTTGAATTTAGTGATTCATGGACATTGGTTTCTTTATAATTCTCTAAGGATATTTTCATTATTGAATAACATAACAAAATGCAACAAATTTAGATTCCAAGATTAAATAAAAGAAATGCGACAACTTAACCACAGATGCTACGTTATGTAAGGAATACAATAATAAATTTTTACGATGGTACTCTCCACAACAATCAACCCACTTACTAGTACATTTCAAAATTTTACACCCCATTAACTAGGGATGAGACCAGAAATTTTGGATAAGCACAAATATATAATATATATATAAATTATTATTTTTTTCACAAGTAATAAAAAGATATCGTAATATAGTATAATATTTAATTTAAAATAATTCATTACAATTTATTGTATATATTAAATAAAGAAGAACATTTTTAATAGTCAATTCCACAAAATGTGCATTAAAGACCATATAGAAGATTGCAACTTCAATTTAATACCAAAAGTAACTTTTTATTTATCAATTAACATGAACAATTAGTTAGCTAATTCGAATTATTGAAGTAAGAGCGAAAAAATTATACTTGCATCATATTATTTAACAGACAATAATATAAATAATGAAATTGTATAAACCATAAGTGATAGTGAAACTAATGCTAATTTTCTTCTTCAATACTAAGCAAAGACAATGATCTCCTTGGGGTCACCTAGAAATAGTTAATATGGGATTATGTGTTGCGCATAGTTGGTGGTCATATCCTCAGTACAACAGATTTGTAAAAAATAATTTCTGCCACACCCATTTACCACAGAAAATTCACATTCAAAATTACATTTCCAAAAATATAAAAGATGTAAGATGGAAATTGCCTTTATAAAATTCACCGTTCTCTTACTAGAGACAAACAGAAACTACTTCAAAACATTAATTTTACCAAATTTATAAATTAAATCTCACTATAAAAAGTAAGAGGGTAAAAAGTTAATGTTCATTCATTTTTTAAAAAAATAAGAGGGACAAAGTTTTATTTTATTTAAGCTTAATAATATAATTTCTAATGAAACAAAATTTATACCCAATAACTTTTTCTTCCTAGAATTGCCAATGTTCTAAAAGGCGCTAGGCGGGAGGGCCTAGTGCCTAGAAGGCTTAGGCGGAATTTTTTATTTTAAACCAATTTTAATATTTTATCTTACATTTATCCAAACAAAACAATCATATAAAGCAAAACAATCTATAATGAAGATAATAAAGGTCTTTGACTAAAGTTCAAACGCATCCATATTACTAATGTCAAAGTTCAAACACAAACATGCAATTGTTCAAAGTTCAAACATATTTTTAACGTATTAATTTTATTCATAAACAAAATTGCTATTAAATAATAAAATTTAAAATTTCAAGAATTTAATTCAATATTAGAACTTAAGAAACTAAACATAAATTTAAGAATTATATTGAATTAAACTAAATATTACAAATGTATCATCATTTATATAATTTGAATCTGGTACAAGTTCAAAAAATTATAATTATAATAAAATCATCCATTATGACTTGATATTGTTTACTTGTTGTAATTTGATATGTTATAACTTGTATTATGAATATGGTAAATAATTAAAAAAGTAAATATACCAATATCTGGTTTGGGTAGTTATTAAAATAAAACAAACCTCTTCGCCTAAGCCCCGCCTAATTTTCTGGAGGGATTTTTTTGCCACCATGGGCCTAGATGAGGCACCAGGGGGCCTAGCGCCTAGGCGAGGCGCCAAGGGGGGCCTAGTGCCTAGGCGAGGCACCAAAAGGGACCTAGCGCCTAGGCGGAGCCTAGACCTAGACGGAGATTTTTAAAACACTGATAATTGCCCCTCTAGCCACACGCCCACACACATGGTTTCATCCCTGCCATTAACTAATAAATAATTAAATATGTAGTCTTATCTCTCGATGAATATCTTGCTTTCCATTTTGTTCCACCTAAATTGCATCTAATAACCCCTTTTACAAGGAAAACAATCTATAGAATATTTAAACAATTTATACAGCCTCCCTTACAGAATATAAGATCAATTGACATTTGAAAAATCATTGTGAAACATCTTCAAATCCAAAATTGATATGAATCTACTTTGTTTTATTTGACACAATTAAGAAAATTATAAACAATCTAAACTATATTATAAGTACAAGATATTTTTTCCCCAAAAATTTAAATGAATCATGTCAATCATGAAAACAAAAGAGGCAAGGCTTCAATGCATTAATGATCTCTCTTTAGATCTTGAACTTCACAATGAAAACAGCAATTAGGATGAAAATTGATGAACTAATTTCATGTTAGCCAACCCCTTCCCAATCTAACATGATATAATTCTTTCCTGTTTGATGTCCTAAAATTCGTGCAGTAACCCTTCTTACTTACTAAAATAGTAGTCTGCGGAAAATTTAGCACATCTTATAATTATAAGAAATGATAACACAATGCCTCCCCCAACAATTGAATAAATTCCCCTCCCCCCTCTCCACAAAAAAGAAATAGTCTTTAGTCTACAAAGAGCATTCTTCTCTCATAGCAGTGATTTTCTTTTTCCTTTTGTAAAATCAAAATGTTTATTGAATGAAAAGAGGACTGCAAGCATAGAAGGGCAAGGAGTTCATCCACCCACTGACCCTGTCCTATATAACAAGTGGAAATAAAAGAAAACGCTAAAAAGATGGCAACTCTTAAGTCTACACAGGAATGCTTCTTCTCTTCCATGTGTATCATATCTAAAGTTCAATGATAATGAGATTATCTAAGTCCAGCTCAAAAAAATAAAAACAAACGTTTCAGGCTAAGTCTCACGTTTCTACAAAAAATTAATGAATTATTCTCAAACAAATAAGTCAATAAAACCAAATTTCAAATCATTAAGGAGCTATTTTAATTCCTTTATATAATAGATTGATATATTTGAAAACTAAATTGAACTCTACCTTATTACTAAACTCACTAACTCGAAACAAATACTCGTGGAAGATTTATAAGCTATGTTCTAAAAATCGGCCTAGACGCTAGGCGGGGGCCTGGCGCCGCGCCTAAGGCCAAATTGGTGAAAAGAGCGGGCTAGGCGGGAAAGGCGAGGCCTAGGCGGAGTTTTTTTAAAAAAAATTACTACCAAAACCAAATCTTAATATATTTATTTTTCTAATGATTTATCATATTCTTAATGCAAGTTGTAGTATATCAAATCACAACAAAAAGTGAACAAGATCAAGTCAAAATGGATAATTTTATTATGGTTATAATTTTTTGAACTTGTACTAACTTGAAATTCTATAAATGATGATACATTTGTAATATTTAGTTTAATTCAATATAATTCTTAAATTTATGTTTGATTTCTTAAGTTTTAATATTGAATTGAATTCTTAAAATTTTAAATTTTATTATTTAATACCAATTTTGTTTATGAATAAAATTAATACGTCAAAAATATGATAGTCATACTTAGTATATTTGTCATTTAATTTAAATCCTCAATTTTGAAAATTACACAAATTAAAATAATTTCATAATTAATAATATCAAATGTCTCATTCAATAAACTTTACACTAATTTTTAAAAATAACATTTATTTAAATTTTTTAAAGAGAAGAAGTACGTATATAATTATATATATGAAGATATCAAGATACTTCTTACTAGTTATTACATACTAATAACACTAATTCTATAATTTAATTATTTCAAACAATGGATATATATTTTACTACTTAAGTGCAATTACTACTAATTCTATAATTTAATTATTATCTTATTATAGATTATTTTGTTTTATATTATTGTTTTGTTAGAATAATGTAAGATAAAATATTACAATTGTTTTAAAATAAAAATCCCGCCTAAACCCCCAGGCGCTAGGCCCCCTCTGGCCTTCCGCCTAGCGCCTTTTAGAACATTGTTTATAAGGGAAGTATACAAAAAGAAAAGGCCAAATCAACTCAAAGAAACATGGAAATGGAGACATAAATTAGTTGGGCACTCCATGAATATATTTTGCTACAAAACACATGTAGTGAATCAATATATTTTGCTACAGTATTGAGATTATTTCTATTTCATTAGCTAGGGTATAGATTAATAATGTGATGTAGGCATAAAGCGCATTAGAACAATTCTTAAAGGACACATGCAAACACATTGATGAAATAAAAGGCCAAATGAAATTAAGAAAATAGAAAATGAGAAATGAACCATGCACAGATTCAGGTGACTTGGTCATTTCAATGGAAACAATGGGAGCATTAAAGGAACAAGTGATGCTACAAAATAATGGTCAATTGTATAATTTTAAAATATATACTAATGTTAACAGAAAAAAAATGCAAGAAAAATGGTAGATAGGTATCAGGCACTATCTGGACACAAAAAAAAAGGCGTGTTTAAACACTTCATACAGAAAATCAATAAACAGCTTACAATAAGGAATGTATGTAAAGGTGAGCTATTCAGAAACAGTAACTTAAGAAAACACCCATAATGGCACTTGATCATTCCTTAACAAATCAAGAAAAAACAGCATAACTCATTCAGACATATGGATATGTATATAGTTTAAGCAACCGCAAGACAATGATGTTGTGTGGTGATGGAATATAATTGTTCCACGTATACAATAAGAGAAGAATTAAACAAGCTGTTTTAAACTGTAGTTAGCAGCTTAATACACTGTCTGGCTATTGCTTTAAAAGTTCAAAGTGTTGAGCAGTATGATGCACACACACAAAACCATGCCAAACACATAACAATAGCATCCAGGATATAAGAATCATGAACTATTCAAAAGTTAGACAACATTTTAGTATTCATAGAACAGAGATATTTGTCAGATATACCTGCCAAATAGATTTCTCAGCACTTGAATCAGAATTCCTTTTCAATAACATCACGTCTCGAGCCAACAGAACCTGCTTCCATTGCTGCTCGTTCCCAAAAGACTTCCATTTCGACCTTTCTGGTAAAGACCCAAGGGCTGGATCACAGGGATCCTTTGCAACCTTTCTGACCCAATCCAGTAATGACAAATAACACTCACGTTTTCTCTTTCGATTACAACCATCTTCCTTGACCACACTCTTGACATCTATATCATGCTCTTCAACATCAGCAATTCCTTCGTCATTGTCATTTTTCTTATTTTCATCCAACTGCACAAAACTCTGAACCTCATTATTCTTACACTTCTTTCGCCTGGAACCACAATCCCCAACTACACTTGACTCGAAGTGTTTGTCACTGCATTTTTTCTTGGGTTCATCCAGCCCTACAAAACTCCCAACCTGTCCACCGTTGCACATTTTTCCGCCACTGGTAAAATTCAATTTACTCTCCTCCAAATCCAACTGCAAGTGCTCCCCATCTTTCTTCTCCTGCTCCAAATTTTCAGAAGAGAAACCTTTAGACACTGATTCTAAGTCCATCATAAACACACTCTGAATCGTCTCACTATCTTCAAATCCACCCTTCGAGTCTCTATCTTTAACAGTTCTTTGCATCCATTTATCCAATGTATCTAAATACTTGGCATAAATCAGTTTCAAAGCTGGAGCAACACCAGAATCCAACCCGGACTCTTTCGCCACAAAATCCCACAACCCATTCTCAGAAACTGCCTCATATCCACCTTTTTCTCTCACTACCGAGTACAGTTTAAACAAATCCACAGATTGCCCATTCCCAAGCATCGGAGGTAAATGCCTAACACAATGACTACCACAGATTTCTTTCAGAAAAACAGACACAAATGGATTAAACAAACATTTAATCTCATCCTTTTCGCCACCTTTAACATACCCTTTTGAGCCCGGTTCTAGATCCACCCAAAAATCGTTCGACCGAAGCTTTTGAAGGGAAACGAAGCAATCTAAAGCAGACCCATCATCTACCTTTGACAACCCTGCCATGTGAATTCAAACCCTAAAATCCAAATCACTCCATTCATATATATACAGCTTTTTACAGAAGAAAAGAAAAAAAATGAAACTTAAGCAAAGTATTAGTGAAAGAAAAAAATCCCTATACAAAGAAGTATTAAGATACCAATAAATCAAACATCTGGGGTGTACGGAGAGGGAAGGTTTTGGCGGGAATACATTGATCTAGGACTGGGAATTTATTTGGCCCGCCATAATTTAAGTCCCGCCCTTTTCTCTCTCCAAAAAAAACGAAAAACCCAAAAGGGGCGAAGGACTAGACTTTTGTCAAGTTTTGAACAGATATACAGACCCTTTTCTTCAAAAAAAAATAAATGGGAAATCAAGGATTTGTCAATTTGTGTCACAGGGGAAAGAAGGAAGGACGTACCAGTAATTGAGGGGTGGAATTTGGTGAGACCCCCTTTTGACGCTTGCTCTCCTTATCTCTCTATTTCTACCAATTCTTTGCCCCTTTTTGTAAAACCCACCTTTTTTTTTCTTTATTTAAAGAACTCTTCTTGTTGTTGTGGGGTGATGGGGGAGAGATCTAGATTAAAAAAGTGGTTTGGATGGAGTAAATTAGGGTTTTCAAGAGTTGGCCACAAATATTTGTTTATAGGGGGAATAATTTGTCTAACTATGGTTTGATAACTTGACTAGGATGTTGAGTTTGTTGTTAGGGATTGGATGAGGGGCTTTTTTGGAAGGAAAAAAGAGTTATGCTACTCAAATTGTAAAGTGGGTATGGAGGTAGTGGTTTGCAAATCTTAGTTGGTCCACTAATGGCCTTTGGGTCCACCCATGTGGCTAATATTTAATAATTATTATTTTTATTTGATGAGATAAGATTTTAATTTTAAATTATATTGTTGACAATTAGTAGTATCAATTGGACTTTGTGAGAAAGTTTAAAATTTTTCATTTTTCAACAATCGATTTGGTCAAAAATGGTAGAATTGATGGGTTTCAACCGGTTGAGTTGACCCAATCAATTGATTTTTAATTATTTTTTTATTTAGTTATATTGTAATTAAATTTATTATGTTTTAATTTTTAAAAATAATTTTTTTAAATTTTTTTATTAATTACTAATAATATATATTTTTATGACGTCACATGTTCGACCACTAATTTAAAATATTAATCCACACTCGAATCAATTTAAAATATCAAGTTTGAGTTCAAGCTCAATTCGTTTGAACTTAGAAAAATATGTCCACGTTCAGCACAAATTCAAGAGTTTTAGGGGGTTTTCAATCAAGTTTATATAAAAAAGCAATATAATTAAGATTAGATTTTCAACACAAAATAAAAAATATAATCCTTAATTAGCTCCTTAAGATGTTTAGCAAACATTGTCTAAATTAACAAGTGAGCTTAGATACCACATTATTTATCATTTTAAATATTTTATCTTCATATTTAATAATTAATTAATACAAATGGAATTTCAGTAGGCCGAAGGATAGGATTTTGAAACTCTTGACCAACCCACTTAGCAATCCTATTGAAAATCAGCCCAAGAACTTGATCCAATTCCGGACTAGAGTCACAACAACAACTAAGGGTGTAAACGAACCGAGTTGATTCGAGTATTGAGTTGCTCAGATTTGGTTCACAAAATTTATCGAATATAAAATATATTTTGATTGGGGCTCATTTAGCTATCGAGTCGAGCACGATTCTGAGTCGAGTAGTTTGAAATTTTCGAATGAATATGATTTGAGTATCAATAGAAAATTATAATTTGAAGAGATTCGAGTAATTTATCGAACTTTAAAATGTGCTCATATTTGACTCATTTATATTTCGAGTCGAGCTCGAATCGAACTTTTAGTCGAGCGAGTACGAATCGAGCCTGAATTGTTTGCTTATTTTACAGTCTTAACAACAACAACAACATTAGTGAATGTAACTCAAAAATTGATTTCCACCCTTCACTTTATTTTAAATTAAATGCACCCTATAGTTTTCTCCGCATCTTTTTTCACCCAAATATTCACGAAAAAATGCAAGCATGTGTCCCATAGGCTATGTTTGTTTATAAGAATTATAATCCCGAGATTATAATCACAAAACTATTAATCATTGAACTGATATTTTCAAGTCTAAATTTAAAAATAAGGCTATATTTGTTTGCAATGATTATAATCCCAAGACTATTAATCCTTAGGGCTATGTTTGTTTCAAGTATTATACTTGGGATATGACTATTAATCTCAAGTGTTTTCTTTGTTTTTAAATTTAGACTTGGGACTATTAGATTCGTTATTATAAAATGACTTAATAATATTGACATTACTTATAATTATAATCTCGGGATTATAATCCTAAGATTAATAGTCTTAGAATTATAATCTCATAGATTATAATCCTTGCAAATAAACATAGCCTAGGATTATAATTTCGGGATTATAATTATAATGTCAAGACTATTAAGTCATTTTATAATTCTTAGACTAATAATCTCAAGTCTAAATTTGAAAATAAATAAGATAATTGAGATTAATAGTTCTATCCCAAGTATAATTCTTACAAACAAACATAGCCTTGAAATTAATAGTCATATAGTGTTACAAACAAACATAGCCTTAGACTTCTATAATAATTATAGAGATATTTCATATGAGGAATCGAGATGGGGGTGTTCATTTTCAGGTGAATGTAAAATGGCTAGAAAATTATTCCAAGTGTGCATTGTGTTTTTTCACTCAAAGTATAGAATGTATTTAATTTAAAACTAAAGTTTAAGGTGCAAATCAATTTAATGGTTAAAGTTTAGAGTATAAATTGAAATTTAGTCGTCAAATTATGCCAAACACCGTCCACAATAAAAAGAATTACACCCAAAAAGGGGTTTATTAAAATAATTACTCAATTTCTTCCTTACTTGTGAATAGTAGAAGATATTGAATGAGTCCACTAGTTACTTTTATAGTAATTTATCTTCTAATTAAATCCTCCATTTATTATTGTTTCATTACTTGACTATTAGGTATTTATACAAGTAGAATTATAACTAATTAAGGTCAATTAAGATTGATGACCTCTTGTTGAATACCCAATGAGTGTGAAAACTAGTAATTTTAACTAATGAGATGGTTATTTTTTTGATAATAGTGATGCATGGAATGCTTGTTTTCTAATTCCTGCTATTCAACTTTTTGTTGGTTTACAGAAACGAGAACATATATATAATCATATTGTAATAAGCAGAAGCATGACATAAATTGAATTTAAAATTTTTTGCAATTCCGTAAATCAACATATACGATATTATTAATTGAGGATTGATAAACGATATACCTTATAAAGATGATGCAACTCCTTGATTTGATCGTTACTCAAGTGTGCAAATCCACCAAGAGTATATTGATTGAAAAAATAAATTTAGGTTTCCTCCAAAACCTTAGGTGAGTAATCCTAATCCTTATCTTTAGGTTGTTGTGAAATATTTGAATACTTAGTTCTGTCAATCCTAGTCTATCATATGACATATCCTTATATAGACCAATATTTTTCCTAAATTCTTTAGGACTTAGGGTTTCAATTCAATTCCTAAACTATTTAGGAACTAAATTATTTATAATAATAATAATAATTTCTCTTATTAATTTATAATTAGTATTACTCCAAATGCTTAAATATAAGTATTAGTATTTGTGACGCCGCCAAAATAGGTATACATCACCCATTTTGAGTCGTCAAAATAACTACAACTTTATTAATACATCATAAAAACTGTGAGTTTAAATACAAATATTGTCTTCTAGACAATATCTATACCCAAATAAATCCTCATCACAATTATTGGTACATTATTTTACAAAAATAGTGAGGACTACTAAAACAACTTCTAAAACCATCATTCCACACCCCGACTAGTATTCGCTACATTCTTGCCTCCTGAGAAGAAAAATGGAACAAAAAAAAGGGTGAGCTCAACTAGCCTAGTAAAGAATATTATGACTAAGATAATATAGAACAAATTATAGTTAGTCTTCAATAGGGGAAAATCTGATAAAATACAATAGACAACAAGTTTCAGATCAATATTCGCAGCGAAAATAATAATTCTTAGAAGAGTTACGTAGAGAATGAAATCTACTACTATCTATGAATTTAAAAGTCCATCATCAATATTTTATCCCCGTAACATCAATCAATATACATCTTGAATCAAATATTCATCTTTGCACTATAGGCCAAAGATATTCATCAGTCGGTCATGTTCATTTTTGCACTACGGGCCAAAGATATTCATTATAAAATTATTTATCTTTGCACTACATACCAAAGATATTCAATAATATCATCATTTAGAACTGAGGATGATGAAAAATATTTTAAAAGAAACGAATCCAGTGAAACAAAAGAATAAATATCAAGGATTCGTATTTCAGCTATTTCATGTCCAAAAATACCTCATAAATAATCATAGTGAAGTAAAATCCAGGAATGAACAAAACATGGATACAATCAAAACTAGTATCTATAATAGATATTTTGGACGAAAAGAAAAAAAATTATTTTTCGATAAATAGTGCCGTATTCGTGAATAGTGTCGTATATGTGAATAGTGTCGTATACGTGAATAGTAACCCCGACACAAAAAGTTCCAAATTTGATTAAAAGTTCAAACCAATATTTCGGCATAATGATATTGAAGAAAATAATATCATTTAAAAAAAAATAACATCTCTTACCTCAAAAAATAGTACTTCTAGTTGAAACACCGAATATAGGCTATGACTTGAACTTGCACCGTATAGCAACACTCAAAGTATTAAAATACTCACAAGAATACGCTCAATATATCGAGAGAGAAATAGTGAGAAGATTTCAGTTTCTGGTGTAATTTTTAATTCTAACCTAAGCACCCTATTTATAGGAAATTACTTAGAACACCAAAGCAGAAAATTTAATATAATATTATTATATTTAGAGAATTGTCAAGCCCACCTCTAGAATCTGAATTCAGCCACCTTGCACATGTTTAATGCAGCCCACCAAGCAAACAAAACATTTTTGTAATTAAAAATAATTAAAACGTTCAAAAATTAATTATTTCAGAACTACGGAACTTCAATAATTCATAATAAATAGCCCTTTTATCAGAAAAACTCGAACCACATGTCTTTTTCATAGGAAATTTCATTATCTACAACTTTACAGAAGAAATTTTTTTCAAATTCCAAACAGAAATTGACCGAAATTCACAAACGAGAGATTATAATCAAATTTCGGTCAAAAATTGGGGTCTACCGACACACAAAACATGTGTTAATCATTTAATGACACAAAAATACTCTTCCTCCTCATATACTCATATATCTCACATTCATTGTAAAAATATCACCATTATTATATTATTAAAATATAATAATATATTTAAATAAATTATTTTATCAGAAAAAAATACAATATTAATTTTCAACAATTGTCACATTAAAAATTTTCTCCATCTATTTCCACATAAAATTAATATTTTCCTCATCATATAAATCAATAATTAATTATTCACAAATAATATTACAAAATCACAATATTGACAACCAGTAGGGGTGAAAATGAGCCCGAGTCGATCTGAACCCCATAATGCTCAAGTTCGACTCAGATCAAAAAAATTGTGTTCAGGTTCGACTCGGATTCGAACTTATAATTTCTAAGACTGCTCAAGTTCGACTCATAAATTACTCGAATATTACTCAACTCGGAGTTACTCGACTCGTTTTCACAACGAGTAATTCGCGAGCCATTCTTTTTGAGCTCGAGTCTAAGATGGATCACACCAAAATGAGACATAAAGTGAAAACTTAAAAATACTTCAATTTCATTTATATATAAAAATACATGTGTTACAAATATTACAATGATAAATTTACAATATTAATTATTCTATAATACAATTTCTACTTTTCAAGTAACATCATTACATTTATCCAATCTCTTACATACACCTCACCCTTTCTTTATTTCCAATGATATTTACAAGAACTATTTATATTTTATTGGTGGAAGAACTAGTTCAACGAACACATAGTCCTGCATTGCTACCTCTGTAATTACATCACTAAAGCTTAACTTTAATTTGCTCATTCACAATGTATTCAATCATTCTCAGTTCCTCTGGCTTTACAGGCTTGCCTGTAAATATCTTAATCATTTAGATAAAAGCAGTTGCAACAGGAGCTTAATAGTATGATTAAGCTTTACTATAAGAAACAAAACTAAAATTATGATTAAGCATACCATGAGAAAAATCGAATCTCAATTTTTCAGGAAGAACAATAGATCCTTTCTAGTCAACATGATTACCAATTACTTCCAGCACAAATATTTAAATATTCAAGCCAAAAAAAAAAAAGAAAAAAAAGAAATAGAAGAATGAAATGAAAGTGTACAAGTGCAGAATAATATCAATTGACATTACCCTGAGAGCAAAGTTTAGCATGTGTGTACAAGTATGGTTGGGAGCAATAAGCTTACGCCTGTTGTAGTCAACTTGCTCAAGCCATTAGACAACTACTTGAATGTTAGAACATCAAAGCAATTGTGTGTTTGTATAAAAGTATGGATGCAACTATAACTGATAATGAGCCGATTCTTGGACTGTACAAGCTCACCTTAAAGACCTGAAAGACTTTCCTTTAAAGTACCATTTGAAATGTACTCATAGATCATTATTTGTTCAGCTTGCTCATAACAGAAACCCACGAGGCTGACAACATTTTTATGATGAATCTTTGATAATAACTCAATCTTAGTTTTGAATTAATGATCACCCTGTACTGAACCCTGTTGTGCTCTTTTGATGGCAACTAATGGTCCAGTGACAAGCTTTCCTCTATAAACCTATCAACATCAAGAAGCCAATATTGATAGATATTCCTAAACATAGGTTGAGAGAAAGATAGGCCTAGAAAAGGTGCAGTTTATTCCTATGTAAAAGCGTTAAAATGCAATCAGCATTATTAGCTTGAACCTGGTGAAAGAAGAAAGCAAAGACAATCAAACTAAATGAAAAAATCAATATAAATAATACCTTCTTGTAGCCCCCAGATCCAATGATGTTTTCTTCTGAAAAATTGTTAGTATATTTCCTAAGCTCGTCAAAAGCGAACCATCTTGCACCTTGTAACTGAGGAATACCGCCACTGCTTTTATCTGGGTTCCAGGATCTGCATTATCAAGATGTAGAAAAAAAAATTAATGCTCAAATCTCCGAACTGTTTACTTGAGAATTCTTTGCTTTAAACCCTAGCTGTTTACCAAAAGGATTGCTCTAGCTAACCGCTTTTTCAGCTCTTTTCTTTTGACGGAAAGCATATAGACCAGCACATATCAGTAATACCAAAAGTACAGAACCACCAACTGTAGCTCCAACAATAATGCCAACATTTGATGACTTATTTTCTCCTTTAACCCATTCTAAATGAGAAAATAGATAGATACTAAGATAGACTGCTTAAGAAATATGTGGGTATCAATATGTGTATGACACACAACAAAGTTGTAAATAAAAAACAAAATGATATTCTAGAATATTTGTTTGCATGTTTAAAATTGCATATTATCATAGTTGACTTCAAATCAGAAAAAAGTCTTATATAAAGTGAAATTCATAGTTACCTGAAAAGTACTCATATATTTCATTAATAAAAGAGAAGGGTCCAAATGGTACTTTAAAGGAAAGTCTTTCAGGTATCCTCTCAACTATAATTTTGTTAGATGTGTCTGTTAACGTCAATGGTGAGCCATAACCAATAGACATGCCTGCACTGAACATCACAATCTGGACAACTCCAGTGTGTAAGTACAACATTATCTTCATTTGTAACCCATTCTAAAAGAATTTAAAAATGATGTTACCTTAGCTTCCAACTCGAAAACATGAGTCAGTGGTAAGTACGCCAAATAGACGACACTGCTTGTAATTTTTGGAATCACTGTCAGTACTGCAGCAGCACTAGATTAGGATACAAGGTTTCTATGAGTCAGCATAACTCCCTATATTATCAACACACACCATGTTAGTCTAAACAACAACTTAAAATCAGTGCAGTAAAATTTTTTTAGAAACGTTAAGGAAAGCAACCCTGTTTAAAAGCAGATAATAATGTTAAGGAAGGTTATGAGTTATAAATTAACCTCTATAGCTGAATCACAAACCAAAAACGTTCTCAACAGAGATGGAGGTTAAAGTCAAATTAAACGAAATTGTTCTGGGTAAGCACATGGTAATATGGTATGCACCAAAACTGTTCTGGGTTAGCAACTGCAAACTCTTAAATCCTGCAAATATAGAAGATGAGTTAGAAATAAGTAAAAAACTAACTTGTAATAAATAACAGAAAATGTCAAAATAAAAAAGATAAGAAACCTATCTTTTTTTAGACTTTACACCAAACTAGTTTCCTTGATGGTTGTGCACTATCAACTTAAAGCTGCAAGCCAAATACTTAAACTCCAAATTCCAAACTCGATTGAAAAAGCTAGTAGTTTGGCACCATTTCATAAACCAAATTCCAAAATGCTCGATTAAAAATCCAAAGTTCCAAACAAAATAACCAAAGTCCAACAGTCCAAGTTCAACAGTTCAATAGTAAACAAAGTAAACAGTTCAACAGTTCAATTTAAAAACTAAAATATAAACAGCAATGAATCATATCAATATTTTCTTTATTGCATCAGCACTTCAGTCTCCAAGCTCACCTCTTGCATTGAATCTTCATCAGCCTGCATTGTCAAGCAATTAATATTAATCCATGATATTATTTGCATATGTATTTATTTATGTAAAAAAAACAAATTAATACTTACAATTATGCTTTTCTTAACCCTATACTCAGCCCGCAACCAATTACCTGTGAAAATCAAAGCCTGAACCGTGTCATGCTTTAAAGAGCTCCTGAACTGGTCAAGAACCCTTCCCCCCATCACTAAATGTTGATTCGGAGGCCACAGTAGTCACAGGTATGGACAATATATCTCTTGCCATCCTATACAAAACCTTGAATTTTAAAGTGTTTGCCTTCCACTATTTTAAAACATCAAAATTATCATCAACATTACAAACCAATCTCCCTTCTTCCAAGTAAATTTCCAAATCAGACTTCAAACACGGGGATGCAATGTCCATGTTTTGAGCCCAACTGTCAAACTCTGCTCTATTCTTGGTCTTACTCTTAGATCCACCAACAGAAACCATTGCTTTAACACTATTTCTAGCACTTGAAGTTTCACATTGACTATTAACAACTTGTTCTGCATTGTAAACTGCCACATATTCATCAAACAGTTCTTGTAAAGCATTTTGAATAAGTGTTAAGTTCTTTTTTGCTTCAAACTCACTGACATACATCTTTGGAAAATAAAATATAACTAATTGCATCTTATATCTTGGATCTAAGATAGATGCAATATCCATCAATAAGTTGCATTGTCCCCAATATTTATCAAACTTCTCTTTCATCTTGTAAGCCATTTCTTTCATATATTCACAATCATCAACAATAGTTTCATTCAACAACTCTTTGATTTTCCAAATCTCAGGTAAAAATAGATTGGAAGTAGGATATTCACAGCCATAAAACACATTTGTTGCTTCATTAAACACTTCTAAAAATTTAACAACCCTCTCAGCCCTGTCCCAATCTTCCCTACTAGGCAAAGAGTTATAATGAAGGTCTCTCTCTTTGTACAATGGGAACACATCCTTGAATTGCAAAACAGACTCTAACATGGCATATATGGAGTTCCACCTAGTGGGGACATCTAAGATCAATCTTTTTGAAAATGGTAATTGTAAATTTTTCACAATATCACCAAATTTATGAAGATGAGATGGAGACATTTTTAAGTACTTGACAGTCTCACGAACGTTTTGAATAACATTTTGGATAATTCTCAAACCATCTTGCACCATCAAGTTAAGAATGTGGGCACAACATCTAACATGAAATATTTTACCACTAAAATAAAGGCCACCTTTCAGTGTAAAATTATCCCTAAGATGTCTTACAGTTGAATCATTTGCAGATGCATTATCAAGAGTCACAGTTGATATTTTATTTTCAATTCCCCACTCAGTTATACAATGCAAAATAGAATCAGAAATCATAAGACCAGTGTGTGGAGGTGTCATGCTACAAAAATTAATAACCCTTTTATGCAAGTTCCAATCTGAATCCAAAAAATGAGCAATGAGGCAGATATAACCAATAGTTTGATTAGAAGTCCACAAATCAGATGTTAAACTTATTCTACTAATACCATCAAACAGAGCCTTAATTTTTTTTCTTCTCTAAAGCATAAAGATTTATGCAGTCATTCCTTACTGTCATCCTAGAAATGGGATCAAATCTTGGATTCAAAGTTTTCAAAAATAGTATGAAAAATTCATGCTCAATCATACGAAAAGGGTATTCATGCACACATATCATCTTAGCAAAAATCTCCCTTACTTTTTCTTTATCATACTTGAAGAAATTCAAGTTACCAGATTTACCTTCAACTTCTAAAGTAGGATAAAATAATACCTGCTGCTTGGGATTTTCGGAACCATAAATAGAAGCCAACCGAATAGAGCAGAAATTCATGTGCCTATTCAAATGACTGGTAGACCCTGTATTCTGAAGAGCAAGCCTTGAGTGGCAATGTTTGCACTCAACCTTTTTGGTTCCATCTTTTAATGTCACAACAGTAAATTTGTCCCATGCTTTTGAGGTCTTTTTTTTTTCTTTTTTTTTCATGCTCAGCTTCAGCCTCAACCTCAGTAGCATTTTCAGGCTGAGAATCACCATTAAGTTGAGGCTAATTTTTAGTTTGTGTATTTGGCACTCGAGATGGTCCAGATGGGTCTTCAATCAAACTTATGATCTCATTGTTACCTCGAATAAACAAACAAAAAATTATCAGAAATTCAGAATTAGAGAAATTGAGACATCTCATATTCAAACTAATTAGTTAAGTATGAAGCAATAAGACCGCGTGATAGTATCATTTTCAAGCAATAACTTTCTAATGCATTTAGAGAGAATCTTCAAGGAGATTATAGAAATATATGGAAGTACAGGATGCATTATTTAAATGGAAACACCAACAAATATTTATAATACATAATGCAGGGAAACATCATAGAATCAGTCATGCTCACATATTTGATGCACTAAAAATATAAGTTGAACAAAAAAATCAGACTCCAAAACCTTTATTAATGAGACAGTGCACTGTAAAGCCTATAATACTCGTCCTCGTATAAAGAGATTATATAAAATTATCGATATAAGCAGATATCAGTTACCAAAGGGCCTAAAGTGCACCCTACTATCAGACTAAAGATGTAATATATCAAAGGCTTACTTGCTAACAATAGTAAGAAACATGTTGTTCATTAACTTTTTACTGTTAAGGGGAAAAGGATTAACAATCTAAATAACATATTCCACATGCAACCAACATCAGATGCTTCATTCAGAATACAATCTAAATTCAACATGTTGCTCAATAAGGATGACAAACTCCACTTTGCTGAGGTGTGTTGACACAAAAAGATTGATGTATGATACCTAAATCAGACAAGAGATAACCAACAACTCTTTTTATAAACTCAGTTCCATTATCAGACCTTTAGGTTATAATTGAACATTGAAAATGAATATGAACATACTGAAAGAAAGACTGCAGAAAATTATACACTTGTGATTTTTAGTGCATCAAATAATTCCTGGTCCATTTGGAAAAATCATCCACAAGAGTCAAAAGATAAGAACAATCATTATGAGTTTAATGTCTATAGGGTCCCCAAACATCACAATGAATCAATTCAAAATTTTGAGTAGTACAGGTACTCAGGTATTGCTAACAGGAAATGGTATTCTAAACTGTTGACACATCACAAGAAAGATGTGTTCATTCCTTATTACTTAGGAGACTAATAATCTTAGACTCTTAGTAAGAATAGAAAAAGACGGATGACTAAGTCTGGAATGCTACAAATTGACACATCACAATATATCATGTTTTTTTTGCTGTCATATATCATGTTACAGATGCAAGAATCCTATATATATATATATATATATATATATATATATATAAAGCAAAATCAGTAAATAGTTAACAATAAATCAGATGTGTAAATAGTTAACAAAGCACATGAACATAACATTACATAAATCGATAAAATCTTTCAAAACCGCATACCCATCAACAAAAAATTACAGATCTATACTGAACATACCTGAAGCATCAAAGTGTTCCATTGAATAAGATTGAATTAAAACTTGAAAGCTAAAAATTAGGGTTTAAATTTTTTGATTGGGAATTTTTGGAATAACAAAACTATAGAAGTAATCAGAAGAATATATATATATATATATATATAAGTAAGAACAGACTTACACGCATCACTTAGACCTTTATGGCTTCAGCTTCATCAATCGTGTTTTGAAAATAGGGCTTTATGATTCTGAGATTGAATCACTAAACGAAGAGGCGAAGAGGCCATTGAAGAGTCGGTAGTCTCGAGAGTCGAGAAGGAGAGGCGATTGAAGAGTCGGTACTCGGTAGTCTCGAGAGTCGAGAGGGAGAGCAAGTACCGAACGTCTGAACCCTTGAACGAGTCGAGCAAGGATCGATTAAGGATCAGATAAAAGAGGATGGCTCGAACCCTAAAATGAGCGAGTAGTACTCTGCTCAGATTCGATATCAGTATTATATCCCAAAAACGAGCCTTTGGCCCATATTCGACTCGAATGTTACCGAACCCGAGACCCGAATCATATTTTTGGGTCGAATCCGAATCGGGTACCGAGTTACTCGGATCGTTTTTCACCCCTAACAACCAGGCAGTTCCTAGGAAAGAGGAGGCTTTCCAATAAGGATCTCTCCTTACTGGCGCGCAATTAGATGACCAAACCTCTACTTAGACAGAACTTTCTAGACATTGCCAATAATGCTATTTAATAATATTATTCAGATAATATGAATTATTGCTCCGATAATAGAAAATATTATGCTGTGACAATTATTAAAACAACATTAATATAAAATATCAACGCAGTAATTATTGAATCAATAAAATAAAATATTGAACAGTAATTACTGTAACAATTATTGAGTAGTGCCTTCTTACGTAAGAATCAATAATTGGTGTAATACCGTGTGCTACTGTGTTTTAACCATCGAGTATTCCAACAGTATTAACGGTAACAACTACGCCGTTATTTATAACCAACTTATTCTTGTCGTTTTCTTCATCCAATCGCTTTCCGTTATGGGGTCCACACAAGGCTGCGCCGTCATACGAATATTCTCCGACAGTAAAAATATTCTACGACCAAACGAATATTCCCCGTCAACAATGAATATTTTAAAACCACTTGCTTGTTTGAAATAATTGCGCATTTTACCCATAACTTACCACATTAATCAAATCAACCCTTACTATTTCAAGATAATACATAGAGAAAATTTAATTTTATTAAATAATAAGTTGGGGTCTTACAGTATTTCTCAAAATACTAAATTATTATTATCAAACCAATTACTTTTAAAATAATATTTATTTTTTTATGGTGTGACCATTTAAGTTCAATATTATACCGATAGTAGAATAAATAAATAAGAACCACTATAATATTATTTATAATGAATTAATCTTTTTTAATTTAAATATAAATAAATAATATTTATTCTCCATCATGAAGGACACCTCTCAGCAAATCATGACCAATATTTTAAAACCCGGAATGGCAAAAACTGAAATCGGTCAGCCTTCGGGCCTGGTTTGGCCCAATGACCCAGTTTTGGTCAAAACTCGGGTTGACCCGTTGACCGGTGGTCCAACCGGTAAACCCGGTTAATTGACCAAGTTGACTCGGTTTTTTATTTTTTTATCAAAAAAAGCTTAATATTAAAATTAACCACTTTTATTAATATTGTAACTCAACTTTATTATGTTTTAGTTCATGCAAAACGAGAATTTTTAAGTTTTTATTAATTATTAATAATATATATTTTTATATATTGATGATGTCACTATGTCAATAACGGTTCGACCACTGATTGGACTAGTGAAGTAGTGATCCATCCACCCAGTACCTTTTTAAGTTCGATAGATGGTCCGATTTTGAGAACCTTGATCATGACTATCCAAATAATATGAAATCAATGTTTAATCATAAAGAACCTATTCAACAAATAGTTACTGTACAATTTAATCATTCTATCATACAGTGTCCTAATTAAATACAAACCATGGAATTACAGTCAAATCTTATTTATTTGAACATATGTATTTGGATTCTAAAATACACAACTCTAGTTAATGTAAAATTCATTAAGCTCTGACCAATAATTTTTGAGTTGTCACTTATCGAATCGCAAAAGACATTCTCTTCTTTTTACTAGAAGTGGTAAATCATTTGTTGATTTTCAAGTCCAAGGATTATTCGTACTACTATCACCATGGGCGGATCTACCTTTGGGCAGTGGGGTCAATTGACCCCACTAAATTTTTGGCAGTCAATTTTTAATTTGATTTTGATTTTATAAAGTATTTAGTGAAAATAAAAAATTCAGACTAAAAGACTATTAAATGTCTCAAATTTCTACTAACACCAACACTCCACTCTTTTATATTGTTTAGTAACTTACATTGAACATGATATTTTTGCAGCTATTGAATTGAGACTATCATCACGATAGTTTCAAACAATGAAATCTCGAAAAATGTTATTATAAATAATATTTTAACAATATTATTTAATTTTATAATTTATTTTAGAGGACACCAGAAGTGTCTCTTATAATAACAGTGTTTTAAAAAATTATAAAATATCATTTTATATATAACATAAGATCAAGGAAGTATATTCAATTACATAAAATAATATCGATTTTATATGATAGCTCACACAACTATTTACAATATTCCTCACATTCTGTCTTTATTTTATTGTATTTTATTTTTTTTTATAATTTTTTATTTTAAAAAATTGACCCCACTGAACTAATGGGCCGGATCCACCCCTGACTATCACTATAGTAACTCCTATTGACAGACAAGTAAAACTCCATTAGGTGTTTCTTAAATGAGTCACGTTAGTGAACTTATTCTCCGATAAACACCTATATACTTAACTTAATTTTTTAACACAAATAATTATGAAATCAATCATTCTCTTCAACAGAGTAAGCATAATATATACTAATCAGATTCAGTAACCCCATATTAGTAATCCAGCGATTAAGAATATTTTAGTTTTGAGCTATCTTGAATTTATATCTCATTAACATGATCATAATTATGATTCTAAAGCCTTGCTATAAAATTATTAATTTATTTTAGTAATTAATTCAATCAATTAAACATAAATAAATAAATTTGGGAAAAGTATATAAAATTTAACATATATTGTGAAAAGTATATAAAGTTTGGATTGACACTGGCAATTCAAGGATAAAATTGAATATCTTGTCTATTGATTAATATTTTCATTATTTCAACTCATGGATGATTATCACATGGTATGTTGAAAAGCAAAAAAAACAAAAAATTAAAAGGTCTAACTCAATTTAACAAAAAATCAATCCTAATAGGCTATTAGCTAATTATTATTTCTTCCTCATTTCCACACCATTTCCGCATGCGTTCTGATGCCTCTTCTACCTGCAATTTAGGTTTTAATTATTTCAAATATACAAAAAAAATTCAAAAATGGTTACATACATATATATACAGTCAGGCAGTGTTTTAAAATTCGGACCGGACCGACGGTCGAACCAGTTCAGTTCGGTTTGGACTAATGACCCGATTTTGGTCAAAACTCTGATTGACCTGTTGACCAATCGGTAGACCAGATTAATTGACCCAGTTGACCTGATTTTTAAATATATTTTTTACAAAAAAAAAATTAATATTAAAATTAACCATTTTTATTAATATTGTAACTCATATTTATTATGTTTTAGTTCATAAAAAACAAGATTTTTAAATTTTTTATTAATAACTAATAATATATATATTTTTATATATTAATGACGTCATTGGATGAATAACAGTTCGACCACTGGTTGGATCAGTGACTCATCCACCCAGTACCTTTTTCGGTTCAATTAACGGTCCGATTCTGAGAATATTGCGCCAAACTCTCCAACGAACTAAAAGGGGGCGAACAAAAAATAAACTGTCGTTATAACATAAAAAACCAGATTTATATGTTATAACTACGGTTTTGCCTGTTGCTATAACCAGTTTATCTTTAATTCGTTCTCTTTGATTCGTTGAAAAATCGGACTCTCTCTCTCTCTCTCTCTCTATATATATATATATATATATTTAATATATATGTATATATTACCTCGTTGTCCCAATTGGTTTTCCATATGATTATCAAAAGTACCAAAGTTTGAAGGGAAGTTCCACAAATCATACCCATCCAAATTCCCTGCATGCAGAACTCACAATCTCACATATGAATATAAAGAAAGTTATATAAAATATAAAATAAAAATAATAAAGACAAGAAGCCTAACAAGTAAGTGTGTAAAATAAGCAAACATTTCGGGTTTGATTCGAGTTCGACTCGAAATATAAATAATTTAAATATGAACAAATTTTAAAGATCGATAAATTACTCGAAACTCTTCAAATTGTAATTTTCTATTGATACTCAGATCATATTCATTTAAAAAGTTCAAACTGCTCAGGCTCGATTCGAGATCATGCTCGACTCGATAGCTATACGAGCCTCAATCAAATCTTATTTTATATTCGATAAATTTTGTGAATCAAATTTAAACAACTCAATATTCGGATCATTTACACTCTTACTTACAAGTAACCTTAAAATGACGAAAAAGCGAAATAAATAAAAATTAATAAAATTACTTACCTGAACTCCTAAGCTTGTTTTATAACCTAGTAGGAACCCAAGGGGAAGGCCAAAAATGTAATAACAACCCAAGTTGATATAAGCCACCAGTCCTTGCCATCCTCCTCCAACAGCGACGCCTGAAAACGACATTAATTTTTTTAAAAGTCAAACAAAGACTAGTAATTTTTGGTTGGTGGTAAAAAAGTAAAAAAATGAAGGACCGACCTGATATAACCGGTTGAACGCTGTTAAGTAGCATGGTTATGGCAAGAAGGTAAGCTAATTTAGCGACGGCTCGCTGCATATCGATGGTGTCGGTAAAAATGACAGCAAAATGATTTCTAGTCGTCATAATTAGAGACATGAACATGATCCCTATAAGGAGAGATTCAGTAACTGTGACTATTACTGAGTATTTTGCAGCTCTTGGATGTCCCTGATCCCAGTTCATTAGACACCCTAACACTGTGAATTAATTAATAATGTTTTTTTTTAAAAAAAATAGGAGAGAAAATAAGAATAAAAATAAGATTATTAGGCAAAATGGAGTCTTAATTACGGATCCGGTTAGCATGAAGTGAACTTCATGATCAATACAGTGCTGACACGCTGCCGGAGTGATCACCCTCCCGCCTGTGTGTCAGCACTGCATTGAACATGAAATGAACTTACCATGAAGTTCACTTCATGCTAACCACTCCCCTAAATAAATTACTAATATTTACTACCTTATGGCTGCGTTGATTCCAATAAACAACATGCCTTCCCATCCATTCACATTCATGCTGAAATTAACATATATAGAATTAAAAATGGAAATATAATTTTAAAACTTATTGATTAATTAATGCAATCGGTGTGTATATTTATTGACAAAAGAGAGAAATATACATATAATGATGGATAATTTTTATGGATTAAAATTAATTTCCAAACATATATATATATATAAGAAATTGAATTGATAATGGAGTGAAGTAAGAAGTTACCAAATAGAAAGTGATCCAACAGCTATAACAGGATCATCAAGATGTCCAGTAAGAACAATAATAGACATAAAATACCAAATCTCCAAACAAAGCATCACAGCTGAAGCCACAGAAAGCTTAGCAAACTCCCGAAGCTCCTTAAAAGCAAGCCATGACAATCCCCTCCATGAATCATTACACCAACCAACAATATACACCACCTGAGCCACCGATATCCCCCACCCGGAAACGTCGTACGCCACCGCGGCCCCCACCGTCCCCCACCCGAGCACCTCAACAAAAATATACAATGTACATATATGCACAAAGAGTGCCACAAAACCAACCCAAGCTAGTATGCCAACATCACTTTGGGCTTGCAAGAATTTTTGGGTAGTGAAATTTATGGCTAGGGAAAACATCTGGGGGATTATACGGATTGAGAATTTTCCGGCGAGCTCCGCGATATCGTCACGTTGCCCGAGGAGTTTTAACAATGGGGTAGAGTAAATGTAAAGGGGCATTATGCAGATGCAGGCTACCATTAGGATTATCCATGACCTTTGCATGTATATTCCCAGCATGTCAACTTGTCCTGCTCCATATGCTTGTCCACATAGTGTTTCCAGTGCGCTTGACATTCCAAACTGTGGATGACAATCATTTATTAATGCCAAATATGTAATAGTGGTCTTGATATATGTTTTATTTGTGCATAGTTTATTAAAATTACGTCGTTTGATAAATTTGTTTTTTTTAAAAAAAAAAAAATTCTCTCCTACCGAATCAAAAACAAATATGTCAAATAGACGTACGCCCATTATTGATCAATATGTAAACTTTCAAAATGTTAATTTTCTTTCTCACTTTTTAAGAATTTCGACGGAAAAAAATACATAATTCAGTAGAAAATAGCATTATTTTTTTTAAAAAAAATCATAATATTAAAAAGCATAAAACCACCAACAAAAAAAACATTCAACATGCATGGAGGAGAAAATTATGCAACAAGAAAAAAGGGAAACAAACCAAGAATCCAAACGAGAAATTCGCGATAACTGACAAAGAAATCGCAACTGCAGAGAGCTCCACATCTCCAATATGCCCAACAAAAATATTCGTAAATGAATTAATCCCATAATTACAAAGAATATTGAATGCAATGGGAGCTGCAATAGCCCATAATTTTTTCGATTCAATGAAACAAATATTTTTGGCATCCTCAAGGTTATTTATAGCATGATAATCGCCTCCGGCCTCGGTCATGAGCATCTGAGCCGGCCTGTGGTGGAGCTCCACCACCTCCGAGGCGGCGGCACTGCCTTGAATAAAGGCCTCATCCACATTCAATACAACTTTTTTTGGTGATCTTACGGGGGATGAATTACTAGAGATATCCATTTCTATAGGTTCATATATACATTCTATTTAATTAATTATTCCCCTCAAAAAAAATTACAGACTAAAGATTGACCCTTTTTTACCAAGGGTCGTGGTTGAAAGTCAGTTTTTCTTTCTTTTCTTTTTTTTTTTACTAAATTGGGTTTTTGTGGGAGAAATTTTTTTTAGGGTGTTTTGGCTGGTAGTTCCAGCTAAGAAATAGGAAGAGGTGACAAGTGGATATGTGATATTTTTTATCTCAGAAGACCAAGTCTTTTGAGTCTTACCAAACATATATATATATATATATAGAGAGAGAGAGAGTCCGGATCAGGTTCGGACTCCCGGATTTTAACAAAATCCGGACTTTTTTTCTTTTTTTTTTGCTTTTTTTATTTTGAAACAACTAAAAAAAAAAAAATTATGGAACTGAAATTTTTCCATAATACAGTGTTTTGGGCGTGATTTGGATGCCTATACCAAAATATTTTTGTACAGTCTGGGCAGACTGTACATACATTGGTTGGTATAGGTATTAAAAACACACCCAAAACACTGTATTATGGAAAAATTTCAGTTCCATAATTTTTTTTTTTTTTAGTTGTTTCAAAAAAAAAAGCAAAAAAAAGAAAAAAAAATTTGGTCCGCATTTTAGGACCTGTCCGGACTCCCGGACAGGATCCATTCTATATATATATATATATATATATATATATATATATATATATATATATATATATATGCGGTCCGGATCCTGTAAGAGATCCCTTACTTTCTTAAAATGAGGAATTTTTTTTTTGTTTTTTTAACAACTAAATTTTTTTTAATATTTTATAAAATTAAAAAATTTTCATAATATAATATTTTGGGCGTAATTTGAATTTTTATTTTTGATGTTTAGTTCCTCCAATACATCAGCATTCAATTAAATTTTACATACTTTATAGTTTATAAACATAAATGATTGTAAAACTAGGATAACTTACCTTTAAAATTATGGCCCCTGATCTATATACAAGTATAAAATTCATTCTCATTTAATGAATTACTAGCTATAACCCGTGCCTGAAGGCACGGTGTAACAAAAAATTAAATTAAAATTTGAAAAATATTACATTATCTAAAGACACATATCACCACAACAATTAATACATACTCAATCATCAATACATATCCAATCACCAAAATATCGAGCTAGTCGGTACTAATTTCAAGAAATTTCGGCAAAATTTCTTTTAAAAATAAATATCCAGAAAATTTTAAACCTGTCTACAAAACTTACAATCATCATTACATATCCAAACCACAAAAAAAATTATCATTTCATACCCAAAATCATCATAACCATGTATAATTAGTTAACTTTACAAAATACGGAATACACAATCATCAACACATATCTAACCACCAAAACATCAAGCTAGTCGCTACTAATTTCAAAAAATTCGACAGAATTTCCTTTAAAAATAGATATCCAGACAAATATAAACATGTCTATAAAACTTACAATCATCCACACATATCCAAACTACCAAAAAAATCATCATTCCATACCCAAAATAATCATAACCATGCATAATTAGTTAAATTTACAAAATACGGAACACAAAAAAATACATATATGAAGAAATTAATACATACTCAATCATCAACACATCCAACCACCAACATATCAAGCTAGTCGCTACTAATTTCAAGAAATTTCGGCAGAGTTTCCTTTAAAAATAGATATCCAAAAAAATCTAAACATGTTTACAAAACTACAATCATCCATACATATCCAAACCACCATAAAAACCATCATTCCATACCCAAAATCATCATAACCATGTATAATTAGCTAACTTTACAAAAGACGAAACACAATGAATACATACATGCAGAAAATAGAGAAACAACATGTTGAGTATAAGACCCTTTACTTTACAGCTTACACCGTGTATCCTTCAATATATACCTGAAAATATTTGAAATTTAAAAATTATCGAAATATGTGAGTCAAAATTAAACAATTGTAAATCTGAAACATAATGAGAACACATATTTGTATGTAGGGGGAATGAGAGAGAGAGCTCTGTGTGTGTGGTAGAATAGATAGAGAGTTTGAAATTTGAATAAACTGAAATGAGAGAGAGAGCAGCTGACGTAAACTTGATGTGACATTTGTCTATTTTCTCTCTCCGCTCTGTTTTATATTATAGATTTTGTAGACCCAAACTCAAAAGTATGATAGTTAACGGTCATGTCATGCAGAAAGTGTGTATTATTTTTTTTGGTTGGTCCCATCACTTCATATAATTAGGATATCGTTTGAATAAGTTTTCAATTTTATTTTATTGGATTATGAATTATATTTTATTTTTGCTTCTTCACAACATGATTGTATTGGATTATGAATTATATTTTATTTTTGCTTCTTCCTAGGCCATCTGCAATACAGTAGTAAACCTCCCGACATTGTATTGCAGTTGAAATGGGTTCAGAGAAGAATCGCCTGTAAACCTCCCGACATTGTATTGCAGTTGAATTTCAGCATACGCTAGACGAACTAGCGTAAGGCTATATTAAAATTTTTAATCTGCGGCCTTAATGTATGGAATGGACGGATATGATGGTATTTGCCCAATTTTAATCCATAGCAAATACTTGTTATGTATTATATATATATATATATATATGGGGAGCGATTCATAGCATCTATATACTATGGGATAAAAAATGGCATATAGCCTCTAATCCGTACGTTTTATAGATGAAAGACTGGGATTAGAAGTTACAACTACCCGTCCGCTAGTATTACTAGCGGATGTAATTAATAAAAATTCCGAAGAACATGGGTCAGCTAGTATTACTAGCGGATAGAAGACAGTCCGCTAGACTACCTGCGAAAAAAACTTATCTTTCTCTCTGTCAAGCATTTTATATAAACATGAAATGCAACAATTGGAAAAGGAATACAATTCATACAGCATGAATATATATATATATATATATATATATATATATAAACATGAAATGCAGGGATAGATGCAACTTTTTTCGGACAAAAAACCTATCCTGCAATTTGCCTTCCACAATTTTTCAGCTACCAGTAAAGACAGTGAAATGAGAATTGGCAGTAGGTGCTTAAGAACATGAAAGGAACGAACCTTCATTTCTTTTACCAAATGAAGCCACTTACAGTTAGCGTTTTAAATATATACAGAAAAAATCCAACAAAATCATACAAGGGAAGGATGAACCTGTAGGCCACTATAGTCCCCCAACCAATTATATTACATAAAAATATCATCAATCTATAGCTTCAAAATCCATTTCCTGCAAAAAATGGCGAGGCGGAATGGTTTAATCCTTGTACATACACAAGCATACAAAACAAAAGCACAATATTGTCATGTTTGGTTCCTTATGATTTCAGTATTAGCATCCGACGTTAATCAGATTACCAAGAACTGATAATCATCATGTTTAAGTGATTTTGAACTGATAGAACAAAGAAAGGTTGATCTTGGAAAGAGCCACACCCAATTCAATTCATTATTCATTATCTAATCTGTAAGCACAATAAGTAAAGTTTTCCTTGCCATTTTTTTTAATCACCGAAGCAGATTCTCATCATATTCGTGTTCATATAAGATAGAGTGAACCACAAACCTTATTGCATATGGGGCACGTGTCACTTCTCTCCATCCACTCAAGAATGCAGGAAAGGTGAAAGTGATGGTTACATTTTGTGATGATTTTTGGATTTTCTGCATCACAGTCTGCAATAAATATAGAACAGAAGGATGATTAACAAGTTATGAGCTACGAAAATGATTGTAAATCGCAGAATGGAAGCTGGTCTGATTTTTAAAACAAATATCATTAGTAATAATAATAACAACAGTATTGGTCTGGTCAGGAAACTTTGGCAGGGACAATACCTTCAAGACAAGTAGGACAAAGATCCTCTTCTTCTGTTGTTGAAGCATTCGCTTCATTCAATTCAAGTAATTCAACTCCCGATTTCCTTGGGGAGGCAAGAACGGCACCAGCTTGAGCTTTGAAATCCAATTCCTTACGATTCACATAACTGGCCTTTTCAAAGCTACTTCCACTTATTATTTCTTCTGCAAACTCAGAATCTGTAGACTGCGGATAGCCCAAAACCACATCAAATGGGATTGGTGTAGGAGGGCGTCGGTAAGTGTCAGGGCTTGATGCATCCAAATTTAGATCAAACAGAAATCCAGTAGCTCGAGCAACAGCTGCATTATCATGAGATGTCAATGGCTCATGCTCTTTCAAAGCTGGCGGGCACTGAAGAGGGAAAGTTGGCAAGTTAAAGTTGGCAGTTTGATACAAAAGAAGACCTCCAAAGTCCAAATTGGCCCCTTTTACATGATAAGAAGCCAGAAAGAAGAAGTCTAGTAATGGATTTTCTTCATGTTGCAAAAAATTGAAAGCTAAATAAATTAGATGAGGTCAATTTCTCACACTAAAAAGCTGCTGATGAGGTTTCTCATAGGCTGAGGGTGAGGAATGGAGGAGATGATGGGAAAGAAATTCAGACTATTGCTAGGTTGTAAGCTCTTACCAAAATTCAATGCTTAGGAAACAACTTTGCTAATTTAAAAAGTCCAAATATCACTTGAGAAAGGGAAAGTGAAAAAGACTAAATCAACATGCTAAATAATGTAAGACAACATATTAACTGTAAACACTAACACCTAAAAACTGAAAACGCAAACAAAGGTTCAATACATTACTGCCGATTAATGTGTTAATCAGACATGCTCAAACTCAAAGGAAAATGAACATGTCAAAAGAATGCGCAACATGATTGCATACAAAAGGAAATGGGAGAGTACTTACATAATAATATATTGGTGTTCCATGCAGCTGGGGTTTTCTGGAAGAACAACAGCAACCACCCATCCGAGGCACTTATGCTACGTTTGGATCGATGGAATAGGAGGGAGAATGGAATGAATCATTCCATTGGAATGATAAAAATGTTGTTTGGTTTGTTTATTCCAACGGAATAATGTATTCCTCCTGGAATGATAGTTAACTTAAAATTTTAATTTTCATTCCTTGAGGGGTGACTAGGAATAAATCATTCCATCCATTATTTTTAAGTAATTGACAAATATACCCCTAAATATATAATAGGGCTTTTTACATATTCATTCAATTCGATCGATTTAGGAACGACGAGAGAGAAGGGGCCAATATTTGATAATTTCTTCGGAATTTCCATATTTTTATTTCTTCGTAATTTATCCCACTTACCCCTACCCAGCCACCCCACCCCTAACCCACCTACCCCACCTACCCCCACCCCTACCAACTTACCCCCACCTACTCCCACCCCACCCCCTACCAACCTACCCCCACCTACCCCCACTCCCACCACACCCCTTATCCACCTACCCACCCACGCCACCCTACCCCCACCCCCACACATCCACCCACCCACCCACCCACCCACCCACCCATCCCCCACCTACCCCCACCCCCTACCAACCTACCCCCACCCAGCCACCCTAACCCACATACTCACCTCACCCCACTCCACCCAGTCACCCTAACCCACCTACCCCACCCCACCCCACCCCCTTACCACACCCCAACCACCCCACCCCACCCCACGCCACCCACCCCACTCACCCACCCTACCCCACATACCCCACCCCAACCACCCCACCCTACCCCACCCCCACCCAGACCCAGCCACCCTAACCCACCGACCCTACCTACTAACCCACCCCACCCCCTATCAATGTACCCCACCTACCCCACCCCACCCACCCACCCACTCACCCACCCACCCATCCAGCCATCCAGCCACCCTAATCCACCTATCCACCCCACCCCACCCAGTTACCCTAACCCACCCACCCCACCTATCCACCACACCTACCCCCACCCCCACACACCTACCCCTACCCAGCCACCCTAACCCACCTACCCTACCTACTAACCCACACCTACCCCACCCCCTACCAACCTACGTACCCTACCTACCAACCCACCCTACCCCACCTACCCCCCGCCCCCTACCAACCCACCCCCACCCAGCCACCCCAACCTATATACCCTACTTACCCACCCCACCTACCCCACCCCACCCACCCACCCACCCCCCCACCCACCCTACATAACCCACCCCCTACCCATACCTACCCCACCTACCCCACCCCCACACACCCACCCCCACCCCTCCCCTCCTCCTCCCCCTCCCCCTCCCTCCCCTCCCTCCCCTCCCCTCCCCTCCCCTTCCCTTTCCTTTATTTCTAAGAATGAAATGTGTTAAATTTTTAATATAAATTGAATTTAAGTTAAATTTGAACATTTGAGGGTATTTAGGTCACTTTCTAATTATTTATTTCATTCTTAGATGTATTCCTAACATCAACCAAACATGTACATGGAATATTAAAAAATCATTCCATTCCCTTCCTTATTCCATTCCCTCATCTATTCCATTCCCTACTCTATTCCATTCCTTCAATCCAAACGTAGCATCATTTTAGCTATCTACTCAAAGAATTCATAGCCTAGTACATTCCGCTCCTTGAAGGGAGAGGATAGCTGAAAACTACATAGATAAGAAACTATGTCACTAATAGCCAGAAGCACTTGCACAAGTTACTGAAATAGGTTGAAGTTAAACAAGCATAAATACATGCAACTCATATTATCTAAATAAGCTGTAAATGCAACTTATGAATTGTTAAGACAGACAAAAAGAAGAGAGACGGACCATCCCTAAAGGAAAAAAACAAGCACCCTGAATAAACCAGTGAAGAAATATATTATCAACTATAATTGATTATGTAGTATGTTTTCAGTAACAAAGTATTACACTTGACAAAGGGGTTCAAGTATCAAATTCCCTATGTTCTAAAAGATCCTACCTGACTTGCAACTTCAAAATACTTGCGTTTCTACTTCAGTGATGAATAATCTATCCACTGATTGATATTTTATTGCTCTTTTATTCTTTTTTTCTTTTTCAGTGAAATTATATTCAACACGATAAGATATTACGAGCAAAACTACCAAAGAGAAAAAGGCAATCTAAGGACCTTCCTTTCAACAACTAAGATAAAGTGACTACGGCCAGAACACAATCTTCAGAAATGACACAAATTCATCTAACTATATGTCAAAAATCAGCCATCGTTCAACAGCTTTACACTGTTTCATTTGGCTGTTGCAAAATATGATATGAGCTTCTCTCTCTCAAATTCATAAAGAGGCTTAGCCACATGGTGACTAGTAAAGTCAGCCGAACTCTGCTTAATTTATAGAGAGAGAAGGGGGGAGCCAATACACAAGGGCTTACAAAACTGACCCCCCTAGAACCGCCACAACACATATAATGTGCATTTAATGCCCCTACAAGAGACTTCCAGATTTTTTTCAACAAGGGCAGACTTCAGCAAGAACTATATGCATTATCATCTGATTCATATTCTGAAAGCAGATTTTGATCTGTCTCTTCAGAATTAAATCCATTGTCACTGAGTTCATCATCACAAACATTCTTTAACTGAGATTCCTCTAGATGTTCGACCAAGTTGTTCTTGTATAAGCCCTTGTTTCTGCTGATCAATCCTTCCGCCATCAGGCTGGTATATCTTTCCCTGATATCAGAAAGGGGGTGTTTCTGGATGAGTTCTCGACGTTCATAAGCTTCCCTAAGAACGACAGTTTGGGTGTCACACTTCTTTGAAATGTAAAAAATGCCAGGATGGCGCTCGAACACCTTAGTAAACTTCTGAGGCAGGACAAGTGATTTACGGAGATTGCTCACATTCTGTCGCTCAGTCTTCTTTTGTATGGTGAGGTGCAGAAGCTCGTGAAAAACTCCAACTATTCTCTTCTCAGATACATCTGTACGGGGGTCCAAATGAGAGGCATTGGAGTAAGGAGACGTATAAGGGAGCCTCTGCCACCCTTCCAACCAGTCAATGCATTTTCTCTTCAACCCAAAGCCCCTGGTGAATCCAATTGGGAAGGCTAGGCTTCCATTTTTATTATCTTCTTCCCTTTTCTGTGAAGTTGCACTCTTTTCCAAGTGGGAGACAGCAAGGTCATTATCCCAGAATAGAAGTTTCAAACCAACACGATCATCAGGGAGGCGAATCAAGGAGAAAAACTCTGGGTAATGAGGGATCAATGTATTATGGTAGTCGTATGGCAATCCCAAGTCCCATTTTAGCTGGCTGATCGTTTGTAAAGGAAGAGTCCTATCTTTTGTGAGCATGAGCAGCTTACGGAGCCTATCAACAAGATCCTTCTGATACTGCTGGACGACCATAAGTTCTTTTTCATGGAGATTTAGGGCTTCAGGAGTCACGCGGAACCAAGGAACACGAGTGCCTCCATTGTCATGAACATGAAATTCATCAAAAATAGTGGGATATCTCCTAATAAAGGTGGAAATCTTAAGATCATGTGGAAGACCAAGTTGTCCTCTACGACTAGAGAGGTGATATACAGGAAGGCAGCAACGATGATCAGAGCAAATTATGGAAACGAGGATGCAGGCTGCTTTGAGATCCCTACCACCAGCCACAACAGCATCCAATACACTATCTTTTACCCATTTGAACTTTACATTCACCAGACCAAATTTCTGCAGGTAATTAAATCCTCTTTTACGTTCATCATTGAGGAAGCCATAGCCTCCTGCCTTCCCCCACAACAACCACCCTACCATGATCAGGTAATGATGGTGACAGTAATTACTTAACAACAAACATAATCAAGTTGCATCACTATATATATGATCCTGCAATGCAATAAAAAACTAAGCAGGCCTTTTTACGACTGAAATGTTTAGCAAAAGACATACTAATGAAAACATATGAGCAGATATTAGACAAGCTGCAAGTGTAACAGACTTTAAAGAAAACATGGAGCACAACTATATTCATGCTGAAATTTCAATTGAGAGTATTCAACATGCTATACTAAAAGCAGAAAAGCAGTAAAGCTACTATCAAATGAATTCTCAAAAATATTAAAGCCGTAGAGGTGTATGTAATGGTTATATCTATGAGTGTTCATAGTCTTTAAAATACCCACTTCAAGCTTAACTTTGTTAAACATATTTCATACTGTAAATATTCGATTTTCAATTCCTTTCACTTCAGCTGATATACACCCTTACCACACCTAATGGCTCAGCAATCAATAAGCCTATATTCATCTAAATATAAGCTATTAACCCAGTTTACAAGGTACCATTTTGGTGAGTAAGTTTGTGGTTATGTTCTTAATAATATATATAAAACAGAATAAAACCAAAAACCCAGTTCACCCAAACAATTTCTAACTACTACCGCATAAGCAAATACTTAAAACCCAGTACCCAGAATCTGAAAACACCAAAAAGACGAGATTTTTATGAACTAAAAATACCCTTAATTGAGGAAACATACAAAAATAACAAGAAAATCTTCAGAGAATCAGAAAACACCTAAAAGTCACGTAGAGAATGAGTTCTACTATCTTCTAAGATTTAAAAGTCAATCATCAATATTTTATCCCTGTAACAACAATCAATATACATTTTTAATCATCTTTGCACTACAGGCCAAAGATATTCATTTGTATCACCAGTTGGTCATGTTCATCTCAACACCTGTTCATCTTAAGACTACGGGCCAAAGAGATTCATCAGTTTAATCATTCATCTTTGCACTACAAGCCAAAGATATTCATCAAGTATCACCATTAAGGACCGAGGATGATGAAAAACATTTTAAGAACGAATCCAGTGAGATAGAAGGACAAATATTAGGGATTCGTATAAAAGTTTATCCAAGATCAATAATACTTCATAATAAACGATTTTGAAGCAGAACTCAAAAATAACGATCAAACCATGGATATAATCAAAGATAGTAGCCAAAATAGACATCTTAGACAAAAAAGAAAATTTTCATTTTTCGGTGACTAGTGCCGTATTCGTGAATAGTGCCGTATTCGTGAATAGTGCCGTATACATGAATAGTAACCCCGACACAACAAGTTCCAAATTTGATTAAAAAGTTCACCAATATTTCGGCATAATGATATAAAAGAAAAAATATCATTTAAGAAGAAAATAATACCCCTTACCTCAAAATAACCATACTTCTGACTGAATTTCGGTATAGTGCTGACAGAAACTCGCACCGTATAACAACACTCAAAGTATACTCACAAGAATACGCTCGATAATATAGAGAGAGAAAGAGAGAAAACTTTGTTTCTGGTATGATTTTCAATTCTAACTTAGCCCTCTATTTATAGGAAAATGCTAGAACGCCAAAGGAGACTAAATTAATAAAATATTAATATTATTAATCAAAATTTCCTACACATACTACAAAGACCATGACCAGCCACCACCTTGGAAAATTTTCCAGCAGCCCATGTGTTTGAAAACCAAAAGTGGGTCCCACCCATAATTTATTAAAAATCATTTTATTCTCCGAAACTTCAATAATTCATAATAAATAGCCCTTTTGTCAGAAAATTCTAAACTCGAGACTTTCTATAGGAAATTCCATTATCTACAACTTTGCAGAAGGAAGTTTTTCCAAATTTCAAACAGAAATTGACCGAAATTCACAAACGGGCGATTTTACAGTCCATAATCAATTTCGGTCAATAATTGGGGTTCACCGACACACAAAACATGTGTTAATCATTTAATACCACAAAAATACTCTTCCTCCTCATATACTCATATATCCCACATTCAATATAAAAATATCAACGTTAATATATTATTAAAATAATATATTTAAATAAATTATTTTATCAGAAAAAGATAAAATATAAATTTTCAACAATTGTCACATTAAAAATCTTCTCCATCTATATCCACATAAAATGAATATTTTCTTTATCATAATAATCAATAATTATTTATTCATAAACAATATTACAGAATCACAGTACTGACAACCAGGCAGTTCCCAGGACAGAGGGGGCTTTCCAATAAGGATTTCTCCTTACTGGCGTGCAATTAGGTGATCAAACCTCTCCTTAGACAGAACTTTCTAGACATTGCCAATAATGTTATCTGATAATATTATTCAAATAATATGAATTATTGATCTGATAATAGAAAATACTGTGCAGTGACAATTATTAAAATAATAATAATATAAATATCAACGCAGCAATTATTGAATCAATAAAATAAAATAATGAACAGTAATTACTGTAACAATTATTGAGTAGTGCCTTCTTACGTACGAATCAATAATTCAACAATACTGTGCAATACTGTGTGCTACTGTGCAACCACGCATATTATTGTATTTTAACCACCAGGTAACCCAACAGTATTAACGGTAATAATTTATGTCGTTATTTATAAAACTCAATCTTTGTCGTTTTCTTTCATCCAACCATTTTTCGTTATGGGGCCCACAAATGACTGCGCCGTCGTACGAAAATTCCCGACAAAAAGAATATTCCATAACCACTTGTTTATTTTGTAAACTTTGTACATTTCACCCATAACCAAAGCATTATATCAAATTAACCCTTATTAATTTGGAATAATGAATAGAGGAAAATTTAAATTATTTATAATAAGTTGGGGTCTTACAACCTCCCCTCCTTATAAAATTTTGTCCTCGAAATTAACGTACGTACCAGGTGTTTCGAACAGGTGAGGGTACCTCGCTTTCATTTCTAATTCCAACTCTCATGTCATTTCCTCAATTGCATGGTTTCTTCACAAAACCTTAACTTGTGGTATAACCTTCGTGCGTAAGACATGCTCTTTCCTATCCAAAATCTCAACATGTATCTCCTCGTATGTTAAATCTTCAGCTATCTCGTCTGGTTCTAACGCAATAATGTGGTTCGGGTCTTTCACATATTTACGAAGCATAGCTATGTGGAATATATTGTGAACACGAGACATACTTGGAGGTAACGCGAGTCTATAGGCTACGTTTCCTATTCGGTCAAAAATCTCAAATGGACCAACAAATATTGGATTGAACTTTCCTCTCTTTCCAAATCTTGTAACTCCCTTCCATGGAGCAACGCGTAACAATACATGATCTCCAATATTAAACTCAACGTCCTTTCTATGAAGATCAGCATAACTCTTTTGTCGATCTTGTGAAGTTTGAATACGTTGTCGAATCATTTGGATCTTTTCTGTAGTCATGCGTACTAATTCTGGTCCCAACAATGTTGTTTCTCCCACTTCGTCCCAGCATACTGGAGAATGACACTTTCGTCCATACAACGCCTCAAATGGATTCATGCCTATACTTGCTTGATAACTGTTGTGGTAGGAGAATTCCACCAACGGCAAGTACTTATCCCAACTTCCTTTGAAATCTAAAACATAGAGTCTTAATAGATCTTCAAGGGTTTGAATAGTCCTCTCTGATTATCCGTCCGTTTGAGGATGATATGCTGAACTAAATCGTAAATCTGTGCCCAGAGCTTTCTGCAAGCTAACCCAAAATCTTGAACTGAATCTTGGGTCGCGATCCGAAACTATGAATACTGGCAAGCCATGCAATCGCACAATCTCATTCACGTACATACTAGCAAGACGTTCAAGGGAATAAGTTTCTTGTATTGACAAAAAATGAGCAGACTTGGTTAATCTATCAACAATAACCCAAATCACATCTATGCCTTGAGAAACCTTAGGAAGACCTGTAACGAAATCCATTGTAATATGTTCCCACTTCCATTCCGGAATCTCAAGTGGTTGCAATGGACCCTTTGGTACTTGATGCTCCTCCATTACTCGTTGACAAGTTAAACACCTCGAGATAAACTCCGTGATCTCTCTCTTCATATTGTTCCACCAAAATGTATGTCGAATATCATGATACATTTTGGTACTCCCAGGATGGATTGCAAACGGGGTGTTGTGTGCCTCCATCATGATTCTATGCTTCAAGTCAGAATCGTTCGGAACGCAGAGTCGAGAGTTAAATCAAAGTATTCCTTCTTCATCGATTCTTGCTTCTGGAATAACACCTTCTTGTACTTTCTTCTTCATTTGCATCAGCCCCAGGTCCGTAGCTTGAGCAGCTTTAACTTTATCGATTAAAGTCGGTTCTACTCGTATATTCGTCATCATTATGTGGGTCCCTGGAGTCTTTAATTCTACCTCCATCGTTTACAAGTCATACAGAATGGGCCTTTGCGTTGACAATATCGCACTCGTACTTGCATATGATCTTCTACTCAATGCGTCAGCTACTACGTTCGCTTTTTCAGGATGATATTGAATAGTGTGATCGTAATCTTTCAATAGCTCAAGCCAACGTCGTTGCCGCATATTGAGTTCTTTTTGGGTGAAGAAATATTTGAGGCTTTTATGGTCCGTATAAATCTACACTTTCTCTCCATACAAGTAGTGTCTCCATATCTTCAACGCGAATACGACTGCTGCCAATTCTAGATCATGAGTAGGATAATTCCACTTATATTCTTTGAGTTGTCGCGAGGAATAGGCTATGACTTTCCCATGTTGCATGAGAACACATCCTAACCCTTTGCCTGAAGCATCGATGTATATAACAAATCCATCCGAACCAGATGGTATTGCCAAAATAGGTGCCGAAATGAGTCTCTTCTAGAGCTCTTGGAAACTCTTCTCGCATTCCTCGGTCCATACAAATTTTATATCTTTTCGAGTCAGCTGAGTTTACGGGGTAGCGATTCGAGAAAATCCTTCCACGAATCTCCGATAATAACCAGCTAAGCCCAGAAAGCTGCGTACTTCGGTCACCGACTTAGGTTGCTCCCAACATTGTATTGCTTCAATCTTCACCGGGTCAACAGATACTCCTTGTTTTGACACCACGTGCCCAAGGAATGCTACTTCCTCAAGCCAGAACTCGCATTTCTTCAGTTTGCATAAAGCTTGTGTTCACGAAGTCTTTGTAGTACCAGTTTTAAATGGTGCTCATGATCTTCATGGCTTTTGGAATAGATGAGGATGTCATCAATAAAAACAACAACGAACTGATCCAAATATTCTTTGAATACACGGTTCATCATACCCATGAAAGCAGCAGGGGCATTAGTCAATCCGAAAGACATCACTAAGAATTCATAATGCCCGTACCGAGTTCTGAAGGCAGTATTTAGAATATCCTCCGTTTTAATATTCAACTGATGATATCCAGAACGAAGATCGATCTTTGAAAAGAATTGTGCTCCTTGTAATTGGTCGAACAGGTCATCAATGCGAGATAGCGGATACCTATTCTTGATGGTGACATGGTTCAATTCTCGGTAGTCAATACAAAGTCTCATACTCTCGTCTTTCTTCTTTACGAATAAAACAGGAGCACCCCAAGGAGATGTACTAGGACGAATGAAACCTATGTCTAATAATTCCTGTAGTTGGACTTTTAACTCTTGAAGTTCAATAGGAGCCATTCAATATGAGATTTTAGAAATGGGTTTTGTACCGGGTTCAAAGTCGATACAAAATTCAATATCACACTCTGGGAGTAGGCCAACAAGTTCTTCAGAAAATACGTCAAGAGATTTACTAACCACAGAAATATCATTCAAATCTGACGTATTTTTGTTCAAATCCATGACATGGCTAAAAAAGCTTGACATTCATTTTTCAATAAACGAATGACTTTATGGCTTGTTATGAAAGAGTTTGACTTCAATGGTTTGGTTGCTTGAATTCGAATAACAGGTTGCTTAGGAATATGAAAACTAGCAACCTTATGAAAGCAATTAATTTTGGTATAAGGAGTAGTTAACCTTGAAATCACATCAAAAATAAGTATCTTTAAAGAGATAAGGTCAACAGTTAATGTGATAGTGCCAACCTGAATCAAGAAAGATTTCTAAACAATGGATGTAATGAAAGTTTCTCCTAACGGAGTCTCCATAGATAAGGCAAAGTCTAATCTCTCAGCAGTCAAGTTCAAACGTTGAGCGCAAGCAAGAGAGATAAAAGAATGGGTAGAACCGGTATCTAATAAGGTATAGGCTTCGCAGGAATTTATAATTAATTAACCCGTGCTAACTTCGTTCGGGTTCCTCGCATTCTGACCGGTCACGACAAACGCTCTTTCAGGAATCGTCGACTTCGTTTTGTCCGTATCCTCCTTTGGTGCCACCGTCCCAGCTTGACTTGATTTCGCTACAGGACAAAATCGAGCTATGTGACCGTCTTTTCCACAACTAAAACATACCTTGGAAGGCTGTGAACAGTTTGGACTTATATGTCCCTCCTCTCCGCATTTGTAGCATCTAACTGGCGGTCGTTCTCCTCCCCTAGAATTTGTTGTTGGTGCTGATGCTGCTGCCGACGTCTTCTCGTCATCGTTTAATCTTCCGTTCTTGAAATTTCCGCTTGAGTTATTTCTTCTATTATCTTGGCCATGATTACCACCGAAGTGGTTACCATTTCTGGCAAGATAATTTCCTCCACGAAGGTTATCATTGTCCTGATGGCCGTTGCCACCGGTATGATTATTATCGAGTTGTAGGTCGTCTAGTTGAACAAACTCATTATCTCGCTCTAATAATTGAGCCTTGTTCACAACATCTGAATATAAAGAAAATTTATGAGAAATGAGATATTGACGTATGTCGGGTTTCAAACCTCTCAAAAACATCCGCGTCATACGTTCCTCATCCTCGGTTGCCATTCTTAAATATTGCCATAAAACAAGGGTTAAGTAAACAAATTAACATACCACATAATATTCATATACTCTGACCAACTAACAAATAAGCTTAGGTAGGACACACTAGCGAAGGATTTACTCTTCTCTCCCCTCCTAGTTCTATTCCCCGATCTCCGCCAGAGATCATATCCCTAAGCTCTTATATCAACTGTGACGCCCCCAAAACAGGTATACAACACCCATTTTGAGTCGCCAAATACAATGTACATAAAGCAAACTACAACTTCAATAATACAAATGTAAGACCCCGAATTTTATGAAATAAAAGTATTCAATTTTTCTTATATTTACAATTCAGTAAATGGTTAAATTGATAAAAGGTTAAAGTTAAGGGTGATATATGAATTTTTTTAAAAATAAGTAACTGGTTATAAAATACTCATTGTTGTCGGGAAATATTCGTTTGGTCGTGGAATATTCTTTCTGTCGGGGAATATTCGTACGACGGCGCAGCCTTTTGTGGGCCCCGTAACAGAATAACTGTCGGATGAAGAAAACGACAAATTAAAGTTTTTTTATAAATAACGGCGTAGTTGTTACTGTTAACACTGTTGGAATACCCGGTGGGTAAAGTAAAGTAATACGCGTTGTTGCACAGTAGCACACGGTATTGCACCAATTATTGACTCTTACGTAAGAAGGCACTACTCAATAATTGTTACAGGTTCAGTATTTTATTGATTCAATAATTGCTGCATTGATATTTTATATTATTGTTGTTTCAATAATTGTCATTACACAGTATTTTCCATTATCGAAGCAATAATTCATATTATCTGAATAATATTATTAGATAACATTATTGGCAATGTCTAGAAAGTTCTGTCTAAGGAGAGGTTTGGTCACCTAATTGCGCGCCAGTAAGGAGAAATTCTTATTGGAAAGCCCCCTCTTTCCTGGGAACTGCCTGGTTGTCAATATTGTGATTCTGTAATATCATTTGTGAATAATTAATTATTGATTCATATGATGAGGAAAATATTGATTTTATGTGGATATAGATGGAGAAAATTTTTAATGTGACAATTGTTGAAAATTAATATTTTATCTTTTTCTGATAAAATAATTCATTTAAATATATTATTTTAATAATATATTAACGGTGATATTTTTATAATGAATGTGGGATATATGAGTATATGAGGAGGAAGAGTATTTTTGTGGCATTAAATGTTTAACACATATTTTGTGTATCGGTAGACCTATTTATTGACTGAAAATGTGATTATAGCCTGTAAAATCGCCCGTTTGTGGATTTCGATCAATTTTTGTTTGGAATTTGGAAAAACTTTCTTCTGCAAAGTTGTAGAGAATTGAATTTCCTATAAAAACTCGCGAGATTTGAATTTTCTGGCAAAAAGGGCTATTTATTATGAATTATTGAAGTTCCGAAGCTCCGAAATAATTGATTTTTGGAAGTTTAAAATAATTTTAATTACAAAAACGTTTTTTTCATTGTTGGGACTCATTTAACATGTGTGAGGATGGCTGAATTCAGATTTCTAGTATACGTAGGAAGATGTGGAAAATTAATATTATTATTAAATTAAATTTTCTGCTTTGGTGTTCTAAGCAATTTCCTATAAATAGGTGCTTAGGTTAGAATTGAAAATCACACCAGAAACTGAAGTTTTCTCTCTCTATATTATCGAGCGTATTCTTGTGAGTATTTTGAGTATACTTTGAGTATTGCTATACGGTGCAAGTTCGTTCAGTGTTATTCCAGTCAGAGATACTGCTCTTTTGAGGTAAGGGATAATAAGGGATTTTAAGGGTTAATATTTCGAAATTCTTCTGAACCTGCAAAAATTCTGGAAAAAATTTGAAATGATATTTTGATGAGTTTTGTAGATTGTGTCCAAAAATGGTGATTGTTGGATGTATAGATTAAGAGTTATGGATTTTATGAGAAAAGACTATTTTTAAAAGTAATCGCTTATAACTCCTTGTGGTTAACTCCAAAATTGATGAAATTTTTATTGGGAGTACATCTATATGATATTAGTATACCCTGTGAATTTCGGAATTTTTGGATAAAAGTACAATTTATGATAAATGTTTAAATATTCGGTGGTTTTGGCCATGTGAAAAATAGTAAATGACTTTTAAAAATTCTGAGAAAAATATATGTTCAATATAGGACTATATTCTACTAAATCCCAGAAAAGAAATATTTTTGGAACTGATTTGTTATTTTTCATGAAAATGATCAAGTTATGAGTAAATGAATTAAATATGTTATGTGTGGTAAGAAAATTAGAAAATATGATTTTATGGCTTGAGAATCATATATGAGGTATATGCAGATTTTTGATGAGGGTTTTGGTTATTGTTGATTAAATCTTATGAGTTTGGCATTTTAGAATGATTAAATGCATTTTTAGTAAAGTGTAAACAATTAAAATAAATTGTTTATAAGCTTAAAAAAATATTATTATTTCAATATCATTATACTGAAATATTGGTATGAATTTTATTGTGGAATTTCTACCTTTTTGAGCCGGGTTTACTATTCATGAGTTACTATTCACGAGTTACTATTCACGAAGTTACTATTCATGAGTTACTATTCATGACAAAATTGGTTTCTTTTTCTAACCAAATTATAGTTGATTTATGAATATTACTCTGGAGATTAAAACTATATATTGATTATATTGATTTTATTATCATATATAACATTTTTTATAACACTGATGTTGAAATTCTCTTTCACTGGAGTGTAAAGATGGGTAGATTATTGGTATGATCATGACTAGGGTTCTCTTTGGCCAGTAGTGAAAAGTTGAATTGTGACTGGTATGATCATGACCATTGAATTTAAAATTGAATATCTTTAGCTTAAGTGCAAAGGTGAATTGATCAACATATATGGTTATAATTATGGTTTATATAAATTCTGAAATGATTATGTATTTCTTTGAGATATGAATGTCTTTGGCCTGTAGTGCAAAGATGACTTGTTGATGAATATCTTTGGCCTGTAGTGCAAAGATGACTTGTTGATGAATATCTTTGGCCTGTAGTGCAAAGATGACTTATTGATGTATATCTTTGGCCGTAGTGCAAAGATGACTTATTGATGTATATCTTTGTCCGTAGTGCAAAGATGAATTTATTAGTATGATTATGAACATGAACTGTGATTTGGTATAACCATGATCTTTGATGTTTCAGGTGATAAAAATTATCTTTGTCCTGGATGAGAAAAGGAATTTAGAACAACAATTACGATTATGAGTTATATATGTGATTGTGGACAGGAATTGTTGATTGATGTTATAGGGATAAAACATTGTTGATGGACTTTAACAAGGAGAAGATAATAAACTTTATAGTTTATTTGACTCTTCTAATGGATTGCTCGTTCCGCTGCAACTATGGTTGAAATTTTTATCATCTACCATATGTTCTAAATCTCTGATTTATTATTGATGAAGGCTATTGATAATTTAATTATCTTTAGTTATGACATTCTTTACTGAGCTAGTTGTGCTCACCCTTTTGCTTCACAATTCCTTTCAGGTAATACGAGTGTAGCTGGGTCGAGCGGGGGAATAACAAGGGAATAGAACGATGGTCTATAGATGTTGAGGGTGAGGTGAATTTAACTTGGAAGGGTGTTTTGCCACTGTCATACAAGATGTCTAATGACATACCACCTCGTGTCATCATAAAACATGGATGTGCTCATCCACTTGCTGAGTATATCTACCAGCACTATCTATATAATCTTGGAGTCTATTTGGAATATAACTCTCAATTAGAGACAGTGGAGATAATGATATATCAAGAGAAGACTCGCCATTGGGAAGAATATGATAGTAATCTTCTCGTTTTTCTTTGGGGTCTATTGGGTCAACCAAGGATAATTCTGTGGCCATATGATATCTATAATAACCTAGTCGCATGGCCTCCCATGTACGAAGGTTTCCTTGAGCACTTCCCAAAGATTTTAATTTCTAAAACAGTTTTCGACTATACCTTTATGTAAGGTGTCATTATGAGGTGCTGTCCACGGTTGGGACCTGAGTCACAGTTGATATATATTTGTATCCAAACTCACAGTATATGTGTTGTTGTATTTTGCACGACAATTGTTGTAATAAAGTTGTAGTTGTTTTCTGTACCATGTATTTGGCGACTCAAAATGGGTTGGATGGAATGGACCTATTTTGGGGTTGTCACAGTTGGTATCAGAGCTTAGGGATATGATCTCTGGCGGAGATCGGGGAATAGAACTAGGAGGGGAGAGATGAGTAAATCCTTCGCTAGTATGTCCTACCTAAGCTTAATTATTGGTCGGTCATAATATACGGATATTATGTGATATGTTAATTTGCTTAATTAACCCTTGTTTTATGGCAGTATTTGAGAATGGCAGCTGAGAATGCTAACAATGGAGTGAATGAGACTGTTGGGATACCTCTAATCACTAATGTGATGACAGACGAAGAAGGAATTAGAGATATCCATGTGGTGAGTGAAGAATTGATAGTTGCACCCGAGATAGTCGCAGAGGTAACAGCTGAGAGTGAAGAAGAAGAGGAAGAAGAGGTACCTGAGGAGAGTTTATTAGAGGTATTTTATGATCGAAATAGTAGAATTGCAAAATCGTATTCATGAGTTAGAAGAGCAGGCTGAAGAATTGCAGGCAGTTGTGGAGCAAAAGAATGCAACAATTCAAGCTTGTGTTACCCGATATGTGATGCTTGAACAGAAGTATTCTTTGGCAGAGTGTAAGATGATAAAGATGAAATCTGAGCTGAAAGAAGGAAAAACTGAACGAGTAAGAATGAGTGATGCATGGGTAAAAGCCACACGACACGTGGATATTGTGGAAAGAGATGTCCGATCTAAGAAGGCTAAAATAGATGATATGAATTTCTCTTTTTGGAAAGCAATTGGGAGAACTCAACATCGAGTTTTGAATTATCCTGTACAGAACGGTCAACCTGAATTTGATATGGATCGAAGATTGATGATTCAGATCATGAATCAGGAGTACGAAGAGGCAGTTGAGGGAGGAATATGTCCTATAGAAAAGTATATTCCGTCGGTAGTGATGACGCCAAATGCTGTCCCAGACAAGTCAAAAGCCGAGTAGTTCAAGGGATAACGGTTGTCATGACTTCCCAACAAATGAGGAATGCAAATGAAGTTATCACGGGAGATGAGTAATGGAGAAATCATAATGACTCGGGAGATAGAATCTGAAATGAAAGCAAGGTATTCTCAACTTTTCGAAATACCAGGTACGTAAATTTCGGGGACGAAATTTCATAAGGAGGGGAGATTGTAAGACCCCGAATTTTATGAAATAAAAGTATTCAATTTTTCTTATATTTACAATTCAGTAAATGGTTAAATTGATAAAAGGTTAAAGTTAAGGGTGATATATGAATTTTTTTAAAAATAAGCAACTGGTTATAAAATACTCATTGTTGTCGGGAAATATTCGTTTGGTCGTGGAATATTCTTTCTGTCGGGGAATATTCGTACGACGGCGCAGCCTTTTGTGGGCCCCGTAACAGAATAACTGTCGGATGAAGAAAACGACAAATTAAAGTTTTTTTATAAATAACGGCGTAGTTGTTACTGTTAACACTGTTGGAATACCCGGTGGGTAAAGTAAAGTAATACGCGTTGTTGCACAGTAGCACACGGTATTGCACCAATTATTGACTCTTACGTAAGAAGGCACTACTCAATAATTGTTACAGTAATTACTGTTCAGTATTTTATTGATTCAATAATTGCTGCATTGATATTTTATATTATTGTTGTTTCAATAATTGTCATTACACAGTATTTTCCATTATCGAAGCAATAATTCATATTATCTGAATAATATTATTAGATAACATTATTGGCAATGTCTAGAAAGTTCTGTCTAAGGAGAGGTTTGGTCACCTAATTGCGCGCCAGTAAGGAGAAATTCTTATTGGAAAGCCCCCTCTTTCCTGGGAACTGCCTGGTTGTCAATATTGTGATTCTGTAATATCATTTGTGAATAATTAATTATTGATTCATATGATGAGGAAAATATTGATTTTATGTGGATATAGATGGAGAAAATTTTTAATGTGACAATTGTTGAAAATTAATATTTTATCTTTTTCTGATAAAATAATTCATTTAAATATATTATTTTAATAATATATTAACGGTGATATTTTTATAATGAATGTGGGATATATGAGTATATGAGGAGGAAGAGTATTTTTGTGGCATTAAATGTTTAACACATATTTTGTGTGTCGGTAGACCTATTTATTGACTGAAAATGTGATTATAGCCTGTAAAATCGCCCGTTTGTGGATTTCGGTCAATTTTTGTTTGGAATTTGGAAAAACTTTCTTCTGCAAAGTTGTAGAGAATTGAATTTCCTATAAAAACTCGCGAGATTTGAATTTTCTGGCAAAAAGGGCTATTTATTATGAATTATTGAAGTTCCGAAGCTCCGAAATAATTGATTTTTGGAAGTTTAAAATAATTTTAATTACAAAAACGTTTTTTTCATTGTTGGGACTCATTTAACATGTGTGAGGATGGCTGAATTCAGATTTCTAGTATACGTAGGAAGATGTGGAAAATTAATATTATTATTAAATTAAATTTTCTGCTTTGGTGTTCTAAGCAATTTCCTATAAATAGGTGCTTAGGTTAGAATTGAAAATCACACCAGAAACTGAAGTTTTCTCTCTCTATATTATCGAGCGTATTCTTGTGAGTATTTTGAGTATACTTTGAGTATTGCTATACGGTGCAAGTTCGTTCAGCGTTATTCCAGTCAGAGGTACTGCTCTTTTGAGGTAAGGGATAATAAGGGATTTTAAGGGTTATTATTTCGAAATTCTTCTGAACCTTCAAAAATTCTGGAAAAATTTGAAATGATATTTTGATGAGTTTTGTAGATTGTGTCCAAAAATGGTGATTGTTGGATGTATAGATTAAGAGTTATGGATTTTATGAGAAAAGACTATTTTTAAAAGTAATCGCTTATAACTCCTTGTGGTTAACTCCAAAATTGATGAAATTTTTATTGGGAGTACATCTATATGATATCAGTATACCCTGTGAATTTCGGAATTTTTGGATAAAAGTACAATTTATGATAAATGTTTAAATATTCGGTGGTTTTGGCCATGTGAAAAATAGTAAATGACTTTTAAAAATTCTGAGAAAAATATATGTTCAATATAGGACTATATTCTGCTAAATCCCAGAAAAGAAATATTTTTGGAACTGATTTAGTATTTTTCATGAAAATATTCTAGTTATGAGTAAATGAATTAAATATGTTATGTGAAGTAAGAAAATTGGAAAATATGATTTTATGGCTTGAGAATCATATATGAGGTATATGCAGATTTTTGATGAGGGTTTTGGTTATTGGTGATGAAATCTTATGAGTTTGGCATTTTAGAATGATTAAATGCATTATTTAGTAAAGTGTAAACAATTAAAATAAATTGTTTATAAGCTTAAAAAAATATTATTCTTTCAATATCATTATACCGAAATATTGGTATGAATTTTATTGTGGGATTTCTACCTTTTTGAGTCGGGTTTACTATTCATGAGTTACTATTCACGAGTTACTATTCACGAGTTACTATTCACGAGTTACTATTCACGAGTTACTATTCATGACAAAATTGGTTTCTTTTTCTAACCAAATTATAGTTGATTTATGAATATTACTCTGGAGATTAAAACTTATATTGATTATATTGATTTTATTATCATATATAACATTTTTATAACCCTGATGTTGAAATTCTCTTTCACTGGAGTGTAAAGATGGGTAGATTATTGGTATGATCATGACTAGGGTTCTCTTTGGCCAGTAGTGAAAAGTTGAATTGTGACTGGTATGATCATGACCATTGAATTTATAATTGAATATCTTTAGCTTAAGTGCAAAGGTGAATTGATCAACATATATGGTTATAATTATGGTTTATATAAATTCTGAAATGATTATGTATTTCTTTGAGATATGAATATCTTTGGCCTGTAGTGCAAAGATGACTTGTTGATGAATATCTTTGGCCTGTAGTGCAAAGATGACTTGTTGATGAATATCTTTGGCCTGTAGTGCAAAGATGACTTGTTGATGTATATCTTTGGCCGTAGTGCAAAGATGAATTTATTAGTATGATTATGAACATGAACTGTGATTTGGTATAACCATGATCTTTGATGTTTCAGGTGATAAAAATTATCTTTGTCCTGGATGAGAAAAGGAATTTAGAACAACAATTACGATTATGAGTTATATATGTGATTGTGGACAGGAATTGTTGATTGATGTTATAGGGATAAAACATTGTTGATGGACTTTAACATGGAGAAGATAATAAACTTTATAGTTTATTTGACTCTTCTAATGGATTGCTCGTTCCGCTGCAACTATGGTTGAAATTTTTATCATCTACCATATGTTCTAAATCTCTGATTTATTATTGATGAAGGCTATTGATAATTTAATTATCTTTAGTTATGACATTCTTTACTGAGCTAGTTGTGCTCACCCTTTTGCTTCACAATTCCTTTCAGGTAATACGAGTGTAGCTGGGTCGAGCGGGGGAATAACAAGGGAATAGAACGATGGTCTATAGATGTTGAGGGTGAGGTGAATTTAACTTGGAAGGGTGTTTTGCCACTGTCATACAAGATGTCTAATGACATACCACCTCGTGTCATCATAAAACATGGATGTGCTCATCCACTTGCTGAGTATATCTACCAGCACTATCTATATAATCTTGGAGTCTATTTGGAATATAACTCTCAATTAGAGACAGTGGAGATAATGATATATCAAGAGAAGACTCGCCATTGGGAAGAATATGATAGTAATCTTCTCGTTTTTCTTTGGGGTCTATTGGGTCAACCAAGGATAATTCTGTGGCCATATGATATCTATAATAACCTAGTCACATGGCCTCCCATGTACGAAGGTTTCCTTGAGCACTTCCCAAAGATTTTAATTTCTAAAACAGTTTTCGACTATACCTTTATGTAAGGTGTCATTATGAGGTGCTGTCCACGGTTGGGACATGAGTCACAGTTGATATATATTTGTATCCAAACTCACAGTATATGTGTTGTTGTATTTTGCACGACAATTGTTGTAATAAAGTTGTAGTTGTTTTCTGTACCATGTATTTGGCGACTCAAAATGGGTTGGATGGAATGGACCTATTTTGGGGTTGTCACAGTTGGTATCAGAGCTTAGGGATATGATCTCTGGCGGAGATCGGGGAATAGAACTAGGAGGGGAGAGATGAGTAAATCCTTCGCTAGTATGTCCTACCTAAGCTTAATTATTGGTCGGTCATAATATACGGATATTATGTGATATGTTAATTTGCTTAATTAACCCTTGTTTTATGGCAGTATTTGAGAATGGCAGCTGAGAATGCTAACAATGGAGTGAATGAGACTGTTGGGATACCTCTAATCACTAATGTGATGACAGACGAAGAAGGAATTAGAGATATCCATGTGGTGAGTGAAGAATTGATAGTTGCACCCGAGATAGTCGCAGAGGTAACAGCTGAGAGTGAAGATGAAGAGGAAGAAGAGGTACCTGAGGAGAGTTTATTAGAGGTATTTTATGATCGAAATGTAGAATTGCAAAATCGTATTCATGAGTTAGAAGAGCAGGCTGAAGAATTGCAGGCAGTTGTGGAGCAAAAGAATGCAACAATTCAAGCTTGTGTTACCCGATATGTGATGCTTGAACAGAAGTATTCTTTGGCAGAGTGTAAGATGATAAAGATGAAATCTGAGCTGAAAGAAGGAAAAACTGAACGAGTAAGAATGAGTGATGCATGGGTAAAAGCCACACGACACGTGGATATTGTGGAAAGAGATGTCCGATCTAAGAAGGCTAAAATAGATGATATGAATTTCTCTTTTTGGAAAGCAATTGGGAGAACTCAACATCGAGTTTTGAATTATCCTGTACAGAACGGTCAACCTGAATTTGATATGGATCGAAGATTGATGATTCAGATCATGAATCAGGAGTACGAAGAGGCAGTTGAGGGAGGAATATGTCCTATAGAAAAGTATATTCCGCCGGTAGTGATGACGCCAAATGCTGTCCCAGACAAGTCAAAAGCCGAGTAGTTCAAGGGATAACGGTTGTCATGACTTCCCAACAAATGAGGAATGCAAATGAAGTTATCACGGGAGATGAGTAATGGAGAAATCATAATGACTCGGGAGATAGAATCTGAAATGAAAGCAAGGTATTCTCAACTTTTCGAAATACCAGGTACGTAAATTTCGGGGACGAAATTTCATAAGGAGGGGAGATTGTAAGACCCCGAATTTTATGAAATAAAAGTATTCAATTTTTCTTATATTACAATTCAGTAAATGGTTAAATTGATAAAAGGTTAAAGTTAAGGGTGATATATGAATTTTTTTCAAAATAAGCAAGTGGTTATAAAATACTCATTGTTGTCGGGAAATATTCGTTTGGTCGTGGAATATTCTTTCTGTCGGGGAATATTCGTACGACGGCGCAGCCTTTTGTGGGCCCCGTAACAGAATAACTGTCGGATGAAGAAAACGACAAATTAAAGTTTTTTTATAAATAACGGCGTAGTTGTTACTGTTAACACTGTTGGAATACCCGGTGGGTAAAGTAAAGTAATACGCGTTGTTGCACAGTAGCACACGGTATTGCACCAATTATTGACTCTTACGTAAGAAGGCACTACTCAATAATTGTTACAGTAATTACTGTTCAGTATTTTATTGATTCAATAATTGCTGCATTGATATTTTATATTATTGTTGTTTCAATAATTGTCATTACACAGTATTTTCCATTATCGAAGCAATAATTCATATTATCTGAATAATATTATTAGATAACATTATTGGCAATGTCTAGAAAGTTCTGTCTAAGGAGAGGTTTGGTCACCTAATTGCGCGCCAGTAAGGAGAAATTCTTATTGGAAAGCCCCCTCTTTCCTGGGAACTGCCTGGTTGTCAATATTGTGATTCTGTAATATCATTTGTGAATAATTAATTATTGATTCATATGATGAGGAAAATATTGATTTTATGTGGATATAGATGGAGAAAATTTTTAATGTGACAATTGTTGAAAATTAATATTTTATCTTTTTCTGATAAAATAATTCATTTAAATATATTATTTTAATAATATATTAACGGTGATATTTTTATAATGAATGTGGGATATATGAGTATATGAGGAGGAAGAGTATTTTTGTGGCATTAAATGTTTAACACATATTTTGTGTGTCGGTAGACCTATTTATTGACTGAAAATGTGATTATAGCCTGTAAAATCGCCCGTTTGTGGATTTCGGTCAATTTTTGTTTGGAATTTGGAAAAACTTTCTTCTGCAAAGTTGTAGAGAATTGAATTTCCTATAAAAACTCGCGAGATTTGAATTTTCTGGCAAAAAGGGCTATTTATTATGAATTATTGAAGTTCCGAAGCTCCGAAATAATTGATTTTTGGAAGTTTAAAATAATTTTAATTACAAAAACGTTTTTTTTCATTGTTGGGACTCATTTAACATGTGTGAGGATGGCTGAATTCAGATTTCTAGTATACGTAGGAAGATGTGGAAAATTAATATTATTATTAAATTAAATTTTCTGCTTTGGTGTTCTAAGCAATTTCCTATAAATAGGTGCTTAGGTTAGAATTGAAAATCACACCAGAAACTGAAGTTTTCTCTCTCTATATTATCGAGCGTATTCTTGTGAGTATTTTGAGTATACTTTGAGTATTGCTATACGGTGCAAGTTCGTTCAGCGTTATTCCAGTCAGAGGTACTGCTCTTTTGAGGTAAGGGATAATAAGGGATTTTAAGGGTTATTATTTCGAAATTCTTCTGAACCTTCAAAAATTCTGGAAAAATTTGAAATGATATTTTGATGAGTTTTGTAGATTGTGTCCAAAAATGGTGATTGTTGGATGTATAGATTAAGAGTTATGGATTTTATGAGAAAAGACTATTTTTAAAAGTAATCGCTTATAACTCCTTGTGGTTAACTCCAAAATTGATGAAATTTTTATTGGGAGTACATCTATATGATATCAGTATACCCTGTGAATTTCGGAATTTTTGGATAAAAGTACAATTTATGATAAATGTTTAAATATTCGGTGGTTTTGGCCATGTGAAAAATAGTAAATGACTTTTAAAAATTCTGAGAAAAATATATGTTCAATATAGGACTATATTCTGCTAAATCCCAGAAAAGAAATATTTTTGGAACTGATTTGTATTTTTCATGAAAATATTCTAGTTATGAGTAAATGAATTAAATATGTTATGTGAAGTAAGAAAATTGGAAAATATGATTTTATGGCTTGAGAATCATATATGAGGTATATGCAGATTTTTGATGAGGGTTTTGGTTATTGGTGATGAAATCTTATGAGTTTGGCATTTTAGAATGATTAAATGCATTATTTAGTAAAGTGTAAACAATTAAAATAAATTGTTTATAAGCTTAAAAAAATATTATTCTTTCAATATCATTATACCGAAATATTGGTATGAATTTTATTGTGGGATTTCTACCTTTTTGAGTCGGGTTTACTATTCATGAGTTACTATTCACGAGTTACTATTCACGAGTTACTATTCACGAAGTTACTATTCACGAGTTACTATTCATGACAAAATTGGTTTCTTTTTCTAACCAAATTATAGTTGATTTATGAATATTACTCTGGAGATTAAAACTATATATTGATTATATTGATTTTATTATCATATATAACATTTTTATAACCCTGATGTTGAAATTCTCTTTCACTGGAGTGTAAAGATGGGTAGATTATTGGTATGATCATGACTAGGGTTCTCTTTGGCCAGTAGTGAAAAGTTGAATTGTGACTGGTATGATCATGACCATTGAATTTATAATTGAATATCTTTAGCTTAAGTGCAAAGGTGAATTGATCAACATATATGGTTATAATTATGGTTTATATAAATTCTGAAATGATTATGTATTTCTTTGAGATATGAATATCTTTGGCCTGTAGTGCAAAGATGACTTGTTGATGAATATCTTTGGCCTGTAGTGCAAAGATGACTTGTTGATGAATATCTTTGGCCTGTAGTGCAAAGATGACTTATTGATGTATATCTTTGGCCGTAGTGCAAAGATGACTTATTGATGTATATCTTTGTCCGTAGTGCAAAGATGAATTTATTAGTATGATTATGAACATGAACTGTGATTTGGTATAACCATGATCTTTGATGTTTCAGGTGATAAAAATTATCTTTGTCCTGGATGAGAAAAGGAATTTAGAACAACAATTACGATTATGAGTTATATATGTGATTGTGGACAGGAATTGTTGATTGATGTTATAGGGATAAAACATTGTTGATGGACTTTAAACAAGGAGAAGATAATAAACTTTATAGTTTATTTGACTCTTCTAATGGATTGCTCGTTCCGCTGCAACTATGGTTGAAATTTTTATCATCTACCATATGTTCTAAATCTCTGATTTATTATTGATGAAGGCTATTGATAATTTAATTATCTTTAGTTATGACATTCTTTACTGAGCTAGTTGTGCTCACCCTTTTGCTTCACAATTCCTTTCAGGTAATACGAGTGTAGCTGGGTCGAGCGGGGGAATAACAAGGGAATAGAACGATGGTCTATAGATGTTGAGGGTGAGGTGAATTTAACTTGGAAGGGTGTTTTGCCACTGTCATACAAGATGTCTAATGACATACCACCTCGTGTCATCATAAAACATGGATGTGCTCATCCACTTGCTGAGTATATCTACCAGCACTATCTATATAATCTTGGAGTCTATTTGGAATATAACTCTCAATTAGAGACAGTGGAGATAATGATATATCAAGAGAAGACTCGCCATTGGGAAGAATATGATAGTAATCTTCTCGTTTTTCTTTGGGGTCTATTGGGTCAACCAAGGATAATTCTGTGGCCATATGATATCTATAATAACCTAGTCGCATGGCCTCCCATGTACGAAGGTTTCCTTGAGCACTTCCCAAAGATTTTAATTTCTAAAACAGTTTTCGACTATACCTTTATGTAAGGTGTCATTATGAGGTGCTGTCCACGGTTGGGACCTGAGTCACAGTTGATATATATTTGTATCCAAACTCACAGTATATGTGTTGTTGTATTTTGCACGACAATTGTTGTAATAAAGTTGTAGTTGTTTTCTGTACCATGTATTTGGCGACTCAAAATGGGTTGGATGGAATGGACCTATTTTGGGGTTGTCACAGTTGGTATCAGAGCTTAGGGATATGATCTCTGGCGGAGATCGGGGAATAGAACTAGGAGGGGAGAGATGAGTAAATCCTTCGCTAGTATGTCCTACCTAAGCTTAATTATTGGTCGGTCATAATATACGGATATTATGTGATATGTTAATTTGCTTAATTAACCCTTGTTTTATGGCAGTATTTGAGAATGGCAGCTGAGAATGCTAACAATGGAGTGAATGAGACTGTTGGGATACCTCTAATCACTAATGTGATGACAGACGAAGAAGGAATTAGAGATATCCATGTGGTAAGTGAAGAATTGATAGTTGCACCCGAGATAGTCGCAGAGGTAACAGCTGAGAGTGAAGAAGAAGAGGAAGAAGAGGTACCTGAGGAGAGTTTATTAGAGGTATTTTATGATCGAAATGTAGAATTGCAAAATCGTATTCATGAGTTAGAAGAGCAGGCTGAAGAATTGCAGGCAGTTGTGGAGCAAAAGAATGCAACAATTCAAGCTTGTGTTACCCGATATGTGATGCTTGAACAGAAGTATTCTTTGGCAGAGTGTAAGATGATAAAGATGAAATCTGAGCTGAAAGAAGGAAAAACTGAACGAGTAAGAATGAGTGATGCATGGGTAAAAGCCACACGACACGTGGATATTGTGGAAAGAGATGTCCGATCTAAGAAGGCTAAAATAGATGATATGAATTTCTCTTTTTGGAAAGCAATTGGGAGAACTCAACATCGAGTTTTGAATTATCCTGTACAGAACGGTCAACCTGAATTTGATATGGATCGAAGATTGATGATTCAGATCATGAATCAGGAGTACGAAGAGGCAGTTGAGGGAGGAATATGTCCTATAGAAAAGTATATTCCGTCGGTAGTGATGACCCAAATGCTGTCCCAGACAAGTCAAAGCCGAGTAGTTCAAGGGATAACGGTTGTCATGACTTCCCAACAAATGAGGAATGCAAATGAAGTTATCACGGGAGATGAGTAATGGAGAAATCATAATGACTCGGGAGATAGAATCTGAAATGAAAGCAAGGTATTCTCAACTTTTCGAAATACCAGGTACGTAAATTTCGGGGACGAAATTTCATAAGGAGGGGAGATTGTAAGACCCCGAATTTTATGAAATAAAAGTATTCAATTTTTCTTATATTACAATTCAGTAAATGGTTAAATTGATAAAGGTTAAAGTTAAGGGTGATATATGAATTTTTTTCAAAATAAGCAACTGGTTATAAAATACTCATTGTTGTCGGGGAAATATTCGTTTGGTCGTGGAATATTCTTTCTGTCGGGGAATATTCGTACGACGGCGCAGCCTTTTGTGGGCCCCGTAACAGAATAACTGTCGGATGAAGAAAACGACAAATTAAAGTTTTTTTATAAATAACGGCGTAGTTGTTACTGTTAACACTGTTGGAATACCCGGTGGGTAAAGTAAAGTAATACGCGTTGTTGCACAGTAGCACACGGTATTGCACCAATTATTGACTCTTACGTAAGAAGGCACTACTCAATAATTGTTACAGGTTCAGTATTTTATTGATTCAATAATTGCTGCATTGATATTTTATATTATTGTTGTTTCAATAATTGTCATTACACAGTATTTTCCATTATCGAAGCAATAATTCATATTATCTGAATAATATTATTAGATAACATTATTGGCAATGTCTAGAAAGTTCTGTCTAAGGAGAGGTTTGGTCACCTAATTGCGCGCCAGTAAGGAGAAATTCTTATTGGAAAGCCCCCTCTTTCCTGGGAACTGCCTGGTTGTCAATATTGTAATTCTGTAATATCATTTGTGAATAATTAATTATTGATTCATATGATGAGGAAAATATTGATTTTATGTGGATATAGATGGAGAAAATTTTTAATGTGACAATTGTTGAAAATTAATATTTTATCTTTTTCTGATAAAATAATTCATTTAAATATATTATTTTAATAATATATTAACGGTGATATTTTTATAATGAATGTGGGATATATGAGTATATGAGGAGGAAGAGTATTTTTGTGGCATTAAATGTTTAACACATATTTTGTGTATCGGTAGACCTATTTATTGACTGAAAATGTGATTATAGCCTGTAAAATCGCCCGTTTGTGGATTTCGGTCAATTTTTGTTTGGAATTTGGAAAAACTTTCTTCTGCAAAGTTGTAGAGAATTGAATTTCCTATAAAAACTCGCGAGATTTGAATTTTCTGGCAAAAAGGGCTATTTATTATGAATTATTGAAGTTCCGAAGCTCCGAAATAATTGATTTTTGGAAGTTTAAAATAATTTTAATTACAAAAACGTTTTTTTCATTGTTGGGACTCATTTAACATGTGTGAGGATGGCTGAATTCAGATTTCTAGTATACGTAGGAAGATGTGGAAAATTAATATTATTATTAAATTAAATTTTCTGCTTTGGTGTTCTAAGCAATTTCCTATAAATAGGTGCTTAGGTTAGAATTGAAAATCACACCAGAAACTGAAGTTTTCTCTCTCTATATTATCGAGCGTATTCTTGTGAGTATTTTGAGTATACTTTGAGTATTGCTATACGGTGCAAGTTCGTTCAGTGTTATTCCAGTCAGAGATACTGCTCTTTTGAGGTAAGGGATAATAAGGGATTTTAAGGGTTAATATTTCGAAATTCTTCTGAACCTGCAAAAATTCTGGAAAAATTTGAAATGATATTTTGATGAGTTTTGTAGATTGTGTCCAAAAATGGTGATTGTTGGATGTATAGATTAAGAGTTATGGATTTTATGAGAAAAGACTATTTTTAAAAGTAATCGCTTATAACTCCTTGTGGTTAACTCCAAAATTGATGAAATTTTTATTGGGAGTACATCTATATGATATTAGTATACCCTGTGAATTTCGGAATTTTTGGATAAAAGTACAATTTATGATAAATGTTTAAATATTCGGTGGTTTTGGCCATGTGAAAAATAGTAAATGACTTTTAAAAATTCTGAGAAAAATATATGTTCAATATAGGACTATATTCTACTAAATCCCAGAAAAGAAATATTTTTGGAACTGATTTGTTATTTTTCATGAAAATGGACAAGTTATGAGTAAATGAATTAAATATGTTATGTGTGGTAAGAAAATTAGAAAATATGATTTTATGGCTTGAGAATCATATATGAGGTATATGCAGATTTTTGATGAGGGTTTTGGTTATTGTTGATTAAATCTTATGAGTTTGGCATTTTAGAATGATTAAATGCATTTTTTAGTAAAGTGTAAACAATTAAAATAAATTGTTTATAAGCTTAAAAAAATATTATTATTTCAATATCATTATACTGAAATATTGGTATGAATTTTATTGTGGAATTTCTACCTTTTTGAGCCGGGTTTACTATTCATGAGTTACTATTCACGAGTTACTATTCACGAAGTTACTATTCATGAGTTACTATTCATGACAAAATTGGTTTCTTTTTCTAACCAAATTATAGTTGATTTATGAATATTACTCTGGAGATTAAAACTATATATTGATTATATTGATTTTATTATCATATATAACATTTTTTATAACACTGATGTTGAAATTCTCTTTCACTGGAGTGTAAAGATGGGTAGATTATTGGTATGATCATGACTAGGGTTCTCTTTGGCCAGTAGTGAAAAGTTGAATTGTGACTGGTATGATCATGACCATTGAATTTAAAATTGAATATCTTTAGCTTAAGTGCAAAGGTGAATTGATCAACATATATGGTTATAATTATGGTTTATATAAATTCTGAAATGATTATGTATTTCTTTGAGATATGAATGTCTTTGGCCTGTAGTGCAAAGATGACTTGTTGATGAATATCTTTGGCCTGTAGTGCAAAGATGACTTGTTGATGAATATCTTTGGCCTGTAGTGCAAAGATGACTTATTGATGTATATCTTTGGCCGTAGTGCAAAGATGACTTATTGATGTATATCTTTGTCCGTAGTGCAAAGATGAATTTATTAGTATGATTATGAACATGAACTGTGATTTGGTATAACCATGATCTTTGATGTTTCAGGTGATAAAAATTATCTTTGTCCTGGATGAGAAAAGGAATTTAGAACAACAATTACGATTATGAGTTATATATGTGATTGTGGACAGGAATTGTTGATTGATGTTATAGGGATAAAACATTGTTGATGGACTTTAAACAAGGAGAAGATAATAAACTTTATAGTTTATTTGACTCTTCTAATGGATTGCTCGTTCCGCTGCAACTATGGTTGAAATTTTTATCATCTATCATATGTTCTAAATCTCTGATTTATTATTGATGAAGGCTATTGATAATTTAATTATCTTTAGTTATGACATTCTTTACTGAGCTAGTTGTGCTCACCCTTTTGCTTCACAATTCCTTTCAGGTAATACGAGTGTAGCTGGGTCGAGCGGGGGAATAACAAGGGAATAGAACGATGGTCTATAGATGTTGAGGGTGAGGTGAATTTAACTTGGAAGGGTGTTTTGCCACTGTCATACAAGATGTCTAATGACATACCACCTCGTGTCATCATAAAACATGGATGTGCTCATCCACTTGCTGAGTATATCTACCAGCACTATCTATATAATCTTGGAGTCTATTTGGAATATAACTCTCAATTAGAGACAGTGGAGATAATGATATATCAAGAGAAGACTCGCCATTGGGAAGAATATGATAGTAATCTTCTCGTTTTTCTTTGGGGTCTATTGGGTCAACCAAGGATAATTCTGTGGCCATATGATATCTATAATAACCTAGTCGCATGGCCTCCCATGTACGAAGGTTTCCTTGAGCACTTCCCAAAGATTTTAATTTCTAAAACAGTTTTCAACTATACCTTTATGTAAGGTGTCATTATGAGGTGCTGTCCACGGTTGGGACCTGAGTCACAGTTGATATATATTTGTATCCAAACTCACAGTATATGTGTTGTTGTATTTTGCACGACAATTGTTGTAATAAAGTTGTAGTTGTTTTCTGTACCATGTATTTGGCGACTCAAAATGGGTTGGATGGAATGGACCTATTTTGGGGTTGTCACAACAAATGTCGTGTGAAATACGACAATACATACTGTGAGTTTAAATACAAATATTATCTTCTAGACAATATCCACACGCAAATAAGTCCTCATTATAATTATTCAAACACTATTTTATAGAAATAGTGAGGACTGCTAAAACATCTTCCTAGAACCATCACTCCATACCCCGACTCGATCCTGATATGTTCTCACCTCCTGAGAAGAAAAATGAAACAAAAAGGAAAGGGTGAGCTCAACTAGCTCAGTAAAGAATATTATGACTAAGATAATATACAACAAATTATCGTTAGTCTTCAACAGGGAAAAATCTTATAGAATACAATAGACAACAAATTTTAGATCAACAACTGCAGCGGAAACAGCAATCCATTAAAAGAGTCACGTAGAGAATGAGTCCTACTATCTTCTAAGATTTAAAAGTCAATCATCAATATTTTATCCCTGTAACAGCAATCAATATACATCTTTAATCATCTTTACACTACAGGCCAAAGATATTCATTTGTATCACCAGTTGGTCATGTTCATCTCAACACCTGTTCATCTTTGCACTACGGGCCAAAGAGATTCATCAGTTTAATCATTCATCTTTGCACTACAAGCCAAAGTTATTCATCAAGTATCACCATTAAAGACCGAGGATGATAAAAACTATTTTTAAGAACTAATTCAGTGAGATAGAAGGACAAATATTAGGGATTCGTATAACAGTTTATCCAAGATCAATAATACTTCATAATAAACGATTTTGAAGCAGAATCAAAAATAACGATCAAAACATGGATATAATCAAAGATGGTAGCCAAAATAGACATCTTGGACAAAAAGAAAAATTTTCATTTTTCTGTGAATAGTGTCGTATTCGTGAATAGTGCCGTATACATGAATAGTAACCCCGACACAACAAGTTCCAAATTTGATTAAAAAGTTTACCAATATTTCGGCATAATGATATAAAAGAAAAAATATCATTTAAGAAGAAAATAATATCCCTTACCTCAAAATAACCGTACATCTGACTGAATTTCGGTATAGTGCTGACAGAAACTCGCACCGTATAACAACACTCAAAGTATACTCACAAGAATACGCTCGATAATATAGAGAGAGAAAGAGAGAAAACTTTGTTTCTGGTGTGATTTTCAATTCTAACTTAGCCCTCTATTTATAGGAAAATGCTAGAATGACAAAGGAGACTAAATTAATAAAATATTAATATTATTAATCAAAATTTCCTACACATGCTACAAAGACGATGACCAGCCACCACCTTGGAAATTTTTCCAGCAGCCCATGTGTTTGAAAACCAAAAGTGGGTCTCACCCATAATTTAATAAAAATAATTTTATTCTCTGAAACTTCAATAATTCATAATAAATTAGCCCTTTTGTCAGAAAATTCTAAACTCGCGTCTTTCCATAGGAAATTCCATTATCTACAACTTTGCAGAAGGAAGTTTTTCCAAATTCCAAACAGAAATTGACCGAAATCCACAAACGGACGATTTTACAGTCCATAATCAATTTCGGTCAATAATTGGGGTCCACCGACACACAAAACATGTGTTAATCATTTAATGCCACAAAAATACTCTTCCTCCTCATATACTCATATATCCCACATTCAATATAAAAATATCACTGTTAATATATTATTAAAATAATATATTTAAATAAATTATTTTATCAGAAAAAGATAAAATATAAATTTTTAACAATTGTCACATTAAAAATCTTCTCCATCTATATACACATAAAATGAATATTTTTTTATCATAATAATCAATAATTAATTATTAATAAATAATATTACAAAATCACAGTACTGACAACCAGGCAGTTCCCGGGACAGAGGGGGCTTTCCAATAAGAATTTCTCCTTATTGGCGCGCAATTAGGTGATCAAACCTCTCCTTAGACAGAACTTTCTAGACATTGCCAATAATGTTATCTGATAATATTATTCAAATAATATAAATTATTGATCTAATAATAGAAAATACTGTGCAGTGACAATTATTGAAACAATAATAATATAAATATCAACGCAACAATTATTGAATCAATAAAATAAAATAATGAACAGTAATTATTGTAACAATTATTGAGTAGTGCCTTCTTACGTACGAATCAATAATTCAACAATATTGTGCAATACCGTGTGCTACTGTGCAACCACGCATATTACTGTATTTTAATCACCAGGTAACCCAACAGTGTTAACGATAACAATTTACGCCGTTATTTATAAAACTCAATCTTTGTCGTTTTCTTTCATCCAACCATTTTTCGTTATGGGGCCCACAAATGACTGCGCCGTCGTACGGAGATTCTCGACAAAAAGAATATTCCATAACCACTTGCTTATTTTATAAACTTTACACATTTCACCCATAACCAAAGTATTATATCAAATTAACCCTTATTAATTTAGAATAAAAAATAAGAAGAATTTAATTTATTTATAATAAGCTGGGGTCTTACAATAACGACATTTTTATTCTGGAAATATCAATTTGTTAGATTGTACATTTTTAGTGGAAGTGGTTTGTGACGCCCCCAAAATAGGTATACAACACCCATTGTGAGTCGTCAAAATACATGGTATAGAAAGTAAACTACAACTTCAATTATACAAATGTCGTATAAAATACAACGACACAACTGTGAGTTTAAATACAAAATATTGTCTTCTACACAATATCTACACCCAAATAAGTCTTCATTACAATTATTCAAACACTATTTACAGAGAATAGTGAGGACAACTAAAACATCTTCCTAGAACCATCACTTCATACCCCGACTCGATCCTGCTATGTTCTCACCTCCTAAGAAGAAAAATGGAACAAAAGAAAAAGGGTGAGCTCAACTAGCCCAGTAAAGAACATTATGACTAAGATAATATACAACAAATTATCTTTAGTCTTCAATAGGGAAAAATCTGATAAAATATAATCGACAACAAGTTTTAGATCAACAAATGCAACGGAAAATAGCAATCCATTAGAAGAGTCACGTAGAGAATAAATTATACTATTTTCTAAGATTTAAAAGTCAATCATCAATATTTTATCTCTGTAACAACAATCAATATACATCTTTAATCATCTTTGCACTACAGGCCAAAGATATTTATTTGTATCACCAGTTGGTCATGTTCATCTCAACACCTGTTCATCTTTGCACTACGGGCCAAAGATATTCATCAGTTAATCATTCATCTTTGCACTACAGGCCAAAGATATTCAATAATATCATCATTGAGGACTGAGGGATGATGAAAAACATTTTTAAGAACGAATCTAGTGATATGGAAGGACAAATATTAGGAATTCATATAATAGTTTATCCAAGATCAATAATACTTCATAATAACCGATTTTGAAGCAGAATTCAAAAATAACGTTATCAAAACATGTATACAATCAAAGATAGTAGCCAAAATAGTCATCTTGGACAAAAAAGAAAATTTTCATCTTTTGGTGAATAGTGCCGTATTCGTGAATAGTGTCGTATACGTGAATAGTGTCGTATACATGAATAGTAACCCCGATACAACAAGTTCTAAATTTGATTAAAAAGTTCACCAATATTTTGGCACAATGATATTGAAGAAATAATATCATTTAAGAAGAAAATAACATCCCTTACCTCAAGCAAGTAGTAATTCAGAATGAAAAGTCGAACGTTATGCTGAATGAAATTACTTGTACTGAATAGAAACTCTCAAGGTATCTAAATACTCACAAAATACGCTCAATAATATAGAGAGAGAAAGAGAGAAAACTGTGTTTCTGGTGTGATTTTTAATTCTAACTTAGCCTTCTATTTATAGGAAAATATTAGCCCGCCGAAGCAGACTTGACCTGCTACCTGATGACTTTACCTGCTACTATTGCCACCCACCACATTTGAAATAAAATTAAACATATTTTTTCACCAACCACAAGTGGGACCCACTCAATTCTAGAATTTTCCACCAAAACCATGTATAATTCTAATTTTTGAAGCAGTCACCTCTTAAAATTCATAACAAATCATTCTTTCATTTTTAATCATTCAAAATTTATGAACATATACCCAACTTATATATGTATAACATATCCAAAAATTACAACGATCCAACGGTCGGATTAAAAATTATAACTCACGCAAAATATCGTAAAAATACTGATTTGATTTTTAATACCTCCATTCCGACAAAAATACAGATAAAATATCCCGACATTAACTCCTTCAATTAAAATCACATAAAATAAATAAATCCATCATTTATATAAAATAAATATTTTCTTATCATATAAATCAATAATTAATTATTCACAAATAATATTACAGAATCACAATTATAACAATCAGGCCGTTCCCAGGATAGAGGGGGCTTTCCAATAAGGATTTCTCCTTACTGACGCGCAATTAGGTGACCAAACCTCTTCTTAGACATAACTTTCTTGACATTACCAATAATGTTATCTCATAATATTATTCAAATAATATGAATTATTGATCTGATAATGGGAAATACTGTGTAATGATAATTATTGAAACAATAATAATATAAACTTTCAACGCAACAATTATTCAATCAATAAAATAAAATAGTGAAGAGTAACTACTGTAATAATTATTGAGTAGTGTCTTCTTATGTACGAATCAATAATTCAACAATACTGTGCAATACCGCGTGCTACTGTATTTTAACCACCAGGTAACCCAACAGTGTTAACGGTAATAATTACGCCGTTATTCATAAAAATTTATACTTTGTCGTTTTAGTCATTCCGACAGTTATTTCGTTATGGGGCCCACAATTGACTGCGTCGTCGTACGAATATTCTCCGACAACAAAATTTTTTATAACCACTTGCTTATTTTATAAACTTTGCACATTTCACCCATAACCAAAGTATTATATCAAATTAACACCTTATTAATTCAAGATAATAAATAGAGGAAAAATTCAATTTTATTTATAATAAGTTGGGGTCTTACATGGTTAGCATGAAGTTTATTTTTGAGTAAGTTGGTCAATTGACCAATAGAGTGCTGACACGTAAGTGATGCTCTATGTGTGTCAATATTCTATTGGCTAATTGACCAATTTACCAAAAAAATAAACTTTATGTTAACGGGATCCATTTTTAGCTATGTGGCACTTCTTTGAATGCTGGACCCACTTGGTTTTGCGACCGAGTACGACGTCGTATGTGAATTATACAAAGAGTTTCACTTCTTCAACGGTTTCCCAAATCCCAACCGTTCTATCAAAAATTCAAAATCTATGGTCTTCAAATGCCGGCCTCAGTCAATCCCAACCGTCCAATGCAAAAACCCGTTACAAATCTCAACTACCCTCCATAAAACTCTGAGCAGCAAAACTACCCAAAATAGGCAAAATGACGATCACCTGACTAGACCCACAGCTTCAATGGCGATTTCTGAGTCAACCGATTTCAACAACCCATACTTAACTCAATCTTTCTGCTCAAATGCCTTAAAATTATCAGCAAAAAAGGGATTTCTTCCTGAAGGAAAACAATTACACACATCACTGATAAGGTCAGGATATTGTAATGCAGTATTATCTTTACAAAATCAGCTATTGAATGTGTATATCAAATGCAAACAAGTTGATGATGCACTCAAGCTGTTTGATGAAATTCTTTTTAGGAATGTTGTAACTTGGAATATATTAATATCTGGGTTAGTTGGTTGTGGCAGAAGTTTTGCCCATCTGGGGTTTTGTTATTTTACGAAAATGGTGTTAGAAATGTTTGTACCTGATAGCACTACTTATACGGGGTTGCTTTCGTTTGTGCATTGAACAAAATGATGTTGAAAATGGTAGACAATTGCATTCTTTGATTGTTAAATTAGGATGGTGTAAAGATTGTTTTGTGGGTAGTGCTCTTGTTGATTTATATGCCAAATTTGGATTAGTAAAAGATGCAAGGCAGATTTTTGATTCTGTTTTAGATAGAGATGTGGTTATGTGGAATGTGATGGTGTCTTGCTATGCTTTCAATGGTTTGGGAAGAGAGGCTTTAGGGGTGTTCAATTTGATGAGTTGGAATGGGGTTAAGGGTGATGATTTTACATTCACTAGTCTGCTAAAATCCTCTGCTATTTCAGGATCTTGTGAATTGGGAAGGCAGATTCATGGCCTTGTTATTAGAAAAGGTTTTGATTTGGATGTAGTGATGGCTAGTGCGCTTATTGATATGTATACAAAGAATGAAAATATAGATGATGGTTGTAAAGTTTTTGATGGGATGGTCTGCAGAAATTTGATTCTCTTGGACCACTTTGATAGTGGGTTATGGACGACATGGTGATGGGAAGGAGGCTGCCAAAGTACTTGTGGACAATGTTACGAGAAAGTTTTAATCCTGACGAACTAACTTTAGCAAGCGTAATTAGCTCGTGTGGCAATTTATCCTTTTTTGTTGAAATTGTACAAGTTCACGCTTATGCATTCAAAAATGGGTTTTCAGCTTTTCTATCAATTGGAAATGCTCTAATAAATGGATATTGCAAATGTGGTAGCATTATTTGTGCTTTCCGAGCTTTTAACTCAATTGTAGAGCCTGATCTTGTCTCATGGACTTCAATGATAAGAGCATGTGCATTCCATGGTCTTTCTAAAGAAGGAATTCAACTTTTTGAGAATATGTTATTAAATGGAATAAGGCCAGATAGAATTGCCTTTCTCGGGGTTCTTTCTGCCTGTTGCCATGGGGGACTAGTACCTGAAGGGCTTCACTACTTTGCTTTGATGACTGATGCCTATCAAGTTATGCCAGATTCAGAGCATTATACTTGTCTCATTGACCTCCTAGGGCGAAGCGGTCTTTTAGTTGAAGCTTTCAAAATTTTGGTCTCAATACCACTAGAAACTGGAGCAGACATCCTTGGAGCATTTATTGGGGCTTGTAAGGTCCACAGAAATGTAGAATTGGCAAAATGGGCAGCAGAAAAACTTCTTGTTGTGGAGCCAAATAAGCCGGTGAATTACACTCTCATGTCAAACATGTATGCTTCTGTAGGATGCTGGTATGATGTGAGTAGGGTTCGCAAGATAATGAGGGAGAATTGCAACTATAAAGTTCCAGGTTTTAGCTGGATGGAGATTGGTGGTGAGGTTCATACATTTGTGTCAAGTGACAAATCACACCCACAAACACTAGAGATGAATGCTACCTTAGGACTGTTGTTTACTCTAATGAAGGACTCCAACAGCATGCCTAATGTTGACTTGGTGCATTGAGGATGGACATGCTCTAATTTAAACTGGCTTGATGCTTTATCTTATGTAGTTAGAAATAAATACTCTCAACTCTGATGGCGCTAGTGCGGTGGAGATTGGTTGACCACTCGTTCTGAGGTGAGAATTTAGACATTTGAGTCCTTTTAAATATTTAAAAGTTTCCTATTAGTTTTCAGAATATTCTAAATTAGCAAAATTTTCACAAGTCAGATGAAGATAAATTATTTACATGTTAAAGATTCACAAGTCACTCATCATTGTCCTTACGTATTGGTTGTTTCATATTATACAAATGATTTTGATAGACTATTATATTTTACTCGATGCCTTATTTTGTTTTTGATGATTATCACTAATCCCCTCCATCTTCATTTTTACCTCTGAATCCCAGCTTTTTAGGTACTTCTGCTTCATATAATTTCACACTTTCAAGTCAAAACTAATTTATCAAAAAAATAACATGTAACTATATGTTTCTTCAGGTTGAATTTTTTTATTTCTCATTAGAAAATTTTATAGACGTGAAAGACAAATGTGTGTTTTTGTAAGAAACAAATTGTTCCACATATGTAATTTTTTTTTTTGGGGGTGGGTGGGGAGAGGAAGAAGAAAAGAAAAGAATAAAGTAACAAAGCAGGCAATGAATGAGCATAATCAAGCTTTCAGTAGCTCTAATTCCTTAACATCTTAAGAAACCTTTCTATAAAAACTAAGCTGCAACATAGTATTCCTTACATCTTAAGAAACCTTTCTATAAAAACTAAGCTGCAACATAGTTAGTTCTCTTCGTATTTTTATTATTGTTTCTCTTTCTCTAGGAGAGCTTTTCTTGTTCCCTTTTTTTATTAATTTTTTTTTGAAGAAACATCATCACTTCATGCTATGATTTTTTCCCTCGACCTTTTTTACCGCGTGAGCTGAACTTACAACTATTCATTTCTTTTCCCTTTTACATTACATACTAGGGAGCAAGTCAAGTTGGGGTCCCAACATTAAGGTTTTCAGAAATCAGATATGATCTATAAATGTGTATGTCTAGATACATCATGAGAGCAAAGATGTTTACTATGTTATCAATTCTGGAGGGGAGTGCTCCACCTTGTATGCTAATTCCTTGTGGATGTTTTGATGCCTGACAATCGTCATGTGTTCAACACACATATGATCAATACGGGCGGTAGAATGCTTTTTATGATCTTCCCACATTCACTTATTTCATGAATGACACTTTTGCCTAATATATTTGGTTTTTACTGTTAAACTTTTCATTTTTTAGGCTGGTGGAGTTTTTTGGTCTTTTACCTAAAGCAACAGCATTTGATTGGGAATGTCTGAGATTTCTTGCCAACAGCAACCTTAGAATGTTTTGAAGTAGTCTGTAAGTATTTCCAATCAACTAACTAATGATTTTGACATAGTGAAAGAAGACATTTTAACTACTGTTGTTAGTAGTTAAAATGCGAAAATTCAAATTATGATTATATTTGGTTGAGTTATGGAACTCAATATGTGATAGTACGTGATATGTTGGGTATGTGGAACTTATATTTGTTTTAAATTGAGATATATGCTGAGCATGTAATTATGTACTATGATGCATGAAAATTGTTGGATTTGCTGAGTTGTCGAGCTCAATCTTGCAAAAATAAACTTTTTGCAGGTTAAGGATTCAAAAGATTATCTGCCATTTGGACAATGAGGATAAGAAGACGTGCAAGAGAATATTTATTTATTTTTATTTGGAAACTGTATTAGACCATGATGTGTAAAATTCTGAAATGTTCAATAAATCAAGTTTTTGCTGCCCCTATTGGATGAACCTTAATTACAGCAGTAGCAATGTTTCTGTCCTAGTACAATTTATGCTTGCGAGTTGGGTGAGTGAGTCCTACTGAAACAAGTGGTTGACTTGATAAATGAAGTACTTAAATGCTGCAAGAAAATGACTTCCTTACCCTTTGAAAAGCAGTGTTGCCTACTCAAAATTGAAGGAATCAAATCACACACCCAAATTTAGCTTACCTAATCAATCATATATACCAAACTTGCAGGTGGAAATGCAAGAATGAGCTAGGTAACTGGTGTTATTTACCTTTGAAAGATGATATGTTTCATTAACAAACAAATTACATTTTTTTTAATGGCATTTTTCAATCCAAATGGAGGGCATTTTTTTAATGTTACATTTTTTTTCCTTCTCAATTGAAGGTGGGTGAAACCAGGGATGAGTATAAACAGTTAAAAAAAAAAGTCAAAATGATAAAAGTATTAGAAAATGACGAAGCAACCCACCTATAAATGCTAGCTAAGGGTGTAAACGAGTCGAACCGAAACGAGTTATTCGAATTCGACTCGAAATGATAAATTTGAACTCAAATTCGAATTGTATTTGAAAAATTATACTATTCGACTCGACTCGACTCGAGTATTTATTAATCGAATTCGATCCGATTCGACTCGAATATTTATTTAAACTACTCGCGAGCTTCAAATTCAAGCTCGAATTCGAGTCTTCACATGATAACTAGTTTTATAATAAATATAACTATAAATTGAATTTGTTATTTTATTTAGAAATAAAAAAATATATTTATTATGACACTCTACGAATATAAAATCACAATTAAAATTAAAAACAAAACAAAATTATAAATAATTATCCTAATTTAATTTAAATTTGTATATATTATAGGAGAATGCATCAACATATTAATCGAATATGTATTAACCGAGTATGTATCAAATCACAATTAAAAAATTCAAGTAAATCTTAAACGAGTCGAATAGAACCTTACTCAGATTCTACTAATATTTTTATTCGAATTATTTTTAATACTCAAATTTTAATCATATTATTAACAAATTCTAATTTAACTTATATTTTATATTTTTTTGAATCGAACCCGAATAGCCGGAATAGTTTGAGTTGTTTACAGCCTTATTGCTAGCTAGTCCAAGCGTTCCGATCAACTAATTTATTGCTCTTCCCCCACTTATTAACGTCAACCGCAGGCGCGCACGTTAGTGTTGCCCGCCATAGTCAAATTTTTTCACAAATCATCAAAAACTCAAAAAGTCTTCGCTGGTTGAATTCATACATTATTACACTCATAATTCTCTCTGCTTCTTTCTCTAGAAGAATGAATAGTCCGAACAATATATATGGTCGCCAGAATCCGAGCTCCGGCTCTTCCCGGACGCCGGACCGGCTTAGTTACTCCCCAAGCTCCCCTTACTCCTCATCCTCCTCCCATAAGTCAAATTCCGGCAGAAACCCAGTCAAAATTGCTGCCCGATCTGTTGCCGGAGTTTTTGTAGCTTGTTTTGCTCCACCAGAGACCCAAAATTCCCAGACTTTTACTGATTCTGAAGCTGCTTCCGATACACATGGTTTTTTACTTGAATTCAGTCAAAAATTAAACACACACACACATGTGTGTGTGTGTGTATATATATATATTATTATTTATGGTTAATTATATATATATATATATATATTGCGAGTATAGCCTGTGGAATCACTGTGACAATTTTCTCATATTTATGTATCACTCTTGGATACTTATCCATGGGAATGAATCTTGGAATGATGTGATTCATTAGGTCTTGAATTATTACAACCTGTTTGAAATTGTGACAGTTATGTCGGTCCATTTTCTTTCACTTCCCCTTGTCTGTTCTTTTGTAAATGGGAAAATATAATGATTTTTGTGATGAATATATTATCTTCGCAAATGTGCACGATGTTTGGTTCAATATAATATATACGTACCATCCTAAGAAACCCTAGTTGTGAGAGGTTGGGAGGTTGTGGTATGGAGTTAGAGAGATTAGTGTATATAACTCTATATCTATGGAGCAAAAAATTGTAGAAAATGAAAATGAAAGATCATTGCAATACGTAAAAAGCAAGTGTCCCTGCACCATTTAGTTGATTTTATTATGTGCAATGCTTCATGCGCATGCACTTTGCTAAGAAAGTGAGTGACTAGCTGCGGGCTGACTTGTAATACATCTTTTGCTCAATTTATTCTTAGTTGTATCGGATGCGTTGGGTGGTGGTGGCAGTGAGAGAAGCCGAAGACGCAGCGGTATCTATGCCAGCCCAAATAATTCAACACACATGAGAGAGCCGGGGAGTATAAAGTTCACTATGGAGGAAATCTACAAGGCCACAAGGAAATTTTCCCCCAATCTCAAAATCGGGCAAGGTGGTTTTGGGACGGTCTATAAAGGCCGACTTGAAGATGGAACCTTTGTTGCAGTTAAGCGCGCTAAAAAGGTAGGAGATTAATGATTACAAATTTGTATTTGTGGATATATTGCAAATTTGCAAGTAGGCAAGGAATGTAATTTACTTTGTTCCTATGTTTTTTCTGTGTAGAGTGTATATGATAAGCATTTGGGAGTGGAATTTCAGAGTGAAATTAGTACTTTATCACAAGTGGAGCATCTGAATTTGGTTAAGTGTTATGGGTACCTGGAGCATGGGGATGAAAGAATTGTTGTGGTGGAATATGTCCCCAATGGAACCCTTAGAGAACACTTGGAGTGTAAGTTCTTTTTGGTTTCTTGTTAGGTTTATATTCTTCTTTAATTTGTGTGTGTTGTACGTGGGGGAGGGTGTGCCTGCTCTATGGAGTAATTTGTGTACGCCAATACAGGTATGCATGGTACAGTTCTCGATTTTGCTGCACGGCTGGATGTTGCAATAGATGTGGCTCACGCTGTTACTTATCTCCATATGTATACAGGTATGTGTTATCCAAGACATTTTAGTATGTTCTAATAGGAAATTTCAAGTTATAAACCCTGTAAGTAGCTACTCTTGTTAGATACTTACTGACCAAGGAGTTGCTTTAAATTTTTGCAAGCAGATCACCCCATTATCCACAGAGACATCAAATCTTCCAATATCCTCCTCACCGAAAACTTTCGAGCTAAGGTGGCTGACTTTGGCTTTGCTCGGCTGGCAGCTGATAGTGAAATAGGTGCCACCCATGTCTCTACCCAGGTTAAAGGAACCGCAGGCTATTTAGACCCTGAATACCTGACAACTTACCAACTTACTGAGAAAAGTGATGTTTATTCATTTGGTGTGTTACTTGTGGAACTAGTCACAGGCAGGCGGCCTATTGAAGCAAAACGAGAACTCAAAGAGCGATTAACTGCTAAATGGGTATGATTTCTATTTATAAATTTGGGGTTTTGTAGTGTTTCATACCTAAAGAAGCTCCAAGATTGTTTCACATGTTTAATTAGGATTTGAATTTGATGCAAGTCCAAAACAATATACTATCCATTTCAAGTAGTCCCTAGTTTATGCTACACTTCTCTTCTTTTTTTACTAATATTACCACTGCAAATAAATTACTTTTCCTGCCAAAAGGAAAGATTGGTCTATTGTCATCATATTTTGATTGGGTTTATTGTATTTTGCTTAGGCCATGAAGAAATTTACTGATGGAAGTGCAATTTTAATCTTGGATCCAAGACTGGAAAGATCTCCAGCAAGTATTTTTGCTCTAGAAAAGATTCTTGAACTAGCCTTGCAGTGTTTGGCACCTCATAGAAAAAACCGGCCAAGGATGAGAAGATGCGCAGAAATTCTATGGAGCATTCGGAAGGATTACAGAGACATAGTTGCTTCAAATATCCATGCACTCTCTCCGGATTCCCAAAGGAGCATTTCAGTAAGAGAAGAATAGCAAATGTAAATGTTCCGGGAAAGAAATCTAACACTGGTGAGATTGATGTTGCATAATTGCTCTGGTTTCAGTTGTGCAAAGGACAAATTGAGTGGAATACTTATTTTCAGAAACAGAAGGTTTTCTATGGTCTCCCAATAAACAAATGCAAAGGAGACTGGGGCACTTCAAGTGGGGTAATAATATTGTTGCAAGTCTCCAAGGGATTTTGACATGGGGTTTGGCTACTATGTATATGATACTCATTTTAGATACAGATTTACTATATTGTTCCCCCTTTGATTGTACTTTACTTATTTTGGGATGGGTTACTGTGACTTAGGTATTTTACTTCCCTATGTACCACTGTGTGTGGGGTATATATAATATCTGCTTATTAATTCTTTTTATCACTTGGTACATTTTTCTTTCTAATACATATTTGCTATTCTGCAATTGGTAGTTTATGACAATTTTTACCACATGAAGGGGATTTATGAACAATTATTACAAGAAACCTCAGCAGAAAACACCCATTAAAGTAAAAGCATCTGCTATTCAAGTACATGCTCAAAATCTTGTAACCTATAATGCGATTATATAGTCATGCTTCATATTTTACAGCATAATTTATCCATTAAAACATAGGGTTTTAAGTACATCAAGAAATTGCCTTCTTGTATCAACTGCAATCACAATACAATATTTAAAGCTATACCATTAAAGGGGTGATCAAAGAAAAATTAGATTCTGCAGAAGTCACAACACAAACTCTGATAAATAAATAAATATGTCTACCATTTAATTGATAAAAACAATACAAAATTGTGGAGCTACAACAAAATATACACTATATGTAGCACTTGCCATTTACAAAGACTATGGCTGCCTATCTAATTTAGTCTCTTCAGTAGGCTCTGTTGACATTTTTGCCTTACCTCCCTACTGGAGAAATGTCTACGAATAAAAAAGTGATCATGTGTAGTTATTTAACTCCCCTAAAGGACATAACTCGCGATGTAAATAATATACAAGATAAAACTGTTGACATTTCTCCTTCAGTTGATGCAATCAAATTGTCTCATTTTGCATCGGCACCTACAGGCTCCAGTCTATATTCCGTGAAAATAATTCCTCCTTCTAACTTGATTTTTCAAATAATCTGCCTGACATACCCCTCTTTCTAATGCCCTCTCGAGAATGAATCTTGTCGAGTTAACTCATAGTTCACAGCTGGAGGTCTCTGATCCTCGCCATCTACCAGTTTTGCTTTTGAACAGAGGAAGAGAAAGGAAGAAGTGTATATGGAAATATGCCACATACTGAAAAACCAGTTTATGAAAGTATGAGATATTTATGTGTGTGTGTGTAGAGATAGAGAAAGAGGCTTGTGATTTTTATCATACCTGTGCCAAATCCAGTAGTTTTCACTGGTTTCAAGTTCCCAGCTTATGGCAGCCATTGCGAGTGCAGTGAACCCTGCTAGTATGAAACCCCAGCGGAAACGCTTTAAAAGTGTCTTGATAACATTTTGAATCCACACCTTAAGACTTAGCCATCTGCAGTTAATGCTAAGCTCCATTACAATCATTATTTAAGGAGATGCTCCATTATGATTTGTACATACAACTAGAAGATTTCCAAGTACCTCCGAACAAGAACAGCTATGATGCAAATATCTATCCATACCAAACTTTTATTGCACAAGCTAATTGTATCTCTAGCTCAAGAAAATCAAATTCTAAACAAAAAGCGGCATTCTTTATTAAGATATGAGATGGTAACTCACCTTTGAAGTATATTTAAAGAGAACTCTGCAGAAAACGAAAGTGTCCTAAAATGGGTAACTAACTCAATCAGCCACCCGACAAGGAGACCAACAGCCCCAATTGCTATTACAAGAATAATATTGGATGACCTGCGAAGTTTAAGCACAGTTACAAGCCAATCTTCAACCTTCATTAATCTGCAACATAAATGAATACCTGGTCGCTCCGGTTTCAGCCATGAGTGCCGTAAGAATTGCAACGACTGTGTGAATTGTCCTCTTTGAAACTTCATCAATAGCAGCTAGGTAAACAAAAGTGCTCACCACCGCCATGAAGGAAAGCCAGAAATCCATAAACTGCCCCATGCAGTTAAATAGTTAGTAATAATACTATAAATTTCACTCCCCCCCCCCCCCCCCCGGGACAAACAAAAAGGCTTCTTCCCAACAAATACACCCACAAAAGAACAGCGATAAACAGCAGCAGGAGAATTTTCACAAAGTTAAATAACCAGTAGTCCATATTAAAATCTTGAAAAATGATACCTGTAAGACACGAAAAGTTAATGGACACCAAGTGCCTACGTCACATGCATGATATAATCCACTTGAAATCCCACTAGATGTGAAGAGAACCCATTCTGCAAATGCCTGCACATGAACCCACAACTCCAGTTTTGACGAGGGGATACAAAGAAGAATAATCAAAATATTGGCAGCTGAGTAGCACAAGTTGAATTTTTTTATTAAAAAAAATATTTTCTTGCTAAGAACTTTTACTATTTGCAACCGAGATTACAAGACACTATCGATCTCAATGAACAATATAATATTACCTTCTGGCGCAGAGCCCAGTAAGCAGGAAGTACAGCTGCAGCATTGGATGCGATAAGTGAAATTGATTGCCATATGTGCCCTACATGAGTTTTCAGCATTTTTCCTTATAAAGAACCGTGGTACAGCATAACATCAAAACCGATGCCAATTTCAATGTGAAGAAATATTAAACTCAATCAAACTGTAAATAATAAAAAGAATGTTCCAAGACTCTGTTTGTTAAGCTCTAACATAGAGATGATCCAGAACTGTAATATCAAGCCACTAACTGATACACTACATTTGTAATATCCAGCTCAGGTTTTACAAAAATCCTCAAAGACTGATACACTACATTTGTGGATGCAAGTGAAGAAAGTCTACCAGCTTAGCAGGTATCGAGTGTAGAATATGTATCTGTTTTCAAACCAGCTGGTTCAATTTTTCCGTATCCAAACAGCATTTAAATAAAAAGTCATGCAGGTTCTCTCCCAGTAAAACAAACTATAAACTGGTTGCATTTCATTCGAAGTTTAGATACTAACTGGGGAAAGAGCAGTAAGAGAAGCACCAGATACTGATATTTTAAGGCCAAGGGCCATTAGTAGAAATCTTTCTAAGAAATATCCAATAAATATCTAATGAATCACACACACACTATGCATGAATAGTTTGATGAATGAAATCTCAGAATTTAGCTCTCATTTAGAGGCTCTGAAATCTATTGTCCGTTTCTGCTTATCAATTGTTTTGAAATCAGTAGGGGAATCTTCGGGTTCTAACATTAAGTCTACGTTCAAGCTAGTTAGTTAAGAAGGTTCTAATGCAGAGAATCGCATGGATTAGAAGGTTGTTAGGCTTATTTAGCAAGGATCAAGTTAGTGGTGGAAGTTAGTTGTAGCTTAAATCCAGTATAAATAGAGCATGAATAGTGCAATGACGTCTGAATTTTATAGTAGAACATGGCTGAGTTCATTGTTATTTATCTAGCTTTTTTTCTGTCCATGCTTTCATCAATACCTTTGTTCATTATTTTTTTCTTCACAAAACTGCCATATCAACTACTGTTTGATCCATTCACCTAACATCATTGTTTGATTATTAATTACTCTTTTGGTTCAAATTTAGTCAGACTAACTAGAAGTAGTCTTGACAATACAAAAGTTTGAAGCTATAAGCAGGATCTTTTCTATGTCTTAATAAAAATATGAAATACCTTGATGTGATACGATTTCAACACTACAATCAAAGCCTCCATGGTCCCTATCACAATGGCAGTAGCTGAGAAAGAAAGATCATAAGAAGTAAGATGGAATCAGGAAAAGCAAGAACGAATACATTTAATAACAACCCTGAGTTTGTATAATAGTGAATTCAACCCTGATTAGTGGTAGCAGTCAATATTAAGGGAACATCAGTTATCAAGCCTAGCGCATAAATAAGTATATAAAATTTGGAAAATAATAGACCTGTATAGTGTTAACCCATTTGCATCCATGACAGTTTGACATGATCCGTGAGGAGAAGAGCACCTTCTAGGGCATCTTTCAAGTGAAATAGACATTGTAGTTTGACTTCTCAAAGCACTACTAGGAGGCCTCAGGTTCCTTATTGCAAAACTCCAAGTTCCTCCTCTAATATATAAAATATAAAAACTAATAGTCTCCTCGGTTGAATCATACAACTTAAAGAACATAGAACCATTGCTGCTGCTTGTCGCATTTACATAGAAGTAGTCCCAGCTATCTTGAGACGATAAACCACCATATCTGGCATATATTTGATAATCTATTTTCACATCTGATGAAAGTCTGATGTGCATATTTCCTCCAGCAGCACCAGATGGAATGTCCACAAGGAAATAGGTCCAAGAATCATTGGAATTTCCGTCATACGAAGAGTTGCTCAACAGGGGTTCCAAAAGGAAATTGGCCGAAGCAGACAACACCTTGTCACTGACTGGTAAATAATATGACTCAAAAGGTCCAAATGGATTTTTCCTGAGAACTGTCTGCAGAGAACCATTCGCAGCTTGTCAATAAATTATTCCTGCGATAAATTCTACAGCAATCAAAAGAAGAATATGTGTTGTTCTTAAATGAACTTTACATACATTAGCTTTAAGCAAGCAACTTGCATAAAAATAGCCTTATGCAAGCAGTTGGTATGAAAATAGCTTTAAAACAAGTAAATGGTATGAAATAAGCCTTAAAGAGCATCAACTTAGAGCCAAAGTAATAGCAACTATTAGAGTAGAATGATAACTAGAGAGAGGGAGAGTTTCCTAGGAAACTGTTCTGCTATTATTTTACGTAGTCCTGGCCCCACCTAAAGTTTAAAACAATGTAACTTAATATCTACTGGCAATAAACACTTTCACTCTCATGCAAGTGTGGTAGCAAAGATGTCAACACGTAAACGTCACACCTTTATTCGTACGCCATGTTAGATAACTTTAATAATCTCAGACTCATATGTATGATTGGATGATGGATAATACATGACAATAACCAAACTGTTCAAACTTAATGTAGCATGGACCACATAGAGAAAACACAAGATAAAAAAAGTGATATAAATACAACTTTCCACTAAGAGAATAACCCACCTGAAGCTCATATTTTTCTGATGTACAGTTCAATCCAGCCTTATCCATAGGACACTGAAGCACTTGCCAGTCCAAGGAGTAGCAGAGCTTGACGCTCGAGTCCTGAACCCCCCCAATTGCATCCGTAAGATTAACAGGTTGAACAGTGATATACCAGCGTCCAACTTTTGGTAATTGTATAACCAAAGGGGCATTGTTGATATTACCAAAATAATCATGCAAAGTTGCCAGCGGCATTGCCCCATGTCGTGCATAACACATCAGAATTATTCTGCTACTATTTGTGGTGCCATTTGAAGGTTGAGTTTGATTTAATCTGATATTAGTTGCTGTAATTGTTATTTTCTGCGCAATCCCCATTACGTCCAAAGAGTAGACTTTAAGTTCGATATCACCACTGCAAGATTTCTCATCAACATTCCTGCACGAGGTCATACTTTCTGCTGTTTGGTTATATGAATTAGAGTCTCTATGAATTTTTGTTAAATTGTAGCTGTCAACACATGAAAGCTGTTCAACTGTCTGGTTGCAGTACTTGCCCCACATCATGGGGATCATGCACCCTTCTACGCTTACATTACCATTAAAGGAGTATGATGGGCCCCGATTAATCTGCAATAAGACCAGAGAAAATTATAAACTCGAGAGAAGATAAATGTAACACAAAAAATCTCAAGAAAATCATAAATCAATGATATGGGATTCTGTAAATCCAAGGAGAACTAACATTTGAAAACAGCTACAAATGTGTTTCAACAACTACATTGCATATAAAAATATAAATGCAGGTCGTTATCATTACAGCATAGTATTTGTTTATCAGTGCAAGTTGAGAATACCATTTTAGATTGTGTCCTCATGGTTCCAATGCCATTAAATAGTCCAAAATACCATGTTCCTGCAGAGATCTGTACAACAATTCTTATGTCATTTTTCTAATCAGATAAGTAACTTTTAATTGAAATTTAATAAAGCAGCTATAAGATATCATATGAATCAAACTTTACAGTTCTCTCATAAAAATTAAGGTATCTTTGAAACTTGAAAAACTCGAGGAGTAGAGCTTCCATAACCATTCATTACATCGCATTTTAACATTGAACTTGATAATAGATTTTTAAAAGTATAGACGATTAGACTTATATTCATTAAGATAGTTTTTCCCTTTCTAAACTTTCTTCAGTTTTCCTTTTCCCTTCTTCTCTTCCACAGTTTCTGAGTTTCAAATATACACTTTGAAAAATTAGTGAAAGCGCATATCACAGAAAGAATGACCATATTTTAAAACAAACCTGCTCATTTGTCAATCTCACTGATATATGTTTCTGCATAGGATAGCATTGCTCATAAAATTGAGGACTTTGCACCCCTCCAAACGACCCATTAAAGATGGGATTTAACACTGCAATGGCAGAAAGTTTGTTATAGATATCTTTGCAAGTGATATTCATAATTTTGGAAATTAGTTATCAATTTCCAATAAAATGATAAACCAGAGATGTTAAGGAAGTCCACCAAAAAATTTAAAGAAAGGTGAAGGTAAATACCTTGCTCAACTTAACTTTAAAACACTACTAATAAAACAAATTATTTTAAAATATACATCATCATATAAATGTTATTATGATGAAAAGAGAACATTGACACTAAAAGTTTGATACCATTACAAGAATTTTTTAGGTGTAACGATGTGATTCAACAACACTAATTAGCTCAATAGTTAAGTGAATCTTACATGAACGGAGATTAGTACGATTTTACAGAAAATATAACCCAAATTAAAGAAAAAGGGAAAACATGAGTCATATACATCATAACCTCAAATAGCCACGATAGTGATATATATAACACTTCCTGGGGGGGAACCAAACAAGTTTATCCTTTCCCAATACCTGTTGAGGAAGTGTTGTAGACATCAGGCAGAGGGGGGCTTCCTTCTCGGAAGCATATCATTGGCGTAGTGCTTTTAGGCCCCATTCTAATGCTCTTTGGATCCTGAATAGAAAAAGAAAGATCAAAAGGCTAAAAGATAGTAGCTGATACTTTAGAATCTCAATAGATGAATGGGATCAAAACATAAGCCACATATGAAAACCAGAAAACAAGGAAATTCACAAAAGACGACAACATAATACCTTGACTAAAGCAATAAACTTATCCACTTTTAACAGACAGTGAGAAGAAGTAGAAGAAGAAAAACAGAAGTAACAAATACTTACAAGGTCTACATCCGAGTCTAGATCTATAGACATTGAAGAGAACCATGGCGGCAAATCAACTGCAACAAATTACACAGGCTGAAATCCGTTAAGACACAACATGTCTTAATAAACCTATTTTTGCTCGATATTCAGAATAATAAGTCTATCTTAATAAACCAATTTGTTCTCTTACAAATATAAAGGCAATTATGCTAAAAATCTAAATTTAATTGAAGGTTGAGTATAAAGCATTATGTGTCTATGCCTAGAAATTTGTAAAAATTAAACTCAAAAGAGTTCTAAACTATTCCATTCCTTTAAAAATGACATTGGGGTGACAAGAATGTTCTTTGGTGGATGTGGGGTGGAAGAGAAAAAGAGAAAATTCCACATCAAAATATATCTATTCATCCTTGTTTCTATGTTTGTGCCTTTTATGTCTGAGAGAGAGAAAGAGTGTGAGAGGAAAGCTTGAAAAAAGGAGTAGGATAGTTAAATTAAAGAGATGATCACAAAAGATAAAAAAAGACCTTGGATTTGTCAATAGTTCATAGAGCACCAGGAACCTGTCAACTATAAGACTAATTGGCACACATTTATAATTAATGTTGGTCGATTCTAGGATTCAATTAAAAGGTTATCGCAGGTAATTGAAAATCAAATGTCGTTTACAACATGAACCAAGATTTACATTACATGAACTGTCATTGGTCAGTATGTTCAACCAGAACATTGATACAAGTTCCAGCAAAAGAATTATATGTAAGCATTACCTCTAATAAATTTCCAATAAAAACATTTCCATTATATATAATGGAAAAAAAGAGGTTAAAACTGATTCTGCTCAAGTGTGTAGGATTCCAATATGAAACTTACAGCTAAAAACACAGCGTTCTTCATAATAGGTCAAATTTAGCCAGATTGAAAACCATAAACATCACTTCAAAACTTCCAATAATCAAGACACCTCCATGATATTACTATCAAACAGCTAGTTTATCAAGAACTTATGCTCCAAAACCCCAAATCAACAGCTTTACCAAAAGGGTAATGCTTTTGTCTATAATTCATTCAACTTGTCAATAAAATCAAAACGTAAATTTCATAATCTAAAATTATTACTCCCTCTGTCCCAAATTAACTGCTCAATTTTGACCTTTTTAAGTCAAATTGACTTTTTTTAGAATTAATAATTAAGCATATATAAATATATTTCTAATATTATAAAAATTGGGATTAGTAATAAATTGTATATACTTTCTTTTGGTTATAATCTCTTCACCTATATTTTAACAAAAATAGTAAAAAGATTATTTTTAAAAATGGTCAATTTGACTTTAAAAAGTCAAAACTGAGCAATTAATTTGGGACGGAGGGAGTAATTAAGATATAAATATCAAATACATAAAGCAGATACTGCACATACTTAAACAAGCTGATACTCATTTAAGGCAAAAAGTCAAAAACAGTTATACTACAAGCAGACTGACCAGACAAACAAATTAAGCTCAAATCCCAAACAAAGATTAAATTTTGACCTCGACCCATCAATGTTAACAACTCATAATACTTGAAAACCCACAAAAACAATCAAACCAATAATCAAGATTAATTAGTCTACAGATTAAATAGTGAAAAGGGTACCTCTGATATAGCGCCAATCATAAGGTTTGAGCTCAGTATTAGCATAAGTGAAGCTCGAAACAGTGAATGAATTATTTGGGGCAGTTTCTTCTCCAATTGAATAACAGTGTACTCCAAAATTTATGATCATATATATAAAGAGGAGATATAATTTAAGGAAAAAATGACCCAGAATCGAATTCTCTGCCATGTCTGAGTATTTTTAATGATTCGAAGGAAAGATTTTGTAAATAGACCGAATGGGTTGGAATCATTCACAAATAGATTATAGATTTTGTAATATAAAAGTGGGTGTTGTTGAAAAAATAATTAGTAGTTTACTGACTTTTTGTGGGTTTAAGAAATACTATTACGAGTTTTTAATTTTTATCCCTTGACGTGTGTTTTTTCTCGATCTGTAATACGAATGACTACTTGGTCACGCGCTTGTCAGGAGGGTGGGTTTCACGGTCTGATTTTGCTTCCTTATTTTTTTTGGTATTTCCCGTACAATAATGTTACTATTACATAAAAAATATGTGATATTTTTATGTGATAATAACATTATTATTTTTCTTATTTTGGGATATTTTCGACATTTTCATATAATGATGATCCTTGTCATTTACTTGGGTAAAAATGTCAAATATGCCAAATTAGGGAAAGAGTACATATGGTAGACCTTTTAATAATATTGAGAGACATAGAAATGCAATAAATATTTCAATTTTTTGTTCTCTTTGTATTACGTATGGGATTTTGTTTAATGAAAGTGTAAAGTTGGCAATCATCAACTTTTGTTAAATTATAGTAAGAAATAAAAAAAAAATTATATTTTCATGTGATTCTTCTTTATATAAATAGTGAGTAAGTTTTATCATCATGCGAGAGATACTTGTGTAGAAATATTATTTTAACATATAAAAATATCAATTTTCTTTAATTAATATGCAAGGTCACAAGTTGAAATTTATTTCTTAGCATAATTTAGAAGAATGAACCAAGTCGCTACTCGAATAGGGTAGGTTTTTCCTATTTTTCTTTTCAATCTCTTTTTAGGCTCTTCCTAAATCTAGGGGATAGGAAGAATCGATTTTGCAACCGAAATCACACCTAAAATCACACCAATGATTTCAATGACATATTGTGGTTTATTTAGTAGGAACCGCACCTCTTACAGTTGCGGTTTTAATATAGAAACTGCACCCCTTAAAGAACCACACACTCGTTGAAAGTTCTAAATCTATAATATTTATCATTTTTTTGTGGTATGGCTTATAATTTTTAAGTTATATTTAAGTGTGATTGTAAAATTATTTTTGAAATATGTAATTTTATATAGTTTGAAACTTTAAGCTTAAAATAATGATTGTATTGTAGTTATATATGCATTATTCAATTTCACGAATTAGAAGTTTTGAATTAATTTTTTATTGGTTTTCAAGAATTCATTTTTTTGTAGTTGAATATTATTTAGGAAATTGATATTTTCACAATACTATTTTATATTTTTACATTAAAAGTGTCAATATAAATGTATAATGCGACGCCCCCAAAAATAGGTATACATCACCTATTCTGAGTCGCCAAATACATAGTACAGAATACAAATACAATCTTTAATATACAACAAGAGAGCTGTGAGTTTTAATACAAATATTATCTTCTAGTCAATATCCACTCTCAGAATAAGTCCTCATTACATTTATTGTCACACTATTTAACATAATAGTGAGGACTACTAATGCTATCATCTGGACTGTCAATCCGTTCCCCGACTCGTCCCAGCTATATTCTCATTTCCTGAAAAGAACAGTGAAGGAAATGGTGAGCTCAACTAGCCCAGTAAAAAATATTATGACTAAGATAATGCAGAATAAATTATCATTAGTCTTCAGCAATGCTAAACTGATAAAATACAATAGACATCAAGTTTAACTGCAGCGGAACAAGCAATCCATTAAAAGAGTCAAGTATAGAATAAAATCTACTATCTTTTATGATTTAAAAAGTTTTTCATCACTTTTATCGCTGATACCTGAATAATCCACATCATCAAATCATCCATGCACTACAGGCCAATGATATTATTTAGTATCACGACCACGAATTATCCATGCACTTCGGGGCAAAGATAATCGTGTTTTCATCAACGATCCTGATCATGCTATAAAACAATTCATTTTTGCTCCCTTGGCCGAGGAGAATCCATAGTCATAATCATACCAAAAACTGTCCATCAATGCACTACGGACCAATGAGGACTTTTTCCACATCATTTATAAAATTACGGTCATGATTATACCGAATAATCCTTGGTCATAATCATACCAAGTCCATCTATGCAATACAGGCCACATATGACTTTAAACAAAATATAAACATGAGGATGATGACAATGATATAAGAATTCAATAAAACAAGTTCAAGAATTAAATTATTCAGGAACTAATAACGTCCAAATTGTCAACATGATATTTATTTGTAGAGTGAAATTCAAGAATGCTCAGAATAATATTTTTACGAAAAGATACTAGATGAAACACAAATATCAAGGATATTCCACTAATTTCATGGAGTATAGAAGTCAAAACTTTAACCAACTGAGTTTAATAAAGAATGGAATAACAAAAGAAATTACCATGCATGCGGTACTTCGCATAGACAGGTTATTCCAACAAAATAATAAATAACGGAACCAGGTCAAGGCGTAACACGCACCGACAGGATATTCCAACAGAATAATAAAGAATGAAATAACAACAGAAATCACCATGCATGCGGTACTTCGCATAGACAGGTTATTCCAATAGAATAATAAATAATAGAACCAGGTCAAACGAAATTCGCACCAACAGGATGTTCCAACAAAATAATAAAGAATGTAATAACAACAGAAATCACCATGCATGCGGTACTTCGCATAGACAAGTTATTCCAACAGAATAATAAAGAATGGAATAACAGAAGAATTTTACCAAGTATAGGGTAGACCGCGTATACAGGTTATTCCAACAGAATAATAAATAATGGAATAACAGAAGTTCTCTTCATAAATATGAAAGAAATAATACATCTTACCTTATAAAGAAGAGTACTCCGACGGTAGGGCGGGGATATACTTGAAGAAACTTGCACTACGCTCAAAGCTTTCTTAAACGCTAAAGAAATACGCTCAAGATTATAGAAGAATAATTCTCTCTACATTTTCTCTGTCTAGAGTTTCAGTGAATTCGTAAGAAATATTGAAGGAATTAACTTCTATTTATAGAAGAATGGACTGAATAGTAACCAATCCATGAACGGCCCAGATCGATTTACTTTAAACGGACGGTCTAGATTGGTTTTCAATAAAATATAATATATTCTATTTATAATCTAATAAAACGAATAACTTTTAAAAAGATTTTACTAAGCAAATACTATGCAGGCACTATGCAAATACTGTGCATAATAAAATATAATATATTCTAATTATTGTCTAATAAAACGAATAATTTTATAAAAATATTTTGTTTTATATAAATTTTTTTTTTCTGTTTTATTACATTAATAATACTAATAAAACAAAACTTATATATAATATATATATATATATATAACAATCAACAATAATTGAATCAAATAACGTGAGATACTATGCAGCAACTACTATAGCAATAATTGAACAAAATTGAGTGACTTCTCACGTAAGCATCAATAATCAATACCGCGTGCTACTATGCAACCACACGTATTACTGTATTTTTACTACCGAGTAGTTCAACAGTATTAACGGTAAAACTTCCATCGTTATTTTCATAAAAATATTTTTGTCGTTTTCTCAATCCGACAATAATTCCGTTGTGGGGTCCACCAATGATTGTGCCGTCGTGTTAATATTCTCCGATCAATCGAATATAATATAATAACTTGCATACTTTGCAAAATTTATAAATATTATCCATAGCTATAACATTATATCAAATTCACACTATAATATTCAAAAAAAATCGAGAAATTTAAATCTTTATTCGTAAAATTTGGGATTTTACATATAATGACGGTGAATATTGTCACTATAAGACCTATAGTGACAATTTTCATGTGAAAATATCATTTTCTAGTCGTTGATTTATCAGTTTCATATTATTTATAGTAGGGTATTATTTGTAGTAAGCTAGCAATTTTTGAGATTAATTTAGAATTTGAAAAATATGATAGGTTTATTATTATTTTTCAAATCATTTATGAGTTGAAAATCGTACCATTTGAAACCATACCGCATTCTTTAACTGCACTTAGGGGTGTAAATGAACCGAATCAATCTGAATACTGAATTATTCAAATTTGGTTCACAAAATTTATCAAGTATAAAATAAAGTTTGATTGGGACTCGTGTTTAGCTATCGAGTCAAGCACTATCTCGAATCAAGCCTGAACAGTTTGAACTTTTCGAGCGAATATGATATAAGTATCAATAAAAAATTACAATTTGAAGAGATTCATATAATTTATCGAATTTTAAAATTTGTTCATATTTGAATCATATTTATATTTCGAGTCGAGCTTGAATCGAACTTTTAGTCGAGAGAGTACGAATCGAGCCCTAATTGTTTGGTTCATTTTACAGCCCTACCCAAAATGAGAAGTTTAAATAAAAGGGTTTGGATAAATTCACAACATTTTTTATATTTTCACACGATTCACTTTTTAACCAAACTATGGTTAATAAGTATATGTAAGGCTGTAAACGAGTCGAATTGAAGCAATCAGAGAGCTGTTTGAATTTGATTCGAAATAATAAATTTGTGCTCGAATTCGACTCAAAATGATAAATTCGTACTCGAATTCGATTTGAATTTGAATTTTTTTACTCAAATTCGACTTGACTCAAATATTTATTACTCAAATTTGTTCTGACTCGACTCGAATTATATTCAAACTACTTGCGAGTTTCAAATTCAAGTTCGAATTCGAGTCTTCACATAATAAATAGTTTTATAATAAATATAATTATAAATTAAATTTATTGTTATACTTAGAAATGAGAAAATATATTTACTATTACATTTTATAAATATAAAATCACAATTAAAATAAAAATAAAAGAAAATAATAATAATTAATTATCTTAATTTGATTTGAATTTATATATATTATATAAGAATGTATCGAGTATCTAATTGAATATGTATCAAATCACAATCAAGAATTCGAGTAGTTTGAATCTTAAACGAGTTGAGTCTCAGATTCTACTAATATTTTTATTCAAATTATTTTTAATACTTAGATTTATATCATATTATTAATGAATTCGAGTCTTACTCATATTTTTTTTAAGTCGAGCCCGAACTGTTTGACTCGTTTACCATTAATTTTGGAAACAAAGGAGTCCATACATGTTAGCGTGAACCTTAAAACAAAACCAAAACTCCCCCATTATTATTCAAAAAAAAAAAAAACCGCCTCGCTCTCTCCGTCTCTGTCTTGTTGCCGTCTTTTCCATCAGTTTTTGGTTACAGGCTCCACTTTTACTGGTAAGGAACTTTTAGAGAAAGAAGAAGATGAATTATATTTAAAGCCAGAATCTTTACTTCATATATATATAAATATATATAATTTACACATATATTATTAGAGATAAAGATATGGGGGTGATTGATATGATAACACGAGTTGATGCGATATGCAAGAAGTACGAAAAATACGACATCGATAAGCAAAAGGACCTCAAACTCGCCGGCGATGATGGTTTTCTCCGTCTATACGCCGCCGTTGAAGCTGACTTCGAGCAAACCCTTGAGGTTAATTCCTAATTTCTTTCTTCTCCCCCACTCTCACTCTCTCTGTAATATATAAGCACTTGATCATTTCATTTGAAATTTGAAAATGTTAAAGATTTTGTTGTATATTTTTTTTTCACAACAAAATCAAAATATGATTATCATAATTGTGGAAGGAATAATTAACAAATGGAACATTTTTTTGGGTGGGGAGAGTGTATGAGTATTTGGTTTATGTATGTAGAAATCAGAGACAGCGGCTGCGGAGAAAAAGAGGGCAACAGCTGTAGCTATTTACGCCGAGATTCGACGCACCAAGGCTCGTTTGCTTCAAGAGCTCCCCAAATTACACAGATTTGCTTTCAAAAAGGTAGTATTTATTTTTATTTTTTGTAGGAGGATTATATTGTTATTGGTGAAGCCTGATAGTATATCCCAACTTTAATTAAGAAGCTGACCGACCGTGATTATCCATCCCAATACACCTGTCAAACGGGCAGACCAAAAAAGCCCGGATTTTGGTGGGCTGAAAATGGTCAGTCCGTGGTGGGCGGGCAGGGCCGGCCTGCGGGCTTCGGCCATTATTATTATTTTTTTTTGCAAACTCTTTGTTACACCAAAAATAATAATAATAATAATAAATATTAAAAATAATAAAATAATTAATAATAAACAATAATACAAACAAACACGATTAATTAATTACATACATTAACTACATATCTCAATTAATTAAAATTTTAATAGTATTATAAATTAGCATTATTAATTAATTACCTACATTATTTATGATGATAATTTGGATTATACATCTCTACAATTTAAATATAAATAATTATTAATTAATCATATGTTTGCATTTGCTACTGCGATTTGAATTTGTTGTTTAAATAATTAAATTACATTAAATACATATCTTAATTATAATTTTCAATTATAGTTAAAATATATTGAAGATTACATCAAAAACAAATAGTTGTTGTAGTTCAATTGGTTTGAACTCTTATTTATTTACTTACATGTCTTGTGTTCAAGCCTCACAACCTAACACTTTATTTTAAAAAAAAAAATTAATAGTTGGCGGGCCGGGCCAAAACGGCCCGAGTTTTTATGGGCTTAAAAATGGCGGCCCAACAATATGTCTTTTGTATTTGTGATTTGTATTTTTGGGGTGGGGTGGGGTGGGGTGGGGTGGGGTGGGGTGGGGAGAGAATTTAGTTTTCCAACAATGAAAATATTGGGGCAACCAAACAGATATTACCTCTTGTTAGTTTGGTTGTACTTCTGTATGTTCCATTTTTGTTGATTTTTATGAAATCTACTTTTCATTTGCTGAAACTTCTGATCTTTGTGGATTCAAATGACATTTTTTGTTGTAATTTTGCATTCTTTCATATTGGTGTGTTTTTGTGTTAGGGGTAGTGTCATAATTCATAAGTAATTTTTCTTTTAAATTATGATCTAATTATTTACTCTGATATGAGAGAATGAAAAGGGAATAAGTAAAGAAAATCTCTGTATTTGGATCAAGTTGACTATTTTTTTTTCCTTTTCCCTTTCCCCTCTCATTTTCTCATTACAAATCTCTGTATTTACTGGTTTTGTTGCTACATAATGAGTATACATAATGTGGGGGTGGGCCGGTGGGCGGGGTGGGGGTGGGCCGGTGGGCGGGGTGGGGGTGTATACATAATGAGTATATATTAAATTTGGGGGATAGGAGTGGGGAGTGGGGGGTGGGTGGGGGTGTATACATAATCAGTAAATTATTTTTTTTGAGGGTGAGTGGCGTGGGGTGAGGTGAGCAGGATGAGAGTGTATACATAATCAGTAAATTTTTTTTTGAGGGTGAGTGGCGTGGGGTGAGGTGAGCAGGATGGGAGTGTATACATAATCAGTAAATATTATTTTTGGGGTTGGGGGTTGGGGTGCATATATAATCAGTAAATATTTTTTTTATGTATAAATAAGTTTAAAATATATTATTATTGGTAAGGGTATAATAGTTGAAACGATATTTTTTAATCCAATACTTTAATTAATCCTGAAAAAAATAAACATAACATGTGATTATTTTAAGTTATTCTATGAATAATCACATAAAAAACAAACACGTGAATAGGATTATTTAATTCTAAGATTAATAGTCAATTATAATCCCATGGATTATAACCCTGAGATTATAATCCTTGCAAACAAACATGACGTTAGAGTAAATTTTTGTATTTGAAAGGTATTTGTTTGTAACATACTTATGGGTATCCTTTAAATCACTTATTTTAATGTCTCCATCTTCTCTTCTTTTGTATTCATATATTTTTCTTCATTGCCACCATCTTTAGATTTTTGCTAAACATTCTGTGTTACGTTTTGAATAATTGCTTCGATTTGATATAAATGGGCCACAAAGACTCTGCTTGACTGATTAGTGTACTTACCATAATAATTTCTTCGTTTTAGTTTGCTGGACTGGTGATGGAGTTATGATTATTTTGTAGGTCAAAGGGCTTTCAAGGGAAGAGCTTGAGGCCCGAAACGATTTAGTGACTGCACTCAAAGAGAGGATTGAAGCAGTTCCTGATGGGTCTACAAGTACAGCTAAACAAGCTGGGGAACCCACAGCTTCGGCTTCAAATGCAGGAATGAAATTCGATTTAACTTCAGGTACCCTTCTAGATTCAACATAATTGTTTCACATCTAGTCTCTTAGCTGGTTTCTTTTGTCTTGTAACTTTGTCGCTATGATGTCAGAGGGAAGATTTGATAGTGACTACTTTCAGCAAACTGATGAAACAAACAATTTTAGGCAGGAATTTGAAATGCGGAAAATAAAGCAGGTGACGTGATTCTGATATTAATTTCCTTTTTGTCATTGTATTTATATCTTTGCAAATTGAACATTTAGAAGGCCATTAGGGTGTTTTTAGTTCTATTAAAGGCTCATTTACAATCGAATATATGATGGAAGGCCTCTTTTGACATTGCAAATGCTTATAGAACCGTTGTAATTTGTAAGAAATGCATACAGCCTTTATCCGTAGTGTCCACATTGTTTTGTGTAAGGTGGACATATTTCGATTCGAATCGCAGTGTTCTACTTCTTATGCTTGTTCTTATACTGGAATGAGGCTGATGCAGTACTTGTTATGCATAAGGTGCTTATTGTGCGTACGTATATTTTCTAATGGTATGAAAAAACTAGGATTCTTTCGTGAGTACATATAGTAGAAATTTGGTGGACAGAGATGGAATCATAAAGCATAGCTAGCATAGACTGTCGTGATTGGTAATATTTGCTAATGACCTGAATGGAAAATCCTAACAAATAAGATGATTTTGACTTAAATACAGGATCAAGGCTTGGACGATATAGCAGAAGGATTGGATACATTGAAAAACATGGCCAACGACATGAATGAGGTTTGTGTTGACGCACCTATCTCCTTGTGAATGAAAATGCAGGGGAAAGGGAGCAACAGATATCTTGGTGGTTGTCTTATTGAGCATATTTGAACTTTTTTGTTCACTTTTATGGCCTGTGCAGGAATTGGAAAGACAAGTGCCACTGATGGATGAAATCGATGACAAGGTAATTCTTTATCTCCTTGCTGGCTTCTTTTGTCCATCCTCGTCTCTAGGAGCATCATAGAGGTCTGTATAATAATAAAATAAAAATCACTAATAAATGGTAGCGAATAATCTATTGAATTAAAAATACCATCTTGATGGTGTTAGAAATCAAAATTACTTGCCTTATGAAATTTGTAACGATTTGAATGAATTAGTCGAGATAGATACTTCATACTTGTTCAGATCTTATTCTCTTTGTAGAGTTTGATCGGCATGACCATAGCCATGATTGTCAGAGTTTTTGTTAACTTCAAAATCATAAAATGCTGTCGTAACTAACATAGCATTGAACTGTTGCATATATATGCTCGATCAAATTGTGTTTGTTTGACATGATTTCAGGTCGACAGGGCGAATTCTGATCTAAAGAATACTAATGTACGGCTGAAGGATACTATAACAAAGGTATTGTGCTTATGCTTACAATATTGTGAATTTACATTTAAATCTTTACTGCAGAAATGCCTTATAATTTGTGTCATTTACGTATTCCAGCTGAGATCCAGCCGCAACTTCTGCATTGATGTCATCCTCTTATGTCTTATTCTTGGAATTGCTTCGTATTTATACAAGTAAGTTTTTGGCGGCCACATGACTGCATATTTTCTGTTTTAATCATTCATCATGCATCCAAACATCCATGCTTTGATACGATAAGTTTACTTCCTTTATCTCCTTAATTTGCTTGCTTCGCCTCTTTTATTTCAAATGCTTTTCGAGAATGAAATAATGATGTTTAGTTTGGGAGCTGCGTGCTTCTTTCTTGCAGAGTCCTGAAATGAAGTTTGTGTTCCAAATACGGCTTCCACTACTTCCCTATTACATCCACCGAGGGCATCTTTACTGATGTATGTGTGCTTTTTTCTTGTGTAATGTTTTTTCTTGATATGTCGAGTATTCTGACTTGCGTCAACGTGGCCCTTATGCTGCTTCGAGTAGGTGTAGAACTCAAGACCTCCGGGTTTACGGGTGGTTTACGGCTAGCCCTATGTATGTTTCTTTTTCCTCTTGTATTTCTCATTCCTTTTCATATTTCTATTTATATCAAAACAGAACTTCCTTCCTGGTCTAGATTTTGGCTATGTTTTGTCGGATTTTCTGAATGTTGTATGTATGTAGAGGAAGTATTTCTCTTATAAGAAGGATATAATTTGGTTCAGGTTTGTTTCGAATACTGAAATGGAAAATATTATAATGAAAAATGATATATCTTGCAAGTTATGTGGATAATTATAGAATATTTTATGGAAAATATTATGGATGAAAAAAAAAATTTATATTAAAAATAATCATTGTGAAACTGTACATGTGAAAGAAGTTTTATTAATAGAGATATATTCGACACTCCAAATTTTACACAACCTAATTTCAATCGCCAAAAATAAAAGTAACATACATAAATTTTTATAATTATAATTATTACAGTGACGTGTTTAGTACGACAACACACATTAAGTTTTCACTGTAATTATTTTCACACTATTTTATAATTTGACGAGTAACTACTATCTAGGAACAACTCATTTTTTGAAATAAATTATGAAACAAAATGGTGCGCTCAAATAGCTCAATAAAAAATATTATTACTAAAATAATGAAGAATAAATTATCTTTAACTTTCAACAATTATAAATCAAATATTTAAAAAATGCTAGACAATATAAATCAATTAGGCTATAGTTAAAATAAATAAATAAATAAATAAATAAATAAGGAAACTGATATTTTCATGTAGTTCTCTCTCACATTAGAAGAAAGTGGGTCTCACCTTCATATGAGAGAAACTGTGTAAAAATATCAAAAATTCATGTGAAAATAGTATTCTCCTTAAACAAAAAGCTTAAGAGGGTGCAAATTGGAAAATGTCAGAAGTGGGATTTGAACCCACGCCCTCTTTCGAAGACCAGAACTTGAGTCTGGCGCCTTAGACCACTCGGCCATCCTGACAATGTATTTAACCTTCCAATTAATATCTATAAGATGTATAAGTATGTATAATGCTAACGGCTAATGAGGAGAGGTTTCTGCTCATTTTTTTGACCAATTGCAACCCAAATGCAGTAGAGTTACAAAGTTGAAACACAGAAGTAATAAGGGTAGAAAATTGATCGAAAAGGTTATTATATACGTTTAAAAATTAAATGAAAATATCAATAATTATCGACTGTTAAATTAAATTAAATAATCACATATGTGAATACATGTGATAGTAACAGTTATATATGTATGTCGTTTATAATTTCACGTTAGTCACAATCCTCGCGTAAATAATTTTTTTCGTCACCATCCCTCTTATAAGAAAGGCCTACCTCACTGCCAAATGTGGCCCGAAAGGAAAACTAAGAAAGTAACATGGCTTCCCTTGTTTGGTAGAAAGGAAATATAAGAATGATTGATATACTTAAAATCTTCACACCAATCTCTTATGTCAAAATAAAAAGATAATTAATGCCCATGTTGAATCACAATATCTATACAAGGAACCTAACCTACCTACCTAATTTCTTTACTTTCACTTCAACACTATGAATTATAATCAAAATCCCCCATTAATTCGAGTGTGACAGAAAGCAATATATGAACTATTGAATTGTTTGTTTGGTTGAGTCAGGAGTGATCGAGTTCATACACAATTCGACTTTCACATGTCACCCCGTTTACGTCGACCTGCACTGTACTCACCTTGAAAAGTTAGTTGTCTGAAAAGAGCAGATAAAACCTAAATCTACTTGTGAAACTATTTCATAAGTTTTAATTTAGATTTCACATTGCTAGGAATGAAAAAGTATATATAAAATATGAATGTTCATGCACCACCATTAGTGCAGCCTATGCAAGAACTATATATCTAGGCAAAAGGACAATAATAGAGATTAAAATGAATGAATGAACCAGGGGGATTTGGCTCGGATCCTTTCTACTAAAAATAGTCAAGAAATGATAAAAGTCTATGACGCCATCTAGCTAGAAATCCAATACAAATCTATAACACCACCTAGCTAGAAAGCCAATAATAGAGCAAATTAATTAAATCTTCTCATGGGCTGCAAATCATGTAAGATTCAGTCCTACACTTTAAATGAATACCTAAATAATCTCATACTAGTATAAAATAAGATTAAATGAAGACACTACAATAAATTAACAAATCAATTTCAAATACAAAGTATATATATATGCATATGCATGCACCCATTAAAACATACTTGTACAAATATAAGTTCCACAAGTATCAAGGGAGACCAGGTCCACAAATTGATCAATAATCAAAAGTTTTTTCTTTGGATTTGAATTTGGTACCAAACAAAGTTGATAATTTTATGCTGTCTTCCTAATGATAACATGCCACACAAGAACAAAGAAATACGCTTTTTTTTGTCTCAAAATTAAGTTATATATATATATATATATATATATATATATATATATATATATATAGACAGGATCAAGATTAGATCTCTTAAGTAGTAGAACTCTCTTAAATAATAGAACTTTATCAAAAGGACGTAGTTTTGATAAGACGCGGTGGCATTTTTGTAAATATCATGCCACCGCGTATTTACAAAAATGCCACCATGTCTTATCCAAACTACGTCGTTTTGATAAAATTCTATTATTTAAGACATTCTACTATTTAAGAATTCTAATCTTGATCCTTTCTGTATATATATATATATATATATATATATATATATATATATATATATATATATATATATTAATTTGGATATCCGATTAGCATGACGTTAACTTCATGAGATTATCAATGAAATTAACTTCATAATAAATTGGTCAATTGACCAATATAATACTGACACATAGAGATCAACTCCCAACTTGCGTATCGACACTGTATTAATCAATTAATTAAAATTAACTTCATGCCGATATTTAAAACTGAATATATCTCTCAACCAATTCTTCTTTTCATCTCAAACTGAATTTAAGAGATGATCGGAGTCTCTTTTGTAATTGTTAGGCCATGATCCTTTTCCTTATTGGGCCAGATCTAATGGGCTCCTCCTTTGGGTTGTGATTATTCTTATCCTGGTTGACCCGGATGTTTCGGGCCCAATTATTTATTATCTCACTACATCCATACAGATTGGATCCGGTCGTGTGGATCATCTCCATTATTTGGGCTTACTTATCAAATTAGCCCATTATGTATATTTCCCCCTTTACCCAACTTTGACCGGTAATCATTACTTAAAATAATAGTTGACTATTATGTCTGCCACCTTTCTATATGACATTAATGAGGATGGGATTGGGGAGGGGGGCGGAGAAAAAGGTGTGACAGAAAATATGGAGGCTGGGTGCATGCTTTCGGCGGAAATGACCGGAATTGGGGGGAAAAAGATGTCAGGAAGTGATGGGTGGCACGGTGAGCCGGAAGAGGAGTTTGCGTGGAGCTGTGATCATAAGGAGGAGGTAAGTAACAAAATATCACACACCACCTAATTATTCTCTCGGACACTAGATATTATCATCCTCTTGAGTTAACCTTGTGAACACATATATACTTACTCTCACGCCTGAGCTATCCCCCGGCGGTCCGGCGGTCCGGCGGTCAAGCTTGTGGTGTTTGTTGTGTTTACTGTGCAGGATCAAGACGTCATTTGTGATTGGGACGTGGCAAAAGATCTTGGCGTTAACATCGGCGCTAGAAGGAGGGCTGCTCTAGTGTCCTGAACATTTTTCAATCACAAACCATATTTGCCCTACGTCAATATTCATGGTGAAGAGTAGAACACCTACGCCCGAAGGGCAACCCATGGCAGTCAGTGAATCGACACCGCGAGTGTCTGTCAAGGATCGTTTGGGACCGGCAATAAGTGTTCATGCTAGCACCGCGTCCAAACGATCGCATGAAAATTTTCGGCCAAGGGTTATGAGCAACGTTAAGCGTAAGCTAGTTTTCCCGATAGAGAATGGGTCTGACCGTGATCGGAAACGGGTAGAAGGCACCTCGCCTAGAACTCGGTACCGAAACGACCAAGACGAAAAAGCCTCACGACTGGCTAAAATGGCAGATGAAGCGGATAGGGCCATGGAAGCACTTTTGAAACAACGACAGGATATAACTGAACAAATGGCTCGAATGACAGAAATGAGAGACGAAGAGTTCAGTTATGTTCAATCTGAAGAACGTGGTCATCGGAGGGGAAAGGAACCTGCTCATTCAGGGCGAGAATCGCTGGGTCCCGAAGCCCTACCCCTCAAGGATCAAAAAGGACATATCGCCCTACTAATTCTAGAGGACGGGGGCAAAGCGAACGAAGAGGTCGATCCAAAGAACGCACCCCTGAGTACAGGAGGAAAGCACTTGTTGTTGCCCATTCTCACCATATCGCCCGGTTTCAGAGGCGAAGTTTATCAAGAGATCGTACTCCCGAGAGTTTACTGAGGGTACACCACCCTGTAGACACTCGTCATCGAAAGAGTCCCTCTAATGTTGAAGCATCTATTGAAAGAAACCGGTCTGCTCAGAAGAGGAAGGAGTCACCAGAAAAAGAAGCATCGTCTCAACCAGAAGGCGTAGAATATCTGGTTAAAGAATTAAAAGAACTTCGGAAGCAGCTTGCCGAAGTACAGAGAATAAAAGATACTCCGGGAAAGAAGGCCTCTCCTTTTTCCGCGGAAATTCTTAAAGAAAAAGCTGATCCCACCAAGAAGTTGCCCCATATCGAGAGTTATGACGGATCGGGGGACCCTTACGACCATAGTCAAGCGTTCGATCGGCTCATAGATTATTATGACTTTAGCGACGCTGCTAAATGCCATACTTTCGTCACAACACTTAGAAAGGACGCCCGACAGTGGATGGGAACATTGCCCCCTGATTCAATCTCGTCATGGGAAGACATGTGCAGTAAATTTCATGCTCGCTTTGGGAGCAATAAAAGAAGGGGAAAACCGACTGGTTCGTTGGCTCAAGTTCGACAGTTTTCTAACGAGTCTTTAGGCCAGTATGTGAAACGGTTTCGTGAAGCCGTCGGTCAAGTAGCAGAATTGAATGATTTACAAGCCGTGGGACTATTTCAGAATGGACTAGATTTGGTCAAGTCGGAAAAGTTGGTAAAGAAACTAATGTTCAATCACCCGAAGAGTCTCGCCGAAGCCTTTGACAAAGCCGAAGGCTATATTGTGGTGGAGGAGGCTATGAGCAGCCTCAAACGACCTTCTTCGGAGCGACTCAGGGAGACAGATCGGGACAAAACTGATGGGGACCAGAAGAAGAATGCAGGGAGTAGAGACCGTTATGAGAGCGGGTCTAAGAAGTATAATAATTGGAGACAGGGTGGAGGACGTTCGTCCGCGCCGGCCCAGAGGGTAAATAGGACGTATACAGCACTCAATGCGGACAGAGCTGTTATCTTGGAACAAATTAAAAATCAACCTATCTTCGAGCCACCTCGAGATAATATTAAGCCCGGAAAAGGAAATCCTCGCAAATATTGTGATTACCATCAGGCTTCGGGCCATGATACTAATGATTGTGCCAGTTTGAAAGACTTCATTGAAAGAAAGGTACAAAGTGGGGTTTTAGTTCAGTATGTGGCTGCCAGAACTAATCAACAACAGAACCAAGGACCTGTCCCAACGGCTCAACCAGTTCAGCAGGCGTTGCAAGCTTCGGGATAACCTGCAAGGCATGTGATCGATGTCATCACTGGAGGTACTTCTGGCAAATTAATTGGGAAGAGACGCCGAAGTTATTTGGATTCGGTCATGTCAGTGGCGGGATCCTCCCCGAAGACTGATAGACCCTATCCGAATACGGTAATCTCCTTTACTGATGAAGATTACCCTTCGGAGGTCATCGAGCCGCACGAAGGATCGTTAGTGTTAACTGCCCAAGTGGGTTCAGTAGATATGAAACGGATGATGGTGGATAATGGGTCTTCTGTAGATATCCTGTATGCCCACGCTTATCAAAGGATGAATCTGGATGGGCGAAAGATGAAGATAGGACAGGAGGCTCCTCTATACAGTTTTAGTGATGATCCAGTCAAGGTTGCTGGGACCATTGAGCTACCCGTCATCTTCGGAACGGCCCCTCAGCAGGTAGAGATTATTTATAAATTTTATGTTGTACATGTAGATTCTGCTTATAATGCTATTTTGGGGAGGCCCACTTTAATTGCTCTATAAGCTGTGACCTCAATACCCCACTTTAAAATCAAATTTCCTACGGCTCATGGGGTTGGCGAGGTGAAAGGAGATTTGGATTTAGCCAGAAGGTGTTGCAGAAATGCTGTAATCACTTCGGGAGTAGGAGTATCGAAGCAGAAGCAAACCATGGCGATAGAAATCGAGCCTTTTACTGAGAGCAGTTCCGAGCCATTAGTCATGCCAGCTGAAGAAACAGAGGAGATAGAGCTCATCCCGGGCAAAGTGGATAAAGCAGTAAAAATAGGTTCGGGTCTACCAGAACCCCTCCGAACGAACCTCATGGAGCTACTAAGGTGTTATGTTGATATCTTCGCATGGGAACCTCAGGACATGCCTGGAGTAAGCCGGGATATCGCTGAGCATCGGCTAGAGGTAGATCCGTCAAAGAAACCCGTTCGACAGAAGAGAAGGATCTTTGCGCCTGAACGACAGCGGATCATTGATGAGGAGATTGCAAAATTGCTGGCAGCTGATTTCATCTTTGAGATCGACTACCCGCAGTGGATGGCAAATGTAGTGCTAGTTCAGAAGCAGAATGGTAAATGACGAGTCTGCATCGACTACACCGATCTAAACAAAGCTTGTCCAAAGGATTTTTACCCGCTGCCCCACATCGATCAACTTATTGATGCCACTTCGGTGCATGCTTTATTAAGTTTTATGGATGCATTCTCTGGGTATCATCAGATCTCCATGTGTAAAGAAGATATACCGAAGACGGCGTTCATTACGCATCTTTCGGTATATGCTTATAAGAAAATGACTTTCGGCCTCATCAATGCCGGAGCAACCTACCAGAGGATGATGAACCATGTTTTCAGGTATCAATTAGGCAGGAATATTGAGGTATACGTGGACGATATGATTGTCAAAATCATGTTGGTACATAAACATTTAGATAATTTAGAGGAGTGCTTTCAGACACTTCGTCATCACAATTTGAGACTAAATCCCACAAAGTGCACCTTCGGTCTGGGGTCTGGCAAATTTTTGGGTTATCTTGTTAGTCAAAGAGGAATTGAAGCCAATCCAGAGAAGATTCAAGCGATCTTGAACATGAAGACTCCTCAGTCATTTAAAGATGTTCAACGTCTGACTGGAAGGATTGCAGCTTTGCGGAGGTTCGTGTCCAAGTCTGCAGAGAGATGTTTGCCGTTTTTTGATACTTTGAAAGGTCCGAAGAATGCAAAGACCTTTCAATGGACTTCAGAGTGTGAAGACGCCTTTCAGAGCATCAAGTCTTACTTATCTTCAGCACCCTTATTGGTAAAGCCCGTTCCTACAGCGCCTCTATACCTGTACTTAGCGGCTAGTTTTTTGGTCGTGGGAGCGGTTTTGGTACGGGAAATTGGGGGTAAGCAGCACCCGGTTTATTATGTAAGTCATGTCCTTCGGGATGCTGAAATGAGGTACCCAAATATTGAAAAGTTCGCTTTTGCTCTAATAATTGCTAGTCGAAAGCTTAGGCAATACTTCCAGGGTAGATTGGTAATAGTATACACAGATCAGCCTTTAAAGAAGGTTATGGGAAGACCAAAGGTATCGGGGAGACTAGCTGCATGGACGATGGAGTTGTCCCAATTTTTTATTGAATATCATCCCCGAACCGCCATTAAAGGACAAGCGTTGGCTGACTTTGTGGTTGAATGTTCGTTTTCTGAGACTGATGAAGTCGTGGCCGAAGCTGAAGGGGCTGATAGGGCAGTTGTAGTTCTTCAGCAGAAGGACGGTCTATGGACGCTGTATGCAGATGGGTCTTCTACCACGGACATCAGTGGAGCCGGGATTATTCTGACGAGTCTGGAGGGATTCAAGGTGCAGCAGGCCATCAGATTTCAGTTTAAAGCAACCAATAATGAAGCTGAGTATGAGGCAGTACTCGCCGGGTTACGATTAGCAAAGAGTCTTGAAGTACAGAGAGTGGTCATCTTCAGTGATTCTCAGTTAGTCGTTAAACAACTCTCTGGAGAATACGAAGCCAGGGGCCCGAGAATGATCAAGTACCTGGCGGAAGTGAAAGAACGACTTCAGTATTTCCAGTCCTACGAATTCCAAGGGATAGAACGTAACAAAAACTCCATTGCCGATGCGCTCTCCAAATTAGCCACTACAAATGTTGATACCTTTGATGGGTCGATTTACTTAGAAATTTTACAACATCCTAGTGTTCATCACGAAGTGGTGATGTGCGTCGACCGAACCAACTGCTGGTTAACTCCATACTTGGAATATTTGGCAGATGGTATCTTACCTTCGGATCAGATGCTAGCCAAGAAAATCAAGTACAAGAGTGCTAATTATATTCTGATTGATGGAGATCTGTTTCGAAGGGCTTTCTCGTCTCCATTATTAAAGTGTTTAACTCCGTCTGAAGCTGAATATGCTCTGCGAGAGGTGCATGAGGGTATCTGTGACGATCATATGGCTGCTAAGTCATTAGCCTACAAAGTACTTCGTCAAGGGTACTACTGGCCTACAATCTTCAAGGAAGCAACCGAATATGTAAAGAAATGCGAGAAATGCCAGCTCAACAGTCCAATACCGAATCAGCCACCGGAAGAGCTATACTCGATCCTATCTCCTATACCCTTCGCTGTCTGGGGGGTTGATATACTGGGTCCACTACCGAAAGCAAAAGGTCAGGTCAGTTTTGTTATAGTTGCCATAGACTATATGACCAAATGGGTAGAAGCGAAGCCACTTAGGTCAATAACGGAACAGGAGTGCTTGAAATTTTTAAAAGAATCGGTCGTATTTCGTTTTGGGATTCCTAAAGTGATAATATCGGACAATGGACGTCAATTTGTGGGATCGAAGTTTGAAGCATTTTTGGAAGAACTAGGGATTCAGCACAGAAAGACTTCAGTGGCTCATCCTCAGTCAAACGGACAGGTTGAAGTGACCAACAGAACCCTCCTGAATGGGATCAAACGCAGATTGGACGAGGCTAAGGGCAGATGGCCAGAAGAGCTGCTTAGTGTGTTGTGGGCTTATCGAACTACTCAGAGGACTACAACGGGGGATTCACCTTTTAGATTGGCCTATGGCACTGATGCCTTAGTCCCAGTTAAAATTGGATCTACAAGTCTTCGAGTCAGCCAATTCAGGGAAATCTACAATGAAGAGGGGTTGAAAGCTAATCTTGATTTGCTTGAAGAAGTTAGAGAAACAGCCCTAATCAAATTGGCAGCCTATCAACGCAGAGTAGCCAAGCATTATAATAAGGGGGTAAAGCTTCGCAGGTTTGAAGTAGGATATTTTGTCCTCAGAGAAGTTGAAGCATCTACGCCTCAAAATCTGGGAAAATTGATGCCGAACTGGGAAGGACCATATGAAGTCATTGAAGTGCCAAAGCCAGGGACTTATCGGCTGAAGGCTTTAGATGGGTCAGCAATTAAGAATACTTGGCATATTGGCAGGCTTAGGAAGTACTTTCAGTGAGAACAGTGTCAGCACATCAAAAGTCTGTAAATATTTACATCATCATCAATAAAAATCCCCTTTTTTCTCTCAAACAAATTTTGTCTCTGTTGCCGATCTGTTCATTGGTGTTTGGAGGTTCGGGAGGACTCGCTGACCATTCGATGGTAGCCTCTTCGGCAGGAGGTCCTTATGAGTTTGCCAGGCCCTTCGTGGTAGGCAAACGTCATTGGTGTTTGGAGGTTCGGGAGGACTCGCTGACCATTCGATGGTAGCCTCTTCGGCAGGAGGTCCTTATGAGTTTGCCAGGCCCTTCATGGTAGATAAACGTCATTGGTGTTTGGAGGTTCGGGAGGACTCGCTGACCATTCGATGGTAGCCTCTTCGGCAGGAGGTCCTTATGAGTTTGTCAGGCCCTTCGTGGTAGGCAAACGTCATTGGTGTTTGGACGTTCGGGAGGACTCGCTGACCATTCGATGGCAGCCTCTGCGACAGGTGGTCAATTAAGACATTGTCAGGCCCGTCGTGGTAGACAATTGTCGACAACTAGACCTTGTCAGGCCCTTTGTGGTAGGCAAGTGTCATCTTTCAGACTTTGTCAGGCCCTTTGTGGTAGGCAAGTGTCATCTTTCAGACTTTGTCAGGCCCTTTGTGGTAGGCAAATGTCATCTCTCATTTTTTGATCAAGCCTCTCGAGGTGAACAAATTCCTAATGAAGCAGATCTGTCTCGGTCTTCGGTAACTAATAAGTATCCCTTAACTTTATTACCTAAATTTTTTCCAAGTGTTAAGTTCGGGATACCTCATTATTTAACCTCACTTTATCTATTATATGTCATACTTAATTGTTAGTAACAACTGAATCCTTGAAGCGATTATGTATTTTTTTAGTAGCACAAATACTAAGGGATTTACACAAAGCAAATGCACCGAAGTCATAAAGGACGAAATCAAATTTCATTAATATTCGATTTAATTACAGAAACAAATAATTTTTACAAGTCCTTCAAATTAAAATAAAATTATCTTCAGCTCGCGGCCTCACTTTCAGAATCTAGCAGAGATGGATCTAGTTGAGCAGCCACCAACTTTCCCTTTCCCCTGCTACGGCACTCCTCGTATCCTTCGTAATAAACCTTTAAGATCTCTGACCCAAGCTCGTCCAATGTACGATAGTCCACCCGTATTTGGTTGATCATATCTTCGGTCAAAGGGGGATCTCGTTCCTGAAGTGCCTTTATCTTACCACGAAGCTTGCGACGCTTGGCCTTCTGAACTTTTTTGATAGATCGAGCCTTCGTCTGAGCTTCGTGGAGTTGGGTCGACAATTTTTGGTTGGCTACAACAAGATCCTCTTTGGTAGTCTTCAAGGCTTCGGTCTCAGCAACAAAACGAATATTCAGCATAGATAATTTTTGTTCATTGGCTCTCGTCGTCTTCAATTCTTCTCTGACTGAGCTCAGCACATCGTAAGTCTCCTTCATATCCTCCTTGGTTTGAGCCAATTCTCTCTGAAGACTTTCGTTAGTATGAAGAACAGATTCGCGTTCCTCTCTCTCTCGGGCCAACGTAGCCTTCAACATATTATTCTCCCTCCTCAGAGTCTCCTCATCGGACTCGGCATTTAGATGCTTGGGACGTAAACGCCCGAAAACTGCATTCGCCTGCGTATACTCAACAGTGTTCAGTCGATTTTAAATATTTCAACAAGTGAAGAAATGTTTAATTAATAAAACTCTCACTTACCTTTGCCAGATAACTCATGCCTTCATCAAGAAAATTCCCGTTCGTATGAGTATCAAATCGATGATCATCATTCTCCTGAACGAAGGCATCAAACAGATGAAAGGGGAAGTTGACGTTGTACCGAGGCCATAAAGTCGGCGCTCCGGTAGCCTCATCGTGGAAATTATGTGTTGAAGGCCTTGGGGGGGGGGGAAGGCATCGGTTGGTCTTGAACGGGAGAAGGATCCATGTAGATGTTTTCGGGGGAAGGAGATCGAGCTGGAGAAGGATCCCGAACTGGTAGAGTTGAAGGCGTTGGACTGGAGTCGTTGTCAGCTGGTCGTTTTCTCTTTCGAGATGGCACTGCAGCCGACTCGTTTATTTCTTCTTCATTTACAGTTGAAGTCTCCACGAGCTTTGTGGAAGGGTGAATATTTAAAGAAGGAACCCTAAGCTCATCGGGGGTTAGGGGAATGATTTTGGTTCTCAACTTTTTGATCCGAAGAAATTGTCTTCGATCATTCACGGAAAGATCCAATAAGCTTGTTCGGGCCAATGGAGGGACAGCAGTTGGTGGTATGAAGTCAACATTCGGAGGTATTAGATCAGCAGTTGGTGGTACTGGATCTATGTTCGGAGGTGTTATATCAGCAGTTGGTGGTACTGGATCTATGTTCGGAGGTATTATATCAGCAATTGGTGGTAATGGATCTATGTTCGGTGGTATTGGGTCGGCAGTTGCTGTTGGACTGGTGGATGAAGGTATCGGATTAAAAGACGGTTCGGATTCGGAAAGATCTTCGGATTCTGATGGGATGGAGATTGGCCGAGGCTTTCGGATGGCTCTTTTCTATCGTCGAAGTTGAAGAATTTTTTTCGGAAGAAGAGGTTCGTCATCTTCTGGTGCATGGGTTCGAGGCTCTTCAGCTGGTATGTCGGTAGATGGGTTGAATCTGGAGGAAGCATCCGGTTGTGGAGGTCCGGCATCAGCATCTGCAGATTTTCCGGCATTGTCTTCGGATGGGACTTCATGTTGTAAAGAATCGATGGGGGCTTCTACCGGTTTTCCAGCTAACAAATCTTCTAAGTCTTTCATCTCCGAAAGTGATGGTTTGATCAAAGTCACTACAAAAGATTAACAGTTCTACGTCAGAATTTACATCACAAAAACTTCAAATATTCACAAAATGAATTCATACTTACATTTGTGGTTGTACAACCACGTTTGGTTGGAAAGAAGTCTATAATTCCATTCCTCCCTCGGGAAATTGTCCAGAAGCTCTATTATCTCAGCTTCACGTTCTTCAGAAACATCCCCGAAGTCTGTGGAGATTTTCTCATCTGTGGCCCAGCCCGGTAAGGAAAGGACTTCGGGCCCTTTAACGAAAAACCATCTCTCATGCCATCCTTTGTTGCTTGAAGGGGTATTCACTAGTGAACGTCTCTCGAACTTCTCCCCTGTTTTTGAAGATTGCTTGCTTATGGTTTTAAAACCTTTCTCTCTGGACTGACCAACCTTATATACAGTGAAGAAAAAGTCGAGCGAAGGATCGACGCTAAGTTCGTAGCACAGAGCTATAAATGCCAAAATATGAATGTATGAATTCGGCATCAGTTGGGCGAACCCAACGCCCAGAAACCCTAATAGGGTCACCACGAAGGCGTGCAAAGGGAACTGGATACCTTTCTCCAGAATGGTTGTTGTAACAGCCATCCATCCTTCAGGACGTTGATACATTTTTTCCCCAGACCTGGGAACTCTTATCTGGTGGGTTTCCGGAATGTGGCAACGAGTTCGAAGCCTTTCCAGATCAGCCTCAATAACCTTCGAGGGGATGTTGGCATGAACGTACAGCTCGTTGTCTCTATAGAATTCAGAAGGACTGAGAGAAAATGTTGCTGTCTGTTTCTTTGTAGTAGTTGCAGCAGCCTGACCAGAGCTCGAAGCATCTATGCTAGGGTTTGGGTCTGGAACAATGGAGCAAATACGTTTAACTAGCAGGGGACGACCTTGTTCGGAATCTTGGGACGCCATTGTTAACAATTCGCAGAGATTACAAAGAAAGTTCAGTAGATAGGGAGAAAGCTTGAAGGTTCGAAATTCGAATTGGCAGGTAAAATTGTCAAAATTGGAAAAGTTTATCTTTTATATTGACAGGTGCACGGTAATCGAAGGCGGCATAGTAAATTCACGGTAATGATGGTGAATTGGAAAAGGCGCTGCCCGGTTTTGGGTTTAAATATCCCCACCAAAATGGGTTTATATCTGTTGGACTTCCGAATTCTATCTTTGATATCGCCTTGGACCGACTTAATTGGGCTTTATGAATTTCACTTTGGACCTCTTATAACTTATCACAATTCAACATATCATGGGCCTATATTATTTATAGTCTTTCATTAAACCCTATGTTTAATAAAAGACTAGGGGGCAATGTTAGGCCATGATCCTTTTTCCTTATTGGGCCAGATCTAATGGGCTCCTCCTTTGGGTTGTGATTATTCTTATCCTGGTTGACCCGGATGTTTCGGGCCTAATTATTTATTATCTCACTAAATCCATACAGATTGGATCCGGTCGTGTGGAACATCTCCATTATTTGGGCTTACTTATCAAATTAGCCATTATGTATATTTCCCCCTTTACCCAACTTTGACCGGTAATCATTACTTAAAATAATAGTTGACTATTATGTCTGCCACCTTTCTATATGACATTAATGAGGATGGGATTGGGGAGGGGGGCGGAGAAAAAGGTGTGACAGAAAATATGGAGGCTGGGTGCATGCTTTCGGCGGAAATGACCGGAATTGGGGGGAAAAAGATGTCAGGAAATAATGGGTGGCACGGTGAGCCGGAAGAGGAGTTTGCGTGGAGCTGTGATCATAAGGAGGAGGTAAGTAACAAAATATCACACACCACCTAATTATTCTCTCGGACACTAGATATTATCATCCTCTTGAGTTAACCTTGTGAACACATATATACTTACTCTCACGCCTGAGCTATCCTCCGGCGGTCCGGCCGTCAAGCTTGTGATTTTTGTTGTGTTTACTGTGCAGGATCAGGACGTCATTTGTGATTGGAACGTGACAAAAGATCCTGGTGTTAACAGTAATCATCTGAGACAAAATCAAAGGAAAAAACAAGTGACAATTTTTTATATAATGGGAAAATACTCATGAGTCATCATTAAAATTCTTCCATTTCATGATTCACCCATTCTTCTGCTCCACACTCCACCCGGCCACTTTTAATTAATCACAGTAATTCAAACCATTACAGCTAGCCAGACCCACCTCATCATAATTTCAAGGAATCTAGTCAAATATGCATGCATATATACATACACAAATACATATATAGTATCGGACTCTGTATATATATAACACAAAAATCAACAAAAGTTCAAAACTTTTTGGATTAAATCAAACTTTCTTTTGTATATATACACTGTATATTTCTCAAAAAATTAAAAGAGAGAGAGAGACCATTAACAATCTCTAGCTCAAAACCCAGAGACTGAATTGTATTCGCTGTAATAGTCAGTAATACCAGAGGCAGCCCAGAGCCGTTGATTGAACTCATCCTGCAAATCACGTGGCACGAAGGGTGTCCTACAAAGTGGACACGTCTTCTGATCGTGGTCCATCCAACGGTCCAAACAGCCCCGATGGAAAATATGCTTGCAATTCGCCAACCACCTGATTTCTTCCCCAGCCTCAAACTCGTACAGGCACACGGCGCAGCTCTCCGGAGGCTCACCGGCGCCGGCAGGTATATCTTCAAATTTCACAACGGGGAGGAGCTCCCGGATTAAAACGGCGGACAGTGGCGGGTATTCGGGGATTCTGGTCGGGCTTTCCTGGTATAAAACGTCCGATTCGAGAAAATCTGATAGACCCATTAAGCGGAAGAGAGAGAAAATGAGATTTCTGATGAAACCCAGGAGGGAAAGTAAATGTATAAAGAGTTTTGGCAGAAATACTTGTGTATAACCCACCGGAAAACCCATTATTTTTAGAGAGGGAAAGTTGCTTTTTTAGAGAGAGAAAGTTGCTTTTGGTTAAGCTCAGCTGCAAATGGGAATGGTGGATTAATGATTATATACTTGGTATGCGCAAGGTACAGTGAATGTTACAGTGACCGGGCTGTGACTTGAACCGTTTGTAAAAGTTTCAACAAAAACAGGATCTAATGATTTTTCTTGTGTGGGACCCACGACTGTTTTTATGGTGGGCTCTGTAGATAGGTCACGTTCTTGTGCCGAGTTGCAGAGGTGAACACGTGTCTTCTCTCTTTTGGGCAAAGGGTTGCACACGTGTCACTTGATGTGGTTAGGTAGAGTGGATGATGGTGCCTAATCTTCTCTTTTTGTATTAGTATTTTCTTTGTCTTAATCAAGGTTGTAATAATATTATTTAGTTATACATAATAATTGGATACGAGTACTTTATAATTTTATCTATTTATATTTTTACCTCTATAAGAATCAATATATAAATAAATAAAATTATAAAGCACTTATGTCCAATTATCATATACTCATAGAATAGCTAAATAATCTATCTAATAAAATACAAATGATTTTGAATTTCTCGCTCACTTAATAAATTATCTAGGCCGTCCAAAGTTTGGGATAAATCCCACCGTTCATACATCTATCTAATAAAATACATCTATCTATCTAATAATCTATATAATAAAATACAAATGATTTTGAATTTCCCGCTCAATCTAATAAATCATCTGGGTCGTCCAAAGTTTGGAATAAATCCCACCGTCCATAGTTAGTGCCGGAGGCACGGGACTGTTGCTAGTATAATGATATTTTAACACGAGCCTTTCTCATATAGAGGTGAGATCCACTCATTATTCGACAAATTATGTGAAAAATATTATTTTTTATGTAAAATTATCAGTTCTCTATATTTAACTCCGTCTGATCATAATTAGTTTAATATACACTTCTTACTAGACTTGAAATATAGTAGTATAATTTATAATAAAATTTGTCAAATTTGTTAAAATTATTTTTAAAAAATATTGAAAAATGTCACATTTATATTGATAAAGACGCACCAACTTTAATTACAATGTATTATCATGTCGTCACTATTAAGACTACTGTGAGACCCCAAATTTTATAAATAAAGATTTAATTTCTCAAAATATTTTTTTTTTAATATTATGATGTGGATTTGATATAATGTTATAAATGTGGATAGTATTTAAAAATTTTACAAAGTATGCAAGTTGTTATATAATATTCGATTGGTCGGAGAATATTCTTTTTCTCGAGGAATATTCGTACGACGACACAATCATTGATGGACCCCACAACGGAAGCACTGTCGTAGTTAAAAAATGATAAAATATTTTATGAAAATAACGGCGGAGCTTTTACCGTTAATACTGTTGAACTACCCGGTAGTAAAAGTACAGTAATATGCGTGATTGCATAGGAGCACACGGTATTGATTATTGATGCTTACGTAAGAAGTCACTCAGTTATACTCAATTATTGCTACAGTAATTGTTGCATCATATCTCTCATTCGATTATTATCACAGTATCATGTGCATAATATGTTATTTTATTAAATCAATAATTTAGATGATAAAGTTATTCATATTAATAAATTGTAATATTTATAATGTCTTGAAATTCTGTTAAGGAGAGGTTTGGTCATATAATTGCGCGCTAATAGGAAAAAATTCTTATTGGAAAGCCCCCTCTGTCTTGGGAATGACCTAGTTGTTAAATATTGTGAGTTATGATATTAATGATGAATGAGTTCGTGTTGATTAAAGATGAATTTGATAGTTTCATTGTGTTGAGATTATTTATAAAAATCGACATCTATTCCGATGATAATTGATGTATGGAGGTTATATTGTTCAATCGGGTATTCAGGACACTTTTCGTGACGAGTTACTATTTATGAGTTATTATTCATGAGTTAATATTCACGAGTTACTATTCATGAGTTACTATTCACCCGAACAATAAATTTTTTTTCGGTCCAAATTATTGTTGGGTACAATATTATTCCATGAGGAGATGTGCTAATTTTTCAGACCTTTGGTTGAAGTTATATTTATGAATCAATATGGATCGCTGCTTTAAAGTTTTAATAGTAAATCAATATGGATCGCTGGTTTAAAGTTTTAATAGTGAATCAGTATGGACTGTTGCTTTAAGTTTTAATCTGGACCGTCCGTTTAAAAGTAAATCAATCTAGACCGTTCAGGAATTAGTTACTATTCAATCCATTCTTCTATAAATAGAAGCTCATTCATTCATTATTTCTTATGAATTCACTGAAACTCTAGAGAGAGAAATTATAGAGAGAAAGAAGAAGAGTTTTCTGCTACTTCATTACTTCTATATTCAGTTTCTTTTACGGTAAGGGGTGTTATTCTTTTGTATTCATGAAGAAAACTTCTGTTATTCCATTCTTTATTATTCTGTTGGAATAACTTGTATACGCGGACTCCTTTATAATTGGTGAAATCCTTTTGTTATTCCATTCATTATTATGCTGTTGGAATAACCTGTATACACGGTTTACCCTACACTTGGTGGAATAACCTGTATATGCGGTTTACCCTATACTTGGTGAAATTCTTTTGTTATTCCATTATTTATTATTCTGTTGGAATAATCTGTCTATGCGAAGTGCCGCATACATGGTGAAATTCTGTTGTTATTTCATTCTTTATTATTCTGTTGGAATATCCTGTCTGTGAGTTTTACGCCGGACCTGGTTCCGTTATTTATTATTCTGTTGGAATAACCTGTCTATGCGAAGTACTGCATGCATGGTGATTTCTGTTGTTATTCCATTCTTTATTATTCTGTTGGAATATCATGTCGGTGCGTATTATGTCTGACCTGGTTCCGTTATTTATTGTTCTGTTGGAATAACATGTTTATGCGAAGTACCGCATGCATGGTGATTTCTGTTGTTATTCCATTCTTTATTATACTCAATTGGTTAAAGTTTTGATTTCTATACTCCATGAAATTAGTGAAATATCATTGATATTTGCGCTTCATCCAATATCTTTTCATGAAAATAATCTTCTGAGCATTCTTGAATTTTACTTTATAAAGAAGTATCATGTTGACAACTTGGATATTATTAGTTCTTGGTTAAATTAATTATTGAACTTGTTTTATTGAATTTCTTATATCATTGTCATCATCCTCATGTTTATATTTTTTTGAAAGTCATATGTGGCCTGTAGTGCATAGATGAACTTGGTATGATTATGATCAGGGATTATTCGGTATAATAATGACCGTAATGTTACAAATGATGTGGTAAAAGTCCTCATTGGCCCGTAGTGCATTGATGGACAGTTGTTGGCATGATCATGACCATTGATGAATACACGAATGTCCTTGGCCCGTAGTGCATGGATAATTTGTGGTCGTGATATTAAAGAATATCCTTGGCCGTAGTGCAGGGGTGATTCGATGATGTGGATTATTTATTAAGCTGAGTCTCAGTGATAAAAATGATGAAAAACCTTTTAAATCATAAAAGATAGTAGATTTCATTCTCTACTTGACTCTTTTAATGGATTGCTTGTTCCGCTGCAGATAAACTTGATGTATATTATATTTTATCAGTTTAACATTATTGAAGACTATTGATAAATTATTTTACATTATCTTAGTCATAATATTTCTTATTGGGCTAGTTGAGCTCACCCTTTCTTTCACTGTTCTCTTCAGGAAATGAGAATATAGCTGGGACGAGTCAGGGAACAGAGTGATGAATCAAATGGTAGTATTAGTAATCCTCACTATTCTGTTAAATAGTGTGACAATAAATATAATGAGGACTTATTCTGAGAGTGGATATTGTCTAGAAGACAATATTTGTATTAAAACTCATAGTTCTCTTGTTGTATATCAAAGATTGTATTTGTATCCTGTACCATGTATCTGGCAACCAAAGATGAGTGATGTATACTGTGACAACCCCAAAATAGGTACATTCCATCCAACCCATTTTGAGTCGTCAAATACATGGTACAGAAACACAACTACAACTTTATTACAACAATTGTCGTGCAAAATACAACAACACATATACTGTGAGTTTGGATACAAATATATATCAACTGTGACTCATGTCCCAACCGTGGACAACACCTCATAATGACACCTTACATAAAGGTATAGTCGAAAACTGTTTTAGAAATTAAAATCTTTGGGAAGTGCTCAAGGAAACCTTCGTACATGGGAGGCCATGCGTCTAGGTTATTATAGATATCATATGGCCACAGAATTATCCTTGGTTGACCCAATAGACCCCAAAGAAAAACAAGAAGATTACTATCATATTCTTCCCAATGGCAAGTCTTCTCCTGACATATCATTATCTCCACTGTCTCTAATTGAGAGTTATATTTCAAATAGACTCCGAGATCATATAGATAGTGTTGGTAGATATACTCAGCAAGTGGATGAGCACATCCATGTCTTATGATGACACGAGGTGGTATGTCATTAGACATCTTGTATGACAGTGGCAAAACACCCTTCCAAGTTAAATTCACCTCACCCTCAACATCTATAGACCACCGTTCTATTCCCTTGTTATTCCCCCGCTCGACCCAGCTACACTCGTATTACCTGAAAGGAATTGTGAAGCAAAAGGGTGAGCACAACTAGCTCAGTAAAGAATGTCATGACTAAAGATAATTAAATTATCAATAGCCTTCATCAATAATAAATCAGAGCTTTAGAACATATGGTAGATGATAAAAATTTCAACCATAGTTGCAGCGGAACGAGCAATCCATTAGAAGAGTCAAATAGACTATAAAGTCTATTATCTTCTCCATGTTAAAAGTCCATCAACAATGTTTTATCCCTATAACATCAATCAACAATTCCTGTCCACAATCACATATATAACTCATAATCGTAATTGTTGTTCTAAATTCCTTTTCTCATCCAGGACAAGGATAATTTTATCACCTGAAACATCAAAGATCATGGTTATACCAAATCACAGTTCATGTTCATAATCATACTAATAAATTCATCTTTGCACTACGGCCAAAGATATACATCAACAAGTCATCTTTGCACTACAGGCCAAAGATATTCATCAACAAGTCATCTTTGCACTACAGGCCAAAGATATTCATCAACAAGTCATCTTTGCACTACAGACCAAAGATATTCATATCCCAAAGAAATACATAATCATTTCAGAATTTATATAAACCATAATTATAACCATATATGTTGATCAATTCACCTTTGCACTTAAGTTAAAGATATTCAATTATAAATTCAATGGTCATGATCATACCAGTCACAATTCAACTTTTCACTACTGGACAAAGAGAACCCTAGTCATGATCATACCAATAATTTACCCATCTTTACACTCCAGTGAAAGAGAATTTCAACATCAGGGTTATAAAAATGTTATATATGATAATAAAATCAATATAATCAATATATAGTTTTAATCTCCAGAGTAATATTCATAAATCAACTATAATTTGGTTAGAAAAAGAAACCAATTTTGTCATGAATAGTAACTCGTGAATAGTAACCCGTGAATAGTAACCCATGAATAGTAACTCGTAAATAGTAACTCATGAATAGTAAACCCAACTCAAAAAGGTAGAAATCCCACAATAAAATTCATACCAATATTTTAGTATAATGATATTGAAAGAATAATATTTTTTAAGCTTATAAACAATTTATTTTAATTGTTTACACTTTACTAAAAAAATGCATTTAATCATTCTAAAATGCCAAACTCATAAGATTTCATCACCAATAACCAAAACCCTCATCAAAAATCTGCATATACCTCATATATGATTCTCAAGCCATAAAATCATATTTTCTAATTTTCTTACTTCACATAACATATTTAATTCATTTACTCATAACTAGAATATTTTCATGAAAAATACTAAATCAGTTCCAAAAATATTTCTTTTATGGGATTTAGCAGAATATAGTCCTATATTGAACATATATTTTTCTCAGAATTTTTAAAAGTCATTTACTATTTTTCACATGACCAAAACCACCGAATATTTAAACATTTATCATAAATTGTACTTTTATCCAAAAATTCCGAAATTCACAGGGTATACTGATATCATATAGATGTACTCTCAATAAAAATTTCATCAATTTTGGAGTTAACCACAAAGAGTTATAAGCAATTACTTTTAAAAATAGTCTTTTCTCATAAAATCCATAACTCTTAATCTATACATCCAACAACCGCCATTTTTGGACACAATCTACAAAACTCATCAAAATATCATTTCAAAATTTTCCAGAATTTTTGAAGGTTCAGAAGAATTTTGAAATAATAACTCTTAAAATCCCTTATTATCCCTTACCTCAAAAGAGCAGTATCTCTGACTGGAATAACGCTGAACAAACTTGCACCGTATAGCAATACTCAAAGTATACTCAAAATACTCACAAGAATACGCTCGATAATATAGAGAGAGAAAACTTCAGTTTCTGGTGTGATTTTCAATTCTAACCTAAGCACCCTATTTATAGGAAAATGCTTAGAACACCAAAGCAGAAAATTTAATTTAATAATAATATTAATTTTCCACATCTTCCTACGTATACTAGAAATCTGAATTCAGCCATCCTCACACATGTTAAATGAGTCCCAACAATGAAAAAAACGTTTTTGTAATTAAAATTATTTTAAACTTCCAAAAATCAATTATTTCGGAGCTCCGAAACTTCAATAATTCATAATAAATAGCCCTTTTGTCAGAAAATTCGAATCTCGCGACTTTTAATAGGAAATTCAATTCTCTACAATTTTGCAGAAGGAAGTTTTTCCAAATTCCAAACAGAAATTAACCGAAATCCATAAACGAACGATTTTACAGGCTATAATCAAATTTCAGTCAATAAATAGGGTCCACCGACACATAAAACATGCTTTAAATATTTTTGGTAACAAAAATACTCCTCCTCCACATATACTCATATACCCCACATTCATCGTAAAAATATCACCGTTAATATATTATTAAAATAATATATTTAAATGAATTATTTTATCAGAAAAAGATAAAATATTAATTTTCAACAATTGTCACATTAAAAATTTTCTCCATCTATATCCACATAAAATTAATATTTTCATCATCATATAAATCAATAATTTAATTATTCACAAATAATATTACAGAATCACAATACTAGCAACCAGGCCGTTCCCAGGAAAGAGGGGGCTTTCCAATAAGAATTTCTTCTTACTGGCGCGCAATTAGGTGACCAAACCTCTCCTTAGACAGAACTTTCTAGACATTGCCAATAATGTTATCTAATAATATTATTCAGATAATATGAATTATTGCTTCGATAATGAAAAATATTGTGTAGTGACAATTATTGAAACAACAACAATATAAAATATCAACGCAGCAATTATTGAATCAATAACATAAAATACTGAACAGTAATTACTGTAACAATTATTGAGTAGTGCCTTCTTACGTAAGAGTCAATAATTGGTGCAATACCGTGTGCTACTGTGCAACAACGCGTATTACTTTACTTTACCCACCGGGTATTCCAACAGTATTAACGGTAACAAATACGCCGTTATTTTTTAAAAACTTTAATTTATCGTTTTCTTCCTCCAATCGCTTTCTGTTATGGGGCCCACACATGGCTGCGCCGTCGTACGAATATTCCCCGACAGAAAGAATATTCTACGACCAAACGAATATTCCCCGACAACAATGAGTATTTTATAACCACTTGCTTATTTTGAAAAAAATTCATATATCACCCTTAACTTTAACTTTCTATCAATTTAACCATTTACTGAATTGTAATTATAAGAAAAATTGAATACTTTTATTTCATAAAATTCGGGGTCTTACAATCTCCCCTCCTTATGAAATTTCGTCCCCGAAATTTACGTACCTGGTATTTCAAGAGTTGAGAATACCTTGATTTCATTTCAGATTCCATCTTCCCTGTCATCATGATTTCTCCATTCCTCATCTCCTGTATTTCAGATATCATTCTAGAATACAGCTTCAAAACAAAGGTTAATTGAACAAATTAACATATCACATAATATCCCGATATTATGACCAACCAACAATTTAAGCTTAGGTATGACACACTAGCGAATGATTTACTCATCTCTCCCCTCCTAGTTCTATTCCCCGATCTGCGCCAGAGATCATATCCCTAAGCTCTGATACCAACTGTGACAACCCCAAAATAGGTCCATTCCATCCAACCCATTTTGAGTCGTCAAATACATGGTACAGAAACACAACTACAACTTTATTACAACAATTGTCGTGCAAAATACAACAACACATATACTGTGAGTTTGGATACAAATATATATCAACTGTGACTCATGTCCCAACCGTGGACAGCACCTCATAATGACACCTTACATAAAGGTATAGTCGAAAACTGTTTTAGAAATTAAAATCTTTGGGAAGTGCTCAAGGAAACCTTCGTACATGGGAGGCCATGCGTCTAGGTTATTATAGATATCATATGGCCACAGAATTATCCTTGGTTGACCCAATAGACCCCAAAGAAAAACAAGAAGATTACTATCATATTCTTCTCAATGGCAAGTCTTCTCCTGACATATCATTATCTCCACTGTCTCTAATTGAGAGTTATATTTCAAATAGACTCCGAGATCATATAGATAGTGTTGGTAGATATACTCAGCAAGTGGATGAGCACATCCATGTCTTATGATGACACGAGGTGGTATGTCATTAGACATCTTGTATGACAGTGGCAAAACACCCTTCCAAGTTAAATTCACCTCACCCTCAACATCTATAGACCACCGTTCTATTCCCTTGTTATTCCCCCGCTCGACCCAGCTACACTCGTATTACCTGAAAGGAATTGTGAAGCAAAAGGGTGAGCACAACTAGCTCAGTAAAGAATGTCATGACTAAAGATAATTAAATTATCAATAGCCTTCATCAATAATAAATCAGAGCTTTAGAACATATGGTAGATGATAAAAATTTCAACCATAGTTGCAGCGGAACGAGCAATCCATTAGAAGAGTCAAATAGACTATAAAGTCTATTATCTTCTCCATGTTAAAAGTCCATCAACAATGTTTTATCCCTATAACATCAATCAACAATTCCTGTCCACAATCACATATATAACTCATAATCGTAATTGTTGTTCTAAATTCCTTTTCTCATCCAGGACAAGGATAATTTTATCACCTGAAACATCAAAGATCATGGTTATACCAAATCACAGTTCATGTTCATAATCATACTAATAAATTCATCTTTGCACTACGGCCAAAGATATACATCAACAAGTCATCTTTGCACTACAGGCCAAAGATATTCATCAACAAGTCATCTTTGCACTACAGGCCAAAGATATTCATCAACAAGTCATCTTTGCACTACAGACCAAAGATATTCATATCCCAAAGAAATACATAATCATTTCAGAATTTATATAAACCATAATTATAACCATATATGTTGATCAATTCACCTTTGCACTTAAGTTAAAGATATTCAATTATAAATTCAATGGTCATGATCATACCAGTCACAATTCAACTTTTCACTACTGGACAAAGAGAACCCTAGTCATGATCATACCAATAATTTACCCATCTTTACACTCCAGTGAAAGAGAATTTCAACATCAGGGTTATAAAAATGTTATATATGATAATAAAATCAATATAATCAATATATAGTTTTAATCTCCAGAGTAATATTCATAAATCAACTATAATTTGGTTAGAAAAAGAAACCAATTTTGTCATGAATAGTAACTCGTGAATAGTAACCCGTGAATAGTAACCCATGAATAGTAACTCGTAAATAGTAACTCATGAATAGTAAACCCAACTCAAAAAGGTAGAAATCCCACAATAAAATTCATACCAATATTTTAGTATAATGATATTGAAAGAATAATATTTTTTAAGCTTATAAACAATTTATTTTAATTGTTTACACTTTACTAAAAAAATGCATTTAATCATTCTAAAATGCCAAACTCATAAGATTTCATCACCAATAACCAAAACCCTCATCAAAAATCTGCATATACCTCATATATGATTCTCAAGCCATAAAATCATATTTTCTAATTTTCTTACTTCACATAACATATTTAATTCATTTACTCATAACTAGAATATTTTCATGAAAAATACTAAATCAGTTCCAAAAATATTTCTTTTATGGGATTTAGCAGAATATAGTCCTATATTGAACATATATTTTTCTCAGAATTTTTAAAAGTCATTTACTATTTTTCACATGACCAAAACCACCGAATATTTAAACATTTATCATAAATTGTACTTTTATCCAAAAATTCCGAAATTCACAGGGTATACTGATATCATATAGATGTACTCTCAATAAAAATTTCATCAATTTTGGAGTTAACCACAAAGAGTTATAACGATTACTTTTAAAAATAGTCTTTTCTCATAAAATCCATAACTCTTAATCTATACATCCAACAACCGCCATTTTTGGACACAATCTACAAAACTCATCAAAATATCATTTCAAAATTTTCCAGAATTTTTGAAGGTTCAGAAGAATTTTGAAATAATAACTCTTAAAATCCCTTATTATCCCTTACCTCAAAAGAGCAGTATCTCTGACTGGAATAACGCTGAACGAACTTGCACCGTATAGCAATACTCAAAGTATACTCAAAATACTCACAAGAATACGCTCGATAATATAGAGAGAGAAAACTTCAGTTTCTAGTGTGATTTTCAATTCTAACCTAAGCACCCTATTTATAGGAAAATGCTTAGAACACCAAAGCAGAAAATTTAATTTAATAATAATATTAATTTTCCACATCTTCCTACGTATACTAGAAATCTGAATTCAGCCATCCTCACACATGTTAAATGAGTCCCAACAATGAAAAAAACGTTTTTGTAATTAAAATTATTTTAAACTTCCAAAAATCAATTATTTCGGAGCTCCGAAACTTCAATAATTCATAATAAATAGCCCTTTTGTCAGAAAATTCGAATCTCGCGACTTTTAATAGGAAATTCAATTCTCTACAATTTTGCAGAAGGAAGTTTTTCCAAATTCCAAACAGAAATTAACCGAAATCCATAAACGAACGATTTTACAGGCTATAATCAAATTTCAGTCAATAAATAGGGTCCACCGACACATAAAACATGCTTTAAATATTTTTGGTAACAAAAATACTCCTCCTCCACATATACTCATATACCCCACATTCATCGTAAAAATATCACCGTTAATATATTATTAAAATAATATATTTAAATGAATTATTTTATCAGAAAAAGATAAAATATTAATTTTCAACAATTGTCACATTAAAAATTTTCTCCATCTATATCCACATAAAATTAATATTTTCATCATCATATAAATCAATAATTTAATTATTCACAAATAATATTACAGAATCACAATACTAGCAACCAGGCCGTTCCCAGGAAAGAGGGGGCTTTCCAATAAGAATTTCTTCTTACTGGCGCGCAATTAGGTGACCAAACCTCTCCTTAGACAGAACTTTCTAGACATTGCCAATAATGTTATCTAATAATATTATTCAGATAATATGAATTATTGCTTCGATAATGAAAAATATTGTGTAGTGACAATTATTGAAACAACAACAATATAAAATATCAACGCAGCAATTATTGAATCAATAACATAAAATACTGAACAGTAATTACTGTAACAATTATTGAGTAGTGCCTTCTTACGTAAGAGTCAATAATTGGTGCAATACCGTGTGCTACTGTGCAACAACGCGTATTACTTTACTTTACCCACCGGGTATTCCAACAGTATTAACGGTAACAAATACGCCGTTATTTTTTAAAAACTTTAATTTATCGTTTTCTTCCTCCAATCGCTTTCTGTTATGGGGCCCACACATGGCTGCGCCGTCGTACGAATATTCCCCGACAGAAAGAATATTCTACGACCAAACGAATATTCCCCGACAACAATGAGTATTTTATAACCACTTGCTTATTTTGAAAAAAATTCATATATCACCCTTAACTTTAACTTTCTATCAATTTAACCATTTACTGAATTGTAATTATAAGAAAAATTGAATACTTTTATTTCATAAAATTCGGGGTCTTACATATACCTATTTTGGGGGCGTCACAACTACTGATATATTTTTTTATATTCAATCCAATTATATATAAAAAAATAATATTATTGACAAATTTTTTCAATAACTATTAAGAACCTTTTTTATCTAATAAAATTACATTAATTTTTTTACTCTCATTAGAGTACTAACACTTGGAGAAAAATCTAAAATTATAAATTCCTATCAATGTAATTATTTTGAAAAAGCTAATAAACAACTTACAAAAAAAAAATTAAGGTAGCCTGTGTTTGCATTTAAATAGCTTTTAATGGATATACCTCTGATTCGGTCAGAAAAAATCTTGTTTGATAAAAAAAATTTGGTCTCTTAATGAATTTTAATCGATAAGATATGAAATTAAATCTATACTATTCAGAGATAGGTCTGAACTACTTTAACTATTTTTTGGACAAAAATAGCATCTTCAATACTACTAAATTCCTCTTATATCCATCAGCTTCTCATCATTACTAATATTAATCTCTCTGCACAAAAAAAACTTAAAAACAAGTCAAACAATTTTTTGATTTGAGTTTGGATTTGAAGAAGAAGAGTCCGACGAGGGTGCAAAGGATAATGGCGGCGATGCAGGATGAGAGGATTCTTCCGAAGGGACGAGATGAAATGAGGGATCAGAGAGAAGTAACATCGGCATCAAATAACAGAACATTACAATAATGTGGAACTTTATTAAAGCGGGCATGAAATTGGTTCTTGATGGGTAAGATGTTGTGAGGAAGAAATTTGAAAGATGGGTAAGATGTTGAGTGTAGATCTAATGGAGATTGAAGAAGAAAAAGAAAAAAAAACAAGTGAGATAAAAGGAAAGGATGGAACGATCGAAAACAATTATATGATAAAATAATATTTTTAAAAAATTAATTATTAAATAATATTTTTTATTCAAATATAATTTTATTCAAATCTATATAATAAAATACAAATGATTTTGAATTTCCCACTCACTCAATAAATCATCTGGGCCGTCCAAAGTTTGAGATAAATCCCACCGTTCATACATCTATCTAATAAAATACATCTATCTATATAATAATCTAATAATCTATATAATAAAATACAAATGATTTTGAATTTCCCGCTCGCTCAATAAATCATCTGGGCCGTCCAAAGTTTGAGATAAATCCCACCGTTCATATATCTATCTAATAAAATACATCTATCTATATAATAATCTAATAATAATTAATAAAATACAAATGACTTTAAATTTTCCGCTCACTCAATAAATTATTTTGATCGTTCAAAGTTTGAGATAAATTATATTGTCCATACAGTGCCGGAAGCACGGGACCCAGCTAGTGATCTATATTATTCAAATGTCGAATATCTTAGTATTCAATTTTATCCAACCCTACCTAACTAACCTAAGGGTGGGGAATGAGTGAACTAATCAAGTAGTGGGGCATGTCCACTTTGATGGGCAAGCAGGCATGATGATAAGGAAAGTGGACAAGTAGAAAGAAGAGGAGGCCCATGAGCCATGAGGGGTAGACCAGACAAGGACCCTGTCCAACCAACAACCCATCATGGCTCCAGACGTGGATATCAGACACCCTATCTCCATTAGATGTCTTTGTTTTGGGCTTTCCTTAGGCCGTATCTGATTAAGACGAAACACTTGTGGCCCAATTGATGAACCATCACCACTTCATCTCTCCTGTCTTGTTTCGATATAATTGAATAAAAAGTCTTGAACGCTTGAGCTTGAGATTATTCGAACACTTCAAGCTATTTTAATTATAAAAAAAATATTAATATAAAATTCTTAATACGTGATTATAGGCAAATTAAGTACTATCCTACCCTCACTACAACATTTATAGCTGATATTAATTAGGATATATTTGAATAAATTAAAGTTTCTTTGAAAGTGGTATTTTGTATATCTTGTAATTAATTTAAGATAATCATTTCTCATTAACTCTAAGGTAACAAATCTTTATTTTATTAATTGTTTTTCTCTTATTTTCCTCCTGTTTTCAGTTCCAAGAGTAGCAAGTTGTTTGAAACAGAGGGGAGGGGAGGGGAGGGTAGGAGAGGGTCCATATAGGTGTACCAAATGTTTGATTCATGTCTCTGTCACTCCATCTCATGTATACACTTAATGAGGCATCAAACAAACAATTTCTTTTATTTTTTTATTTTATTTTTTCTAATTTGGGGGAGGGAGTTTGAATCTAGGGGTGGTTAATTTTGGTCGATTAACAATTACAGTATCGACACGCAAGCGGGATGTGATCTGTCTTTGCGTCTCAGCACTGTCATAAAGTTAACTTCACAATAATCAGATCCGAATCTCAGACATCAAACAATTTCTCTATCTTACGTGTGCATGTATGGGAAAATATTATTATGTTTTTTATACCTGATTGATTGTGTCTATGATAATACTAAAAAAAGAAATACGTTTAATTACAATAATAAAATATAAAATGACAAAATTGTTATTAATAAATACAATAAAATGAAAATAATCTTTAAAAAAAAATAAACTGCATATTTTGAAACGATTTACAATCAGATCAGATAATTGTGACAATCACAACCAAGTTATAACCTACACATCTCTATGGTTGTTTCATTTTCATGAATGAAGTTTGAATCGATGTAACATGCTTGCTTTTGATCTCTATCCATAAAATTATTCTCATTTCCCAATTGGTATACGTACAAAAGGACTAATTCACCCCCATCTCTCAAATTGGAAGAGCTTTACATGTGCTAATTTGAGTGGTATTGTGGGTCTATAATTATATTAGGTGCATTAAATTAGAATCTTGACTAGTAAATCATATTTTGTACTTGGCCTTTGTTTTGTACTAGTTACATGCATAATGCCTTTGTAATTTAACATAAAAGGATAAGAGAGTGTTAGAGAAAAAAATAGAAATAAAAAATTAAGTAATTGGTTGTTTAAGAGAATTAATAAGAATAATAGGGATAAAAAGGTAAATAAAAAAGACTTCATAAAATTGTTAACACCAAAATAACTGTTGTCTGTTTGGTTACAACATTGGAATGAGAATGATTATGGGAATAGGAATGAGAATGGAATGGACATTCATATTTTTACGTTTGGTCATACAATTTTGATCGATCGAGTTTTTTTTTAATTTTTTTTATACACGTCATGATGAAATAAGAATTATTTTAAACATATTATAACGTATTCTATTGAGATGTCCATTTTCTCCCCTTTTTAAGTAATCAAACATAAGAATTAACAATCCTTTTGAATATTCAACCTATTCCCCCAAACTAAATGGACCATAACTAAGTTTAATAGAACCTCCAATAATAAAAATGAAATTTGATTATATGCATTAATATATGTATATTTTTTTCCAGATAACTAATATTTATACATGATTTCTCTCACGTAAATAGTGAACAAGTCCCACCTCAATGTAAAAGAGACTCGTGTAGAAATATTATTTTAATAAGAATCAAACCTTATACTTTATACTTTAATACTTTAATTTATCGAATTATGTTATATTTAACAACGCTGAATCTTATTCATAAATAATTATTGATCGCTAGTTTAACCTATTTTCACCTATTTTCTCTCTCTTTATAATCATTTTAAAGGGATTAATAATATTGTATACAAACTTTATTAGTTTCCTTCCTTCTAAAAATTCATTTTCAATATTTTTAATTATTATTTTTTAGTCATTTGACAAAAATATATATTGTGTTATATTGTTACATAACTCACAAGCTCCGTTTAGAAAAGCGGAAAACATTGTGTATACACTCTTACATTTAATATGTGACGCCCTCAAAATAGGTATACATCAACCATTTTAGGTCGTCAATAACATGGTACAGAAACAACTACAACTTTATTAATACATCATAAAAATTATGAGTTTAAATACAAATATTGTCTTCTAGACAATATCCATACCCAAATAAATTCTCATCACAATTATTGATACATTATTTTAAAAAAATGGTGAGTACTACTAAAACAACTTCTAGAACCATCATTCCATACTCCGACTCGTACTCGCTACATTCTCACCTCCTGAGAAGAAAAATGGAACAAAAAAGAAAAGGGTGAGCTCAACTAGCCCAGTAAAGAATAATATGACTAAGATAATAATATAAAACAAATTATCGTTAGTTTTCAACAGGAAAAAATCTGATATAATACAATAGAGAACAAGTTTCAGATCAATATTCGCAGCGGAAATAATAATTCATAGAAGTGTTACGTAGAGAATGAAATCTATTATTATCTATGAATTTAAAAGTTAATCATCAATATTTTATCTCAATACGTGTTCATCTTTGCACTACGGGCCAAAGATATTCATTATATAATCATTTATCTTTGCACTACAGGCCAAAGATATTCAATAATATCATCATTTAGGACTGAGAAAAATGAAAAATATTTTAAAGGAAACGAATTCAGTGAAACAAAAGAATAAATATCAAGGATTCGTATTTCAGATGTTTCATGTCCAAAAATACCTCATAAATAATCATAGTGGAGTAAAATTCAAGAATGATCAAAACACGAATACAATCAAAGCTAGTATCCATAATAGATATTTTGGACGAAAAGAATTTTTTTTTATTTTTTGATGAATAGTGCCGTATTCGTGAATAGTGTTGTATATGTGAATAGTAACTCCGACACAAAAAATTCCAAATTTGATTAAAAGTTCAAACTAATATTTTGGCATAATGATATTGAAGAAAATAATATCATTTAAAAAAAATATAACATCCCTTACTTCGAAAAGATAATACTTCTAGTTGAAACACCTCATATAGGCTATGACTTTAGCAACACTCAAAATATTAAAATACTCACAAGAATACGCTCAATATATTGAGAGAGAAAGAGAGAGAAGATTTCAGTTTCTAGTGTGATTTTCAATTCTAACCTAAGCACCCTATTTATAGGAAAAATGCTTAGAACACAAAAACAGAAAATTTAATAAATTAATAATAATTTTTTTTCCACATCTTCCTACGCACACCACCAGCTGAAATCAACCACTAACACATGTCCCATAAGTGACAAAAACGTTTTTCATGCAAAGTTACTTAAAACTCCAAAAAAATGATAATCAATTAATTTAGAACTTCAATAATTCATAACAAATAGCCCTTTTATCAGAAAAATTCAAACCACATGTCCTTTCCATAGGGAATTTTATTCTCTACAACTTTGCAGAAGAAAGTTTTTTCAAGTTCCAATCAGAAATTGACCGAAATCTACAAACGGACGATTTTACAAGCTGTAATCAAATTTCGGTCAAGAATTGGGGTCTACTGACACACAAAACATGTGTTAATCATTTAATGTCACAAAAATACTCTTCCTCCACATATATTCATATATCCCACATTTATTGTAAAAATATCACCATTAATATATTATTAAAATAATATATTTAAATGAATTATTTCATCAGAAAAATATAAAATATTAATTTTCAACGATTGTCACATTAAAAATTTTTTTCCATCTATATCCCCATAAAATAAATATTTTCCTCATCATATAAATCAATAATTAATTATTCACAAATAATACTACAGAATCACATTACTGACAACCAAACAGTTCCCATGAAAGATGGAACTTTTCAATAAGGATCTCTCCTTACTGGCTCGCAATTAGATGACCAAATCTCTCCTTAGACAGAACTTTCTAAACATTGCCAATAATGTTATCTAATAATATTATTCAGATAATATGAATTATTGCTCCGATAATAGAAAATACTGTGCAATGACAATTATTAAAACAACAGTAATATAAAATATCAACGCAACAATTATTGAATCAATAAAATAAAATACTGAACAATGATTACTGTAACAATTATTGAGTAGTGCCTTCTTACGTAAGAATTAATAATTGGTGCAATACCGTGTGCTACTGTGTTTTAACCACCAGGTATTCTAACAGTATTAACGGTAACAACTACATCGTTATTTATAAACAACTTATTCTTGTCATTTTTTTCATCCAATCGCTTTCTGTTATGGGGTCCACACAAGGCTGCGCCGTCGTACGAATATTCCACGACCAAACGAATATTCTCCGACAACAGTAAATATTTTATAACCACTTTCTTGTTTGAAATATTTGCTCATTTTACCCATAACTAACCACATTAATTAAATCAACCCTTACTATTTCAAAATAATAAATAGAAGAAAGTTAATTTTATTTAATAATAAGTTGAGGTCTTACATAATAAGTGAATTTTTTTTTATTGAATTATGATTATGACGTATATTAATATATATAAAATTATGCAGAATTTATCCATCAATTATATAAAATATCTGGTAATTAAAAAATCAACATATAAAACCGTAAGAGACTATAATCTGGCTTCAATTAATCAATGGGTTTTGGCAAGTACATATGATTGGGCTCGAGCAGAATCAAAGTCCAAAATGTGGGCTCGTTATAATTTGCGAGACGGATAAAGCCTGTAAACCCCAATGAAAAGGATGAATTACATATTTTATTACATTTTTTAAAATAATTACAATAATAGTGCACTCGTAAAATCTTTACACAACTAATACACTTTCATATTTATTTACAATAGTAGTGCAATTAAGATTCCTTAATTTAAATAGTAGTGCAATTAAGATTGCTTAATTTGGAGCCTAATGGATTCTTCTTCTCACTCGGTAAAAATAAGTATCCAGTAATTTGATGCTTTTATGTGTAAATTTAGAGATTGAGTAAAAGGGTACAAGTGGAAGATGTTGAGGCTGAGCTAGTGATAATTGGGGGCAGGGCCGGCCCTGAGTTTTGAAGGGCCTAAAGCGGATAACAAAAAAATGGGCCTTTTATGAATTGCTATTAAGACAGACATAAAAAAAGGAAGAACTTTTGCTAAACAAATACGAAAGAATATCAAATATAATAACCGACTATTTCAATATTTCCAAAGTATCATTTAGATATCACATTATCACTAAGTCAAAAAAAATAATTACCAAATAGGGCCTCTGTTATTAAGAGTCTAACACTACTCCCAAACAATTAAAAAAACCCAAAAAACTGAATCTGATGATGAACCCCCAGGTACATAATAATTAAATTATTTTGTATAAATTATATGCTTTAAATATGTAAAATATTACAATAATCAGTATATGTAGAATATTACAGATTGATTATTTGCTTTAATATTTAAGTATTCTATTTAAGTAATAAAAGGAAAAGAATATTTAAGGGGGCCCTAAAATTTTTTGGGCCTAAAGCCCGGGCACCTTGGGCTTTAGCCCAGGGCCGGTACTGATTGGGGGATGGGCCGTAATCAGTAGGGGTGCAGTGGAGATGGCTAAAGGGAAAGTGGAGATGATGTTAACAAAAATGGTTCAATTTAATCAGTGGAGTCACCAACTTGAGGAGAAGGGTTTTTTGCCTGCACTGATTGACCACCTTCGTCAGCTTCACACTCCACATCATTGCAATCATTTGATACTTCCCGGAACCACCAGTAGTGTAAGGTCGTGTTTGTTTAGCTCTTAATATCTCTGAATGGACCGTGTCTGATTCGGTCAGAGGCGGTGTGTTGTTTTTTTTTACCTCTTAATGCCTCTAGATGGTTAAGCTATAAAATCAAGTCTAGAGGATTAAGAGGCATGTCTGAATGAGAGTTGCTATTTTTTGGACAAAAATACCCTCATTAATATTATCATTTTTCTTTCCTATCCACCACCACCACTACCAGATCTTACCACCACCGGCGCCACCGCCGTCGCCAGGGCCACCACGGCCACTACCACCACTACCAGATCTACCACCACCATCGCCTTCTCGAACTGCTCCTCCCTTCCTTGAAAGATGCCGACGCCATGAATGGCGTCGGCGTCGCCTCACTCACCAGCAGCCGTGCATTACCGCCATTATCACCGGCATAGAGCTCTGGCTCCACCGTCAGTCCACCTTCGTCGCCGGAAAAATCCGCTATCTCGGATCTGAACTCTTTGTCTCACATCAAAATACTTAAAACACCCTCCCTCCTAACGCAATCTCTAGGGCTCTGACTTAATATATCCTTATGAATAGAAATACAGATAGACAGAGAGATGTTTTTTTATTTTATTTTATAGTTTTGTTTAGAAGGTTAAAATAGTAAAATACTTTTATTCAAACATTTTGAAAAAAGTAATCATCAAACAACATTTTTTCATTCAGATACAATTCTATTCAGATACTCTATATTATTCAGACGTCTAAACTATTCAGGTCTTAACACTAAATTTTATCAAACACCACCTAAGACCCCGAATTTTTTTTTTTAATAAAATTGAATTTCCTTTATTTATTATTCTTGAAATAATAAGGAGTTAATTTGATATAATGCTTTGATTATGGGTGAAATATGAAAATTTTACAAAATAAGTAAGTGGTTATAAAATATTCATTTCTGTCGGAGAATATTCTTTTGATCGTGGAATATTATTTTTGTCGGGGAATATTCGTACGACGGCGCAGCCATTCGTGGGGCTCATAACAGAATAACTGTCGGATGAAGAAAACGACAAAGTATAAGTTTTTATAAATAACGACGTAGTTATTATCGTTAACAATGTTGGAATACCTAGTGGTTAAAATATAGTAATATGCGTGGTTGCACAGTAGCACACGGTATTGCACAATATTGTTAAATTATTAATTCTTACGTAAGAAGGCACTACTCAATAATTGTTACAATATTTATTGTTCAATATTTTATTTTATTGATTCAATAATTGTTGCGTTGATATTTTATATTATCGTTGTTTCAATAATTGTCACTGCACAATATTTCCCATTATCAGATCAATAATTCATATTATTTGAATAATATTATTAGATAGCAATATTGGCAATGTCTAAAAAGTTCTGTCAAGGAGAGGTTTGGTCACCTAATTGCGCGTCAGTAAGGAAAAATCCTTATTGGAAAGCCCCTCTTTACTGGGAACGGTCTGATTGTCATAATTATGATTCTGTAATATTATTTGTGAATAATTAATTATTGATTTATATGATAAGAAAATATTTATTTGATGTGGATATTAATGATGGATTTATTTATGTGGTTATAAATGAAAGAGTTAATGTTGAGATGTTTTATCAGTATTTTGTCGGATTGGAGGAATTAAAATATAAAATCGGTGTTTTTATAGCTCTATTGTGTGAGTTATAATTTTGATCTGACCGTTGGATCGTTGTGAATTTTGGATATGTTATACATATATATGTTGAGTATATGTCCACAAATTTTGAACCTTTAAAAATTAATGCATGATTTGTTATGAATTTTAAGAGGTGTTAAAAATCATCCGTTTATGGATTTCGGATATTTTCAGTTTAGAATTTGGAAAAACTTAAAGCTACAAAGTTGTAGAGAATTCGATTTCATGCGAAATGGACACAAAATTCGTATTTTTCTGATAAACGAATAATTTTCTATGAATTACTGAAGTTTCAAAAAATAAAATAATTTTTATTAAATTATGGGTGGGACCCATTTTTTTTAACATGTGGGCTTCATGAAATTTCAGATTTGGCTGCTGATGGCTTTCAAAATTGGTTGGTAAAGGTGTGCGTAGAGTTTTGATTTATAATAATATTTTATTATTTTAGTCTCCTATGACGTTCTAGCATTTTCCTATAAATAGACGCTTATGTTAGAATTGAAAATCACATCAGAAACAAATTTTCTTTCTCTCTATATTGTCGAGCGTATTTGAGTGAGTATTTTGATACTTTGAGAGTTGCTATTCTGTGCAGGTTTCTGTCGGCTTTATATCCGAAATTCAGTTAGAAGTACCGTTATTTTGAGGTAAGGGATGTTATTTTCTTTCGAAATGATATTAATTTTTTCAATATCATTATGCCAAAATATTGATTTGAATTTTTTAATCAAATTTGGAACTTTTTGTGTCGGAGTTACTATTCACGTATACGGTACTATTCACGAATACGACACTATTCACCGAAAAATAAAATTTTTTCTTTTTATCCAAGATGTCTATTTTGGCTACTATCTTTGATTGTATCCATGTTTTGATCGTTATTTTTGAATTCTGCTTCACAATTGGTTATTATGAAGTATTATTGATCTTGGATTAACTGTTATACGAATCCCTAATATTTGTCATTCTGTCTCACTGGATTCGTTTTCTTTAAAATATTTTTCATCATCCTCAGTTTTAAATGATGATATTACTGAATATCTTTGGCCCGTAGTGCAAAGATGAATGATTAACTGATGAATATTTTTGGCCCGTAGTGCAAAGATGAACATGTGTTGAGATGAACATGACCGACTGGTGATATAAATTAATATCTTTGGCCTGTAGTGAAAAGATGAATATTTGAAGATGTATATTGATTGATGTTACAGGGATAAAATGTAAGACCCCAGTTTTTATAAATAAAGATGAATTTTCATAATTATTATTTTTGAATATTATGGAATAAATCTGATATAATTTTATAGTTGTGGGTAATATTTATAAATTTTGCAAAGTACGCAAGTTGTTATAAAATATTCGTTTGGTCGGGGAATATTCTTTTTGTCGGGGAATATTCGTACGACGGCACAATCATTGGTGGACCCCACAACGGAAGTATTGTCATAGTTAGAAAACGACAAAATTATCTTTCTATAAAATAACGGCGGAGGTGTTACCGTTAAAAACTGTTGAACTACTCGGTAGTAAAAGTACAGTAATACGCGTTGTTGCATAGTAGCACACGGTATTGATTATTGATGCTTACGTGAGAAGTCACTCAGCTATACTCAATTATTGCTACAGTAATTGCTGCATCATATCTCTTATATTATTGATTCAATTATTGTCACAGTATCATCTGTATAATATGTTATATTATTTAAACAATAATTGAGACGACAAGTTATAAATGATTAATAATTGTTGAAAGATTAAATATGTGCTGATTAAAAATAAAATGATTTCTGGTAATTTTTATTCAATCCTTGATGTATATAAAGAGTCTATTATTAGACGTTTATGGTAAGTTGAATTATTTATGGGGGCCATATGTCATCATCTAAGAGTCTTTTTCATAAATAGTAATTACCTTCGTAAATAGTAATTACCTTCGTAAATAGTAATTACCTTCGTCAATAGTAATTACCTTCGTAAATAGTAAATACTTTCGTAAATAGTAATAAATCTTCTATAAATAGAGGCCTAGGGCTTCATTATTTTTCACGAATTCGCTCAAGCTATAGAGAGAGAAAGTATAGAGAGAATAAGAGAGAAAGAAGAAGAGTATTCGGTTATTACACTACTGCAGTATTCAATCTCCTAAATAAGGTAAGGGGTGTTATTCTTTCTTCTTGAAGAGAACTTATGTTCTTCCATTCTTTGTTATTCTGTTGGAATAACCTGTAAAAGTGGCATACCCTATACATGACCTGTATACGCGGTACACCCTATACTTGGTGAAATCCTTATGTTATTCCATTCATTATTATTCTGTTGGAATAACCGGTATACGCGGAATACCCTATACTTGGTGACATCCATTTACTATCCTGTCTTTATATTTTTGTCGGAATATCCTGTCTGTGTGTTTTACACCGGACCTGGTTCCATTCTTTATTATTCTGTTGGAATATCCTGTCTGTGTGTTTTACACCGGACCTGGTTCCATTATTTATTATTCTGTTGGAATATCCTGTCTGTGTGTTTTACACCGGACCTGGTTCCATTCTTTATTATTCTGTTGGAACATCCTGTCGGTGTGAATTTCACCTGACCTGGTTCCGTTATTATTATTCTGCTGGAATAACCTGTCTGTGCGGTCTATCGCATGCTTGGTGATTTCTTTTGTTATTCCATTCTTTATTATACTCAGTTGGATAAAACTTTGACTTCTATGCTCCATGAAATTAGTGGAATATCCTTGATATTTGCGCTTCATCCAGTATCCTTTCATAGAAATATTCTTCTGATCATTCTTGAATTTTACACCACAAAACAGTATCATGTTGACAAATTTGAACGTTAATAATTCCTGGATAAAATAATTCTTGAACTTGTTTTATTGAATTCTTATATCATTGTCATCATCCTCATGTTTATATTTTGTTGAAAGTCATCTGTGGCCTGTAGTGCATAGATGGACTTGGTATGATTATGACCAGGGATTATTCGGTGTAATCATGACCGTAAGGTTACAAATGATGTAAAAATTAAAAATCCTCATTGGCCCGTAGTGCATTGATGGACAGTTGTTGGCATGATCATGACCATTGATGAATACACAAATATTCTTGGCCGTAGTGCATGAATAATTGTGGTCGTGATACTAAAGAATATCCTTGGCCGTAGTGCGGGGGTGATTCGATGATGTGGAATATTTATTAAGCTGAGTCTCAGCTATAACGATGATGAAAAACCTTTTAAATCATAAAAGATAGTAGATTTCATTTTCTACTTGACTCTTTTAATGGATTGATGGTTCCGCTGTAGTTAAACTTGATGTTTATTGTATTTTATCAGTTTAACACTGTTGAAGGCTAATGATAATTTATTCTGCATTATCTTAGTCATAATATTTCTTACTGGGCTAGTTGAGCTCACCCTTTCTTTCGCTGTTCTCTTCAGAAAATGAGAATATAGCTGGGACGAGTCGGGGAACGGAGTGATGGACCAGAGAATAGTATTAGTAGTCCTCACTATTCTGTTAAATAGTGTGACAATAATTGTATTGAGGACACCTTTTGAGTTTGTATGATCTCTAGTAGACAATAATTGTATTCAAACTCACAGTTATGTTTTGTCGTATTGTACACGACAGTTGTATTAGTAAGTTGTATTTGAATTCTGTACCATGTATATGGCGACTCAAGATGGGTGATGTATACCTAATTTTGGGGGCGTCACAGTTGGTATCAAAGCTTAGGGATATGATCCCTGGCTAAGATGTGAGAATAGTACTAGGAGGGGAGAGACGGAGAATTCCTTCGCTAGTATGACCTACCTAAGTTTATGTGCTATTTTATTGGTCGGTCAGAATGTAGAGATAATATGTTATATGTCAATTAACCTTTTGTTTTGTGGCAGTATCTGAAAATGACATCTGAGAATATTGAGAATGACAATGGAGCACAGGCGATCGTTGATTCACCACATATCAATAATCAAGATAATGTGCATCAGGAAGGCGAAAATCCTCATGCAAACAACAACACTGACCAAATGACGAATGATCAAATGTTCAGAGGTTTTATGCAATTCATGCAGCAGCAGGCGAGAGCAACTCCTGTCCAAAACGTAGATGGAAACGCGGGAAACTCTCGGGCGGTCACCGCTAAACAGTTCAAGGAGCTGGGACCACCGGAGTTTAAGGGAGAGCCAAAACCACTTATGGCGGAAACATGGATAAAGCAGATGACCAAGATATTTGATGTCTTGGGATGCTCCGAGGAGCAAAAAGTTCCCTTTGCCGCCTTTATGTTGCGCGGAGAGGCAGATTACTGGTGGGAATCAGTAAAACGTACTCAACCTGCTGTACTGAAGATATCTTGGGAGAAGTTCCAGGAGCTGTTCAATGATAAATACTTTCCCGAAAGTATTCGCCACATGAAGGAGGTGGAGTTTATTAAGTTGGAACAAAATAATATGACCGTGTCTCAATACGAGGCAAAATTTGCAGAGTTATCACGGTTTGCGTCCCATTTGGTGGATAATGAAGAGAGAATGACGCGAATGTTTTTAAGAGGTTTGAAGCCGGAGATACGTCAACATCTTATTTCTCATAAATTGTGTTTATATTCAGATGTTGTAAATAGGGCTCAGTTAGTGGAGCGCGATAACGAGTCAACTCAACTAAAAGAGAGCAGCCGGCAAAATTATAATACCAGCGAGAGTGATCATCGAAGCGGTGACAACAAGCGTGGAGGGAATCAGCAGGCCAAAAGTGGTTACCACTTCGGTGGTAATCAAGGCCAAAACAATAAGAATGGACATTCCAAAAAGAGGAGATTCAACAATGATGGAAAGACGTCAGCACCAGCACCCGTTGTTAAGGAAGGAGAAAGACCACCTATCATATGCTTCAAATGCGGAGGGGAGGGACACATCAGTCCAAATTGCGCGATGCCGTCCAAAGCATGTTATAATTGTGGAAGAGAATGTCACTTAGCCCGATTTTGTCGTTTACCAAAGACAAATTCAGCTAAGATGGAGGCACCAAAGGCCGTCCCAGAAAGGTCAAAGCCGGTAGTGCAAGGGAGAGCGTTTGTTGTGACCTCCCAGAAAGCAAGGAACCCGAATGAGGTCATCACGGGTAAGCTTATCATAAACTCTAACGAAGTCTATACTTTATTTGATACCGGTTCTACCCATTCTTTTATTTCTCCTACTTGTGCTCATCGATTAAATTTGACTCCGGAGAAATTAGACTTTGACTTATCTGTGGAAACTCCGTTGGGAGAAACTTTCATTACATCCACTGTTTATAAGTCTTGTTTGGTTCAAATCGGTACTCTCACATTACCTGTAGATCTTATTTCATTGAAAATACTTGCATTTGACGTGATTCTGGGGATTGATTGGTTAACTACTCATCATGCAAAAATTGATTGTTTCCATAAGGTTGTTAGCTTTCATATTACTAATCAACCTATTATGCGAATTCAAGCGACCAAACCATTAAAATCAATCACGGTCATCTCAAGCCATAAAGCTATTCGTTTATTGAAAAACGGATGTCAAGCTTTCTTAGCTCATGTCACAGATTTAAACAAAAATACGTCAGTTTTGAACGATATTTCTATTGTTAATGAATTTCCTGACGTATTCCCCGAAGAACTTCCTGGTCTACCCCCAGAGCGTGAGATTGAATTTTGCATCGACCTTGAACCCGGTACAAAACCCATTTCTAAAGCCCCATATCGAATGGCTCCTATTGAACTTCAGGAGTTAAAAACCCAACTGCAGGAATTGTTAGACATCGGCTTTATTCGTCCTAGTACTTCTCCTTGGGGTGCTCCTGTTCTATTCGTGAAGAAGAAAGATGGGAGTATGCGACTTTGTATTGATTATCGGGAGTTGAATCATGTCACCATCAAAAATAGGTATCCATTGCCACGTATTGATGACTTGTTTGACCAGTTGCAAGGAGCCAAATTCTTTTCAAAGATCGATCTTCGTTCCGGGTATCACCAATTGAAGATTAGAACCGATGACATTCCAAAGACGGCTTTCAGAACTCGGTACGGGCATTATGAATTCCTAGTCATGTCCTTGGATTGACTAATGCTCCTGCTGCCTTCATGGATATGATGAACCGAGTATTCAAGGAATATTTGGATCACTTTGTGGTCGTCTTTATTGATGACATCCTTATTTATTCCAAAAGCTGTGAAGATCATGAGCAACACTTGAGGCTGACACTCCAAAAGCTTCGTGAATATAAGCTTTATGCCAAGTTGAAGAAATGCGAGTTCTGGCTTGAGGAAGTAGCATTCCTTGGGCACGTGGTATCAAGTCGTGGAATATCTGTTGACCCAGCAAAGATTGAAGCTATTCAAAGCTGGGAGCAACCTAAATCAGTGACCGAAGTACGTAGCTTTCTCGGTTTAGCTGGTTATTATCGAAGATTCGTGGAAGGATTTTCTCGAATCGCTACTCCATTGACTCAGCTGACTCGGAAAGATACAAAGTTCGGTTGGAGCGAAGAATGTGAGAAGAGTTTTCAAGAACTCAAGAGGAGACTCATTTCAGCACCTGTTCTGACAATACCGTCTGGCTCGGAGGGATTTGTCATCTACAGTGATGCTTCGGGCAAAGGGCTGGGATGTGTTCTCATGCAACATAGAAAAGTCATAGCCTATGCCTCGCGACAACTCAAAGAATATGAGAAGAATTATCCTACTCATGATCTAGAGTTGGCAGCTGTTGTCTTTGCACTTAAAATTTGGAGGCATTACTTGTATGGGGAGAAAGTGGAGATCTTTACGGATCATAAAAGTCTCAAATATTTCTTCACTCAAAAGGAACTCAACATGCGACAACGACGTTGGCTTGAACTGTTGAAAGATTATGATCATACCATCCAATACCATCCTGGAAAAGCAAACGTGGTAGCTGACGCATTAAGTAGAAGATCACATGCAAGTACGAGTGCGATATTGTCAACGCAAGGGCCCATTTTGCGTGACTTGCAAAAGATGGGGATAGAGTTAAAGACTCCAGGGACGCATGTGACGATGGCGAATATACGAGTAGAACCGACTTTAATCGATAAAGTTAAAGCTGCTCAAGCTACAGACCTGGAGCTGATGCGTATGAGGAAGAAAGTGCAAGAAGGTGCTATGCCGGAAGCAAGAATCGATGAAGAGGGAATACTTCGAGTCAACTCCAGACTTTGTGTTCCTAACGACCCTGATTTAAAGTATAAAATAATGATGGAGGCGCACAATACACCGTTTGCAATCCATCCTGGGAGTACCAAAATGTATCATGATATTCGTCATACATTTTGGTGGAGCAATATGAAGAGAGAGATAGCGTTGTTTATCTCAAGGTGTCTAACTTGTCAACGAGTTAAAGCGGAGCATCAAGTACCAAAAGGTCCATTGCAACCACTTGAAATTCCAGAATGGAAGTGGGAGCACATTACCATGGATTTCGTTACCGGTCTTCCTAAGGTTTCTCAAGGCATAGATGCGATTTGGGTTATTGTTGATAGATTGACCAAGTCTGCTCATTTCTTACCGATACGAGAAACTTATACACTTGAACGTCTTGCTCGTATGTACATAAACGAGATTGTAAGACTACATGGTATGCCGGTATCCATAGTTTCTGATCGAGACCCAAGATTTACTTCACGATTTTGGGTTAGTTTGCAAAAAGCTATGGGCACAGACTTACGATTTAGCTCGGCATATCATCCTCAGACGGACGGACAGTCGGAGAGGACTATTCAAACTCTCGAAGATCTATTAAGACTCTGTGTCCTTGATTTCAAGGGAAGATGGGACAAGTTCTTACCATTGGTGGAGTTTTCCTACAACAACAGTTATCAAGCAAGTATTGGCATGGCTCCATTCGAAGCGTTGTATGGAAGAAAGTGTCGTTCTCCAGTATGCTGGGATGAGGTGGGTGAAGCAACGTTGTTGGGACCGGAGTTGGTACGTATGACTACGGAAAAGATTCAAACGATCCGACAACGTATAAAAACCTCACAAAGTCGACAAAAGAGTTATGTTGATCTTCATCGAAAGGACGTGGAATTCAATATAGGAGATCATGTGTTGTTACGTGTTACTCCATGGAAAGGAGTTACAAGATTTGGAAAGAGAGGAAAACTCAATCCTCGATTCATCGGTCCATTTTTAATCCTCGATCGAATAGGAACTGTGGCCTATAGACTCGCTTTACCGCCAAGTATGTCTCGTGTTCATAACGTTTTTCACATATCCATGTTACGAAAATATGTGAAAGACCCGAACCACATTATTGAGTTAGAACCGGACGAAATAGCGGAAGATCTGACGTATGAAGAGATTCCTGTTCAAATCTTGGATAAGAAGGAACATATTCTACGCTCCAAGGTTATACCTCAAGTCAAAGTTTTGTGGAGAAACCACGATGTTGAGAAAATGACTTGGGAGTTAGAATCTGAAATGAAATCAAGGTATCCTTACCTCTTTGACATACCAGGTACGTACCCTAATTTCGAGGGCGAAATTTCATAAGAAGGGGAGGTTGTAAGACCCCAGTTTTTATAAATAAAGATGAATTTTCATAATTATTATTTTTGAATATTATGGAATAAATCTGATATAATTTTATAGTTGTGGGTAATATTTATAAATTTTGCAAAGTACGCAAGTTGTTATAAAATATTCGTTTGGTCGGGGAATATTCTTTTTGTCGGGGAATATTCGTACGACGGCACAATCATTGGTGGACCCCACAACGGAAGTATTGTCATAGTTAGAAAACGACAAAATTATCTTTCTATAAAATAACGGCGGAGGTGTTACCGTTAAAAACTGTTGAACTACTCGGTAGTAAAAGTACAGTAATACGCGTTGTTGCATAGTAGCACACAGTATTGATTATTGATGCTTACGTGAGAAGTCACTCAGCTATACTCAATTATTGCTACAGTAATTGCTGCATCATATCTCTTATATTATTGATTCAATTATTGTCACAGTATCATCTGTATAATATGTTATATTATTTAAACAATAATTGAGACGACAAGTTATAAATGATTAATAATTGTTGAAAGATTAAATATGTGCTGATTAAAAATAAAATAATTTCTGGTAATTTTTAGTCAATCCTTGATGTATATAAAGAGTCTATTATTAGACGTTTGTGGTAAGTTGAATTATTTATGGGGGCCATATGTCATCATCTAAGAGTCTTTTTCATAAATAGTAATTACCTTCGTAAATAGTAATTACCTTCGTAAATAGTAATTACCTTCGTAAATAGTAATTACCTTCGTCAATAGTAATTACCTTCGTAAATAGTAAATACTTTCGTAAATAGTAATAAATCTTCTATAAATAGAGGCCTAGGGCTTCATTATTTTTCACGAATTCGCTCAAGCTATAGAGAGAGAAAGTATAGAGAGAATAAGAGAGAAAGAAGAAGAGTATTTGGTTATTACACTACTGCAGTATTCAATCTCCTAAATAAGGTAAGGGGTGTTATTCTTTCTTCTTGAAGAGAACTTATGTTCTTCTATTCTTTGTTATTCTGTTGGAATAACCTGTAAAAGTGGCATACCCTATACATGACCTGTATACGCGGTACACCCTATACTTGGTGAAATCCTTATGTTATTCCATTCATTATTATTCTGTTGGAATAACCGGTATACGCGGAATACCCTATACTTGGTGACATCCATTTACTATCCTGTCTTTATATTTTTGTCGGAATATCCTGTCTGTGTGTTTTACACCGGACCTGGTTCCATTCTTTATTATTCTGTTGGAATATCCTGTCTGTGTGTTTTACACCGGACCTGGTTCCATTATTTATTATTCTGTTGGAATATCCTGTCTGTGTGTTTTACACCGGACCTGGTTCCATTCTTTATTATTCTGTTGGAACATCCTGTCGGTGTGAATTTCACCTGACCTGGTTCCGTTATTATTATTCTGCTGGAATAACCTGTCTGTGCGGTCTATCGCATGCATGGTGATTTCTTTTGTTATTCCATTCTTTATTATACTCAGTTGGATAAAACTTTGACTTCTATGCTCCATGAAATTAGTGGAATATCCTTGATATTTGCGCTTCATCCAGTATCCTTTCATAGAAATATTCTTCTGATCATTCTTGAATTTTACACCACAAAACAGTATCATGTTGACAAATTTGAACGTTAATAATTCCTGGATAAAATAATTCTTGAACTTGTTTTATTGAATTCTTATATCATTATCATCATCCTCATGTTTATATTTTGTTGAAAGTCATCTGTGGCCTGTAGTGCATAGATGGACTTGGTATGATTATGACCAGGGATTATTCGGTGTAATCATGACCGTAAGGTTACAAATGATGTAAAAATTAAAAATCCTCATTGGCCCGTAGTGCATTGATGGACAGTTGTTGGCATGATCATGACCATTGATGAATACACAAATATTCTTGGCCGTAGTGCATGAATAATTGTGGTCGTGATACTAAAGAATATCCTTGGCCGTAGTGCGGGGGTGATTCGATGATGTGGAATATTTATTAAGCTGAGTCTCAGCTATAACGATGATGAAAAACCTTTTAAATCATAAAAGATAGTAGATTTCATTTTCTACTTGACTCTTTTAATGGATTGCTGGTTCCGCTGTAGTTAAACTTGATGTTTATTGTATTTTATCAGTTTAACACTGTTGAAGGCTAATGATAATTTATTCTGCATTATCTTAGTCATAATATTTCTTACTGGGCTAGTTGAGCTCACCCTTTCTTTCGCTGTTCTCTTCAGGAAATGAGAATATAGCTAGGACGAGTCGGGGAACGGAGTGATGGACCAGAGAATAGTATTAGTAGTCCTCACTATTCTGTTAAATAGTGTGACAATAATTGTATTGAGGACACCTTTCGAGTTTGTATGATCTCTAGTAGACAATAATTGTATTCAAACTCACAGTTATGTTTTGTCGTATTGTACACGACAGTTGTATTAGTAAGTTGTATTTGAATTCTGTACCATGTATCTGGCGACTCAAGATGGGTGATGTATACCTAATTTTGGGGGCGTCACATAAAATATTGATGACGGACTTTTAAATCTTAGAAGATAGTAGAATTCATTCTCTACGCGACTCTTCTAATGGATTGCTGTTTTCGCTGCATTTGTTGATCTAAAACTTGTTGTCTATTATATTCTATCAGATTTTTCCTTGTTGAAGACTAATGATAATTTGTTGTATATTATCTTAGTCATAATATTTTTTACTGGGATAGTTGAGCTCACCCATTTCCTTTTTGTTCTATTTTTTTCTCAGGACATGAGAACATAGCAAGATCGAGTCGGGATATGGATTGATGGTTCTAGAAAGATGTTTTAGTTGTCTTCACTATTTCTGTAAAATAGTGTATGAATAATTGTAATGAAAACAGTATGTATTGTCGTATTTTGTAAGACAATTGTATTATTGAAGTTGTAGTTTACTTTCTGTACCATGTATTTGGAGACTCATAATGGGTGTTGTATACCTATTTTGGGGGCGTCACAAGTAGCATTCCAAATCTGGTCCAGGCAACTATCCTCCAAAGTCCACCATATTCGAATGATGGTAACCAAACCTTCATACCAATGTAACCAAACTGTCATATCAGAGTAACCAATTAACCTCCACATTTTAAATTTTTTATTAGTACAGTTGGTTACCAAACCTTCAGATCAAGGTACCTTTGTACCAAGGTAACAAAATCTTCATACCAAAGTAACTAATTCACATCCACACCTGCAGTGCAGTTGGTAGCCAAACCTTTAGACCAATGTAACCAATTCAATTTTATTAAGTTACCAATTTCGTTGAATGTGATGCAGTTCGTAGCCAACCATTCATACAAAAATAACCATTTTATTATTTATGAGTAACAAAACAGTTATAAAAAAAATTTCAGAACATTAAAAGTTGCATCTATTTATTTTTAAACTTTTTTTAGGGCGAATCTTCTTCTTATTCTCATTAGCAACGGAGATTCGCGGCGGTGTAGCGGCAGAGTATGTGAGGTGTAACGACGGTGTAGCGGCGGACTATTATTTCAAAGTGTATGTGAATGAGATAAAAATTTGAATTTGAATTATTATTTTGAATTTGAATTTATTTTTGTTGTTAGATCCAAAAATTTGAATTTGAATTATTAATTATGACAGTTATTTATCCTTGATTTTAGGTTTCCTTATTAATGTGAATTGTACTATTTTTATAATAATTACATTCTTTTTATAATTATTTGGTTGATGCACTTTTCTTATAATTATTTTTATTTGTTATATATTTATGTAAAGGACCCAAATGAAAAAGCAACTTCCTATACACTTTTGTCAATAAAATGTGGGCTCTTAATGATTTATAATTAATAAGGATTATGTATCTCATAAAATCCTAAGATAACATATTTATAACGCTAAACTATTTTTTTTATAATTAATTAAAAAATAATTAAATTATAAATTAAATAAAATTATCAAAAATAAAGCCCAAATCATAAACGATAGAAAAAATATTAAACTATTGAATTTTCTTAACTAATAATATAAAATACATTATATTTTCACAAATAATAAAATGTATAAAAATTCTATTTTTTTTATAATTTTTCAGTGCATCATATTATTTATGGTAATAAATTATTTTTTGAAAAGAATAATGTGATGAAAATTAGTGGCGTGTGGTTAATTGACCCCATTAAAAAAAATTATTTTATAATATATGATAAATTAAAATAAATTTAAGTGTAATGAATAAATTAACCCTACTGAAATTTTATAATTTTTTTAATATATGAGGTTAAATTGAATTTTTTTTAACTTTCTCAAATTCATGTTATTTTATACTCCTTGACGTATGAATAATAATCTAATTTATATTATTTTTATGTATTAAATTTAAACTCTATAAAAAAGAAAAGAAAAAGGTAAAAAACTTTGACCGAAAAATTGTTAATCATTAGATTAGTAAAACTAAAGTTTTGAAGAAAAAACAATAAATATTATTTCAAGTATTTTACTTTTGGTTCATGAAAATCTAGCTCTTCTCCCAGCAGCAAAATGATATGGATCTCTTCCAAAACCCTAGCTTTCTCTCTCTAAATTATTATATAACATAAGTATAATATTACATATATACAAATTCGAAGAAGATGTATATGACATACGGATGGCCACAGGTGATCCCTCTAGAATCCGGTCTTTGTCCGACTTCCGAGCAGATCATTTACCTCAAAGTCTTCAATCGCTTGTTGCTTGTTGTTTCTACTTCTCATTTGGAGCTCTGGAGCTCTTCTCAGGTCTAAATTAATTCATATATTGCTCTTTCTATTCGTGTATGTAATTTGTTTTGTGTATAATTATGTTTGAAGATTAGTTTTTGATCAGAAATGTTGCATTTTTCTGTTATTTGAAATGCTTTGATTCGGCATTTCAGCATAGAGTAAGATTGGGGAAGTATAAACGAGATTCGGATTCGATACAGAAAGAAGGAGAGAATTCACAGGCTATTTGGAGTCCGGATGGAAAATTGATTGCTCTTCTTGTAAGTGTGAATTTTACGGAATCTGCATTGTATAATTCATTGTGTTATACAGTGTCTTGTTTGCTCAGTTTATGGTGAATTTTGATGTGGCAGAGTAATGTTACATTTTCAAAAAATAGATAGAGTAAAGATTTGTAAAAGTAAAATAATTAGATAATAAAGGTTAACTATTGACTTGTTATTTCGAATTACACTGTAACAAACATAAAAACTGAAACTTTATGGGTTCTACCAGCTTTAAAGTAGCAAAGTTGAGAAATTTTGGTGCAACATTTTGTGCTAATGTTGTGACTATCATTATTGAAATCAAAATGTTGTCGAAGTAAATGAGCTTGTGAAATCTCATATTTTTACCTTCTAAAGGTAATTGTAGCTTAACTGAATATAGTTTAACTGACCAATAAAGTTATAACACTGACTTAATATTTTTCTGTTGGATGCAGACATCTTCTTTCTATCTTCACATTTTTAAGATACATTTCACAGAAAAAAGAATACAAATTGGAGGAAAGCAACCATCTAGTTTGTATCTTGCTACTATATCTTTAGTGCTGTGCGAGGAGGTGCCTTTTCCAAATAAAGATTTGACTGTGTAAGTACAAATTTTTACTGTATTAAATATTTAGGCTTTATGTCAAATTCATTCAGTTCTCTTTCTAGTGGCACAAAGCTCAGATGTTTATGGAATCTAAGTCATTGTCTTATGTTTTTCGTATGTCGCATAATCTTCTGGGTTTTACTAAATTAAAATTTGATGAAATTTTATAAGTTTAGGTCAATTAGAATTCTTTTACTGCTCTAGTTGGAGAAATTTGGTATTTGAATATCTATTATTTATATTTGGACACGAATGAACCTTTTATTAGTTTGAACTTGGATTCTTAAGGTGGCTGGATATGCTATCAAAAAATTTCACGTCATTATAAATCAAGCTTTGATGAGGATATTGGCCGGTGCATTTGATTGGGAACACAATTTTGAGTTCAAAACGGCCTTTCCCTCTAGAGCGTAGCTTTGTAAACTGTAACTAGGGTACTGTTGAATTGCCGAAATTGTCACACCTAGCTTACATAAATGCATTTGTTAGTTTAGCTCATTTATTTTTTTCCAATTTCCGATATAAAATCATGAACCAAGTCTTTTATTTAGAAATTATAAGTCTTATGCGTTTCATACTGATATTAGTGTGTGCCTCTTCTGCTTGAGTGTTGCCTAGCTTTATGTTGATGTAGTTATCCTAAAAAGAAAAGAAAGCTTTTTAAACTAAAGTGTTAAACCCCTTTTGGTATTTACTATCTTAGAATTGGCTTATTTGCTGTTGATCTTGATCATAGAATAAATATTATATTTATATTTGATCAGCAGGAGCAATATAATATGTGACAACAAAAATTTGCTCTTTGGACTTTCTGATGGATCTTTGTACAACATATCCTGGAAGGGCGAGGTAATGCAAATATTGTCAGTTTTGTTTATTGTTACATTCATTGTAAAGAATCCATAGGAAATCAGGAATTGAACTTCCTTTTAGCATAAGAGTTATGAGTAATATACTAATATGTTTTCGAGCGCCTCGACAGCTGGCCCCAAGTCGACGCTTGTCATAAACCATTCTCCAGTGCCAGGATGCCTAGGCGTCGCCACGGCGATGTCATGGTGACACCATGACAACTATGGTTCTGGAGTGGGTGGACTTGTTCTAACCCTCCTTTTTCTGTAACTTCTCTCTTCTATCCATAGTTTTATTATATTAATTTATTTTTTAAAATTACTTTTTGTTATTGTTATTCTAAACAGTTCAGTGGGGCTTTTGAGCTTGACTTTCAGTTGTGTGACAGCAATGAAGCTACGAAACCGTTCCATTCACTTGAAAATGGTGTTTCTTTTGGACGAGTTCAAGTTGTTCCAGAAGCCAGTCAAATTTTGTCTATAAAGTCTGCTATTATCTCTCTAGAGCTCTCCTTGTCATTGAGGTTGCTATTTGTGCTATTTTCTGATGGACAATTGGTGTTATGTTCTGTAAGTAAGAAAGGCTTAAAGCATGCCGAGTCTATTAAAGCCGATAAGAGGTTGGGTTCTGGTGATACAACATGTGCTTCAATTGGCTCAGAGCAACAAATCCTTGCTGTTGGTACAAGAAGAGGCATTATAGAGTTGTATGACCTTGCAGAATCTGGCTCTCTCATTCGTTCTGTTTCTTTGTATGACTGGGGGTAAGCTTTCTCAAATTACTCCAGCTTAGAAACCAGTGGCATAATTGGTCACTTCAAGATATGATTTTAGGTCATGCTAAATATATTTCTCTGAGGTTTCTGAAATATGATGGGTATCTTCCTGGATGGATCTGAAAAAGCATGTTAATCTGTACCCAAATCACCTAATTTTTCATTTTACAATTTACAGAAGCAATATAGTGACCAGCTGACTGTTTTGTCCTTGTGTCTTGGTTATGGTTTCTGTTTGGGCTGTTTACTTGAAAAACTTGATTGATGATTTTTTCAAGTTTGAGATACTATGCAGTTAACTTAAAGTGTGTCAACGATGTAATGGTTCTGATTTATAAAATTTTATGAATGAGTTTTTAATTTTTTCTCATGGTTTTGTGCAGATATTCAATGGATGATACTGGTGCAGTCAGTTGTATTGCATGGACTCCTGATAATTATGCTTTTGCAGTTGGATGGAAGTTAAGAGGACTTACAGTTTGGTCTGTTTCTGGATGTCGCTTGATGTCTACGATCCGTCAGATTGGTTTAAGTTCTGTATCTTCTCCAGTGGCTAAGTAAAATCAAGATTGTAAATACGAACCTATGTTAGGTGGCACCTCACTGATGCAGTGGGATGAATATGGATATAGGCTGTATGCTATTGAGGAAGGGTCTTCAGAGAGAATTCTTGCATTCTCTTTTGGCAAATGTTGCCTTAACAGAGGAGTTTCAGGCTCGACATACGTCCGTCAAGTTGTCTATGGTGAAGATCGGTTGCTTGTTGTGCATTCTGAAGATACCGATGACCTTAAACTATTGCATATTAACCTTCCAGTTATGTGTTATAGACAGTAATGATAATGGATTGTCCCCATTTTACTATTGTACAATGTGGTTGTTCTTAATGCAATTTTGCTCTGGTTCAGGTCTCTTATATCTCCCAAAATTGGCCGGTTCTAAATGTGGCAGCTAGCAAGGATGGTATGTTCTTAGCTGTTGCTGGCCTTCATGGTTTGATCCTATATGACATACGACAGAAAAAATGGCGAGTGTTTGGAGATATCACCCAAGAACAGAAGATTCAGTGCAGGGGCTTGTTATGGCTGGGAAAAGTTGTCATTGTCTGCAACTATGTTGATTCCTCCAACACGTGAGCACTTCATACGCTTTATGAAAAATGTTTTTATCTGTACCTTTAGTTTTATTTAGATTTTCTGTAATGCATTTTGGTCAAATGCCTTAACTGCCCTAGATAAACCCTTACTCGCTGTATGTTACTGATGATTTTTGTGTTATATTTTCTCTTGTTGTTACATATATTTACCAATCATTTGCACGAGTACGGAAATAGAATGCATTATAAGCAATTCTCAATTATATTTTCTATGCCAATTCCCATGTAAAAGAGCTGAGTAGAATGATAATTGAGAAGAAAATAAGAATAATTTAAGTTGTAATTAATTGAAATTCTTAAATAAAAAGATGAAGGATGCTAATTTCTCTAGAAATGGATACTAATGATCTAAAAACAAAAAAATAATAATTTAAAACTGGATATCTGGGCATGTTCTTTTTGTCTCTGGTCCTTGGTTCACAGATGATGAAATATGGATTATTGTTGGTATATTTATATCAAATTCATTTTAATGAAATTAATTTGTTGCAGGTATGAATTGCTTTTTTACCCAAGATTTCACCTTGATCGTAGTTCACTACTTTGTCAGAAACCATTGCTTGCAAAACCAATGGTGATGGATGTCTATCAAGATTATTTACTAGTCACCTACCATCCATTTGATGTCCATATATTCCATGTAAAGTTATCTGGTGAACTGACTCCTTCTAGTCCTGCAGATTTACAGGTAAGGGAAATGTTTCATTATGGCTCTTGGTCAATATTATATTAGAAATTTTGAAATAGTGCTCTTAGTAAAACACTAGAGTCGTTTGATCATTGATGCCCGTTGCTTTTGAGCGAGGGTTTTGTTCTTCATTAATAATTATTTATCAAGCATTTTAAGTGATAAAATGACAAACAGCTTTCAACAGTACGAGAGCTATCAATCACGACTGCGAAGAGCCATCCTGCTGCAATGCGTTTTATCCCTGATCAGCCTCAACGAGAGTACATCCCAGGAAAGAGGATATCATCTTCCTTGGATTTATTAGCAAAAGAACCTGTTAGGTATGTTCTTGTTCTTTCAATCCATCAATTTAACTCTGTGCTACATTCCATTTACTGCTTGGCATTTTCAGATGTTTGATATTAAGAACCAACGGGGAACTTTCGGTACTTGATCTGGATGATGGGCGGGAAAGACAGCTCACTGATTCTATTGAGTTATTCTGGGTTACTTGTGGCCAATCAGAGGAGAAAACAAACTTGATAGAAGAAGTGTCATGGTTAGATTATGGCCATCGAGGAATGCAGGTGATAGTTTTTTTAGCCTTTTGAGTTATTCAGTTTTATTTCACCATCAATTTTCATGTCTGATTAGCTGGTGGCTGGAAGTTCATCTTTACAGGTTTGGTATCCATCTTCAGGTGTTGAGCCTTTTCAGCAGGAAGATTTCTTGCAGGTATTCATGTATATAATGCTTGAAACATTTTTCATTGTTGACCTTTCCTTTTATGATTTCTCAATGTTGTCTACGGTTTTCAATTTATGATTCTTTTGTTTGATGTTTAAGTCACCTTATTTATATTTTTAGTTGGATCCTGAACTTGAATTTGATCGTGAGGTGTACCCTCTTGGTCTACTTCCGAATGCTGGAGTTGTAGTTGGTGTTTCGCAGAGGATGTCATTTTCTGCATGCACAGAGTTTCCACATTTTGAGCCGTCACCTCTAAGCTCAAACGATCTTACACTGCTTACTTCGGCACCTTCTTCAGGTACCCAGTCTTAATGATTTATACCTCTTCATTAGCAAATACTAATTATAACATCTGTCCAAGAAGGACTCCATGCTCAATGATATGATGAACATGACTCCGTCTAATTTATAATCTATAATATTTAATTGGTCGTTACCTGTTTGGGGTATCAGTCTCTTAATCAGATTCATGATTGGGGATTCTGTAATACAACATGTACACCTACCTAACCTAGCCTTTTATTGTGAATCTCTTACTACTGATGAATAAATTATATCATCTCTGGATTAGGTTGTACTTTTCCTGTAACCTTGAATTCCGTTTTTTTGGTCATTTTATTCAATAGAGGGGCAAGAGTGAAGAAGCTTTACAGTTGGCACAATTATCGGCTGAGAAGCCTCATTTTTCCCATTGTCTGGAGTGGCTTCTTTTTACCGTGTTTGATGCTGAAATTTCCATGTAAATTTAATTCATTAGGCATACTTGTATGGTTCCATCATTTAGCCATTTTTCATGTTTACCATGGGATAGTAGATTGCTCCATGCCAGAATTTCTGAATTGGTGCCACATGATAGCCAAGATGCAGGGAACTCTTATGCTGAAGTAAAACACAACTGTCTTTTTATTTTAAAATTCCTATTGATTTAATTAATTTATTAATAACTTTTCCCTTTTTTGAGGTTCTATTATTTGATACATCATCTACTCTAAAGCAGAGGTTTTTGAGTATGAAGTCAGCAAATGCATAGGAATATGGGGGTTTCGATTTTGTGGGGTTGCTAATCTTTAGGGTCGGAGTCTGTTTTCTAGCACTTGAATTCATCTTTTGTGTTACATGCCCATAAGTTGTGAAGTTTTAATATTTTTAGTGCGTTTTCTGTGTCTATCCAAACTATTGGTAACTATCTTCTACTCTGATGGTTGTTTTGTGTCTGTTTTAACCGATTGATAACAACCTTCTACAGGCAAAATGCAAGCAGAAATCAGATCTCAGTTCCTAATCATTCTAACAAAATTTCTCTTATGGAGAAGACCTGTGATTTAATAAAAAAATTTCCAGAGTATTTTGACGTGGTTGTTAGCGTTGCAAGGAAAACTGATGGTAGACACTGGGCAGATCTTTTTTCTGCTACCGGGAGGTCAACAGAGTATGTGATTTCTTTTCGTTCAGTATTGATTTTAACGTACTATTAGCACTTCATGAGATTCAGTATAATCTTTTAGGCCTTTAGGGAAAGGCATGTACCGGTGGAAGGGCCATATTTGAAGTGCTGTCTAACTCAATAGAATGGTAATTCTAGGAAACTTTTTTATGAAAGCCCGTAGCAATAACTGGATTAATCTGCCCCATGTGGAGCCTTTGTTGGTATGCCATTTTCTTGCAATCTATGATGTTTTGATAAAATTTGGTTCGAGTATAATTAGTTCTGTGCCTATAAAAGGAGATTCTCTTCTATGAAAGTAAAACCTAGTCCGACTCTGTTCCAAGCTTTTCTACTCGAGGGAAGGTGACTTTTCTTTGGATGGCCTTTTTGATGCAAAGAAACTTAATGGGTTGAACAAGATATGATATATCTGTGCCTAAGAAGTAAGGATTCCAGTTTGGGGATTTGGGTTTGAGGATTCTCGTTCTGGCAAATCACACAAAATGAGTATTTGCGGATTGGGCACATGTTTAAATATTAGTAAATTCATTATATATATACACACACACACATGTACATTAAAATTTAAGTAGCCATAAATATATTGATTATTGAATATAAATTGTATGATTAGATGAATAATAATATATTTAAATGCGAAATATGTGAGTAATTTTTCTTTTTTACTTTATTTTAACTTTAGCTTTCAATTTTCTTTTATCATCATGTTTGTTCACATGTTTCGTGAAGTGTAACATTCTTTTCTATAGCTCAAAACTTGTAATGAGATCCACCCAAATGAATTTTTTGATTCTCAAGACACTTTTCAAAATCCTAATTTTTTAATTATACTATACTCAAATTGTAACACCCTTAGTCCCACATCGAAAGATATGGGAAAAATTTGTTTGTGTATAAGAAATTAAATTACTAACAATAATACGACGCAAGAAGATACTATTGGGCCAGTGGTTTAAGGCCTTATTTGAATAGATTTGATTCGATTTGGACTTGAGATTTGACCCGAGATTTGTTTCGAAATCGAATCAAATCCATTAAGGCCTTAAACCACTGACCCAATAGTATTCTTTTGAGTCATTTAGCTCACCACAGGCAAAAGGTCATGACTTGAAGGTACTATTGTTAGTAATTTAATTTTTTATACACAAACAAATTTTTTCCATATCTTTCGATGTGGGACTGGGGTGTTACAAACTCCCCCACTTAAATTTCTGACGTCCTTGTCAGAACCGATCACACACACGATCCACATATCTTTTTCTCTCTAGCCATTGTGGGATAATACCGGCTGGTTTCGTGCCCCAACATCCGAACCTCCTCTCTCCTCTCCATTGTGGGATAATACCACCAGCCTTTGTGTTCTCACCTCCGTCAACTTGATCTCGAGCTTTCGAGAGTCGGCTCTGATACTATATGAAACAACCCGGGTCAAATCTCGAGTCCGAATTGAATCAAATCAAATCTATCCAAATAAGACCATAAATCACTGACCCAACTATATGAAACAACCCGGGTCAAATCTCGAGTCCGAATTGAATCAAATCAAATCTATCCAAATAAGACCATAAATCACTGACCCAATAGTATTTTCTTGGGTTATCTTAGGCTCTTAGCCCACCACAGGCTCATCCAAAAGGTCATGACTTGAAGGTACTATTGTTATTAATTTAATTTCTTATACACAAACAAATTTTTCTCATATCTTTCGATGTGGGACTGGGGTGTTACACAAATCCTCATTTGAGCATGCTGGAAGCAACAATTAAGACTAAAGCTCCATCATAGCTGTGTTTATGCTGACGTGCCACTACTGCTAATATATCCTCACTGTTGGAACAATCAACTTACTTTGTATGAATTAGCAAACATTATAGCATAAACTTGAAAGTTGAAAATATATATTGTAATAAAATCTCACCTTACCTAGATCAACAAGGAAATGGCTCTTTTTTTTTCTTTTTATTTTATAAACAGTTTAGTGCTAAAGAATGTTTTTTTATTATCTGCTGCTAGTTTGATTTAAGCAAATGACTTATTTAGGCTGCTGCAAGAGTGCTTTGTGTAAACCTACAAAACAGAAATGGTACATTTATACATGTCTAACTAACTAACTAACAAGCCCATAACTACCATTTATGTACTATAATGGCACATGGTCTTGCCATGGCCTAACAAACTCTTTGTCCTCCCTCTATATAATTCTTCTTCTTTCAAATATATTTATTCTTTTATCTCAGAAAAGGTTGCTGACCTTCTAGATCATTTTTTTTTCAAGTTTGGATCAATATATATGCCATTTTGTAATTCTTAATGAGAGTTTTGTGAAAATTGATTTTTCAGAATCTAGAATGTAATAGTATGGTATTGATTTTATCTTTTAAAGTATGGATGTAATTGTTTATAAACTGTAGGTTATTTGAGGAATGCTTCCAACAGAGATGGTATCGTACTGCAGCCTGCTATATACTTGTAAGAAAATCCTGCTATATACTTGTAAAAAAATCGCTTTTGATTTTGATTTTTTGGATTTAATAATTGTCATGTTATTCACTTTATTTTTTTTAATTAAAAAAAATAAAAAATAAAAATTGTATTAATAAGCTTAAGGTACCACTTATTCATCTTACATATATGCGTGGTGTGTGTATATATAGGGAAATGATCCATATCATGTATACTATGGATCAAAAATGGGCATACACTATCTTTATCATTTAATATAAGAACCAACAACCGAGATTAACGTTAATCTCGGCCGCTACTATTAGTAGTGGACGACGAATGATCCATAATGTGTATTTGTTATGAATAAAAAATGGACATACACCATCTTTATCGTTCAACTAGTAATTACTCGTGCCTGAAGGCACGGCGTAACGAAATTCTCCCTCTCTCTCCGTTTCAACAATCCCACTTTCATTTCCAACCTCTCCTTCCTCTCCCACCCACCCTTTCCCGCCCATATCAATTAGAATGAATCTGAATCATCCTTATACTTTGCCGCTCAAATTTAAAATTGGTTCTATCTTATTAATATAGATATATGAACCAACGATCGAGATTAACATTAATCTCGGCCGCTACTATTAGTAACGGACAACGGGTGTCGTCTGCTACTAATAATAGCGGATGACGCTGAAAATAGTATCGTCGTCCGCTACTATTAGTAGCGGACGTGAATTTTTCAGTTCTAATCTCAGCCGTTAGTTCCTATATTGAACTATAGAGATGATCCATTTTTTTGATCATAGCAAATAAATTTGGTATGGATCATTACCCATATATATATATATGTATCTACTCCATTAAGCATTAGATTGTATAACATATGGTTATGTAAATTGCCAGTTGGGTTCTTAATTGATTGCTTGCACTAATAAATGTTAGTTATATTAATTTCATTAGGATTTTATGTTGTGAGGTTGACATTCAACGAAGTTTGTTTTTTGGCATGGAAACAACTATCATTTTTGAGAAAGAAGTATGAAGTACTGATTCATTTTATGAGGTCTCAACTTTTCCTGCGCAATTTAAATATACTCTCTTCTGTGGTAAATGGTGCAGGTCATTGCTAAACTCGAAGGTCCTGCTGTGAGTCAATACTCTGCTTTACGCTTGTTACAGGTAAACTCATGCTTATAGGCTTGTAGTTCCCATTTTGTGTTTCCGTCTGCATATCTCTCTCTATGTACATATATATATATATATGTGTGTGTGTGTGTGTGTGTGTGTGTGTGTGTGTGTGTGCCTCCTTTAGTGATTTCATTTTCGATGATATATCTTAAGCATACAAGGACTTATGCAGGCAACACTTGATGAATCTTTATATGAACTGGCGGGGGAGCTGGTATGAGTTCAGATATAATATATGCTGTGGTTAAATACTTGATATTTTTATTGTTCATCGGGGACCTGGGGTTAATAGGTACTCTGTTTATTTTTCTCAGGTGAGGTTTCTCTTGATATCTGGAAGGGAGTATGAAACTCCATCATCTGATTCAGAAAAGCAATCTCCTCGATTCTTAAGCTTCTTTTTTCTTCCTTCAAGTTATCGAAGGCAGTCTTTGGAGTCAAAAAGGTGAACACAATCTTCTGTAAACTAGTTTTCATATTACCAGAGCTGCACTTTGGACGTTTAAACTGATACATCACGAAAATTTTATTCTGAAGCAGCCCCTCGTTCAAAGAGCAGAGTGCGCATGTTACTTCTGTTAAGAATATTCTAGAGAGCCATGCTAGTTATTTAATGTCTGGGAAAGAACTTTCAAAGCTCATTGCATTTGTGAAAGGCACCCAGTTTGATCTAGTGGTAAGAGAATGCCATAGTTTTGGTTCAAGATGAATATTTCTCTTCTAATGTATGGTGATTATAGGTTTAACAGTAATAACTAATTGCAGGAATATCTTCAATGAGAACGATACGGGAGTGCTCGCTTGGATAATTTTGCTTCAGGGCTTGAATTAATTGGACAGAAGGTATTGACATCTGCAAGCTATCATGTTGACATGCTTAAGAATTTCAATGTTTTTTTTATTTCTTTTCTGCATTTTATTATTGCACTGGTTTTATTGTTAAAGCGTTTTTATTGGTGAACACCATAATTTTCCAACAATCTGAGTCATGGGAAAACCTTTCTTTTGTTATTTTATTTTAAGAAACTTGATACTTCCAAGACAATTAGTGGGAATAATATGAAGAATCAAGTGTGGTTCCATTTCATTTTGCATTTCCTAACCTATTGACTTGTGATTCATATATTTTTCTTTTTGATTCCAAAATTTCCAGCTTCACATGGGAAAGTTGCAAAGCCGTTTAGATGCAGAATTCCTCTTATCTCATATGTGCTCAGTCAAGTTTAAAGAGTGGATTGTTGTCTTGGCCACTCTTTTAAGGAGATCTGAGGTAAAGTTGATGTCATCTTGCATAATTTCTGGAGTTTAACTATGTTTCTATGTATGTCAATGTTTGTTGCTATTGCTTTACTTTCTCAGCTAGTATGCTATCTTTAAATTACTTAATGGGAACAATTGAAGAATAGTCTGATTTAAGGTCAAACTTCACATCCTATTTTATCAATCAATGCAGTACCACTCGTTACATAAAATAATTTGATTTACCAACGACATTAAGGAAACAATTCTATTGCAAAGGAGCACCGAACAAGTAAGCCGGCAACTTGATAATGCCAGAATTATTAGGATAGATGAAGATGTGATTTTTAAAGATTTAAAGCGGGTAAAATTTCTATTGCAAGTAATGAAAGAATTTGAATTTTGTTTTCTAGGTGTAGAGGATAGTTGTAGTAATAGTTTATCACTATCCAAGCTTCATCAATGACGGGATCATCTGCCTACATGGTCAAGACTGAAAGTTCTAAAATTGTAGTATTGTTGTAAGACTGAAGCTGTATAATTACCATTGTTTTCGGAAAAAGGAATGCTAATAATAATGGTACTGCCTTGTTGACATATATCTCATCTTCTGGTGCAGGTATTTTAGGCTTGATTTATTTAGGCATGATATGCGGTTATGGAAAGCATATAGCATTACTTTGAAGGTATGTCTCTCAAACCTTTACTGCTCGGTTGATATTGGCATAAATACATACCCTAACTTCCATGTGCATGTTCAGTCACATTCAGCATTCGTTGAGTACCACGATTTGCTTGAAGCATTGGAAGAGAAACTTTCTTCGACAGGAGATTTGGAACAGACATGATAAAACAAATGGGATTATTGAGTACCAACCTTCTATTCAGTTTTATATAATGGCTGATGTAATTATCCTACTTTCTTCAAGTTGGAGGTCCCAGCCAAATCACAGAGAAATGGACAAGCATCTTGTCATCGTCTTAGAAGGTTCATTTTTTTTCCCTTGATCGCATTTATGGTCTAAAAAATCAGTGAGTTTTGATTTTTTTTGGTTATTGTAGATATGGCACTCGAGATTTCTTGTTAGAGGCAAAACCGCTGTAGTTCTGCTCATACTTATCCCCGTATGGGGTTACAATTTGTACCAATATATTTTGCTTTAGTTCCCCATTTTTGGGAGAAGAAATGAGAGGAACAGCCGAAGGTGATGGAGATGGAGGGGAAGGTGGAGGGTTGTATATTTAGTTTGTGGATATGGCTATGTAGGTGTGTGTAATTAAATAAGTCTAGCTATTCTGTTGTACCTGGAGCTGGAGCCTAAGGATTGTCATCTATACGAAACATTTTTTTCACTTTGATCCTTGCAATTTCATTTATACAATCTATTTGTGTTGAATGACTAGATCTCCTAAATTTTTATATAATTAGGTTGTGTACAACTTTATCTATTACCAATATTACTAGACCATTAATTCTGTGATTTATATAAACATAATTTTATTTAACTTTTGATCACCCCGTGTACAAATACATTTCAAAGTTTAAACGACAGGAGAGGGAAACTGCAAGAAAACAAAACATCAAATTTGAAATGATCACCAACTGAAACTTATAGACTCAAAATGCAGGTTATTCGCCAAACCGGATGAACATATGCCTGCAACCTCATGTCTCATCTTCTTAGGGCCACAAACAAGAACCCCAACACTTGATTCTTTGCGTTCGAATAAATATTCTGCAATATTTATTAGCAATTAAAATGTCAATATTAGCTTTATATTCATATTTTGAGAATTAAGATACGGCATATATATATATATATATATATATATATATATATATATATATATACGGTCCGGATCAAGTGCATACTCCTTATATTACTCACCCGTGCTTACCCCCTTTAGGCGACGATTTCGGTCATACAACCGTCGTCTATACTTTTAGCGACGGACTACATATAGCGTCGCTAAAAGTATAAACGACGGTTGTATGATCAAAACCGTCGCCTAAAGGAAGGTAAGCACGAGTGAGTAAGATAAGAGGTATGCACTTGATCCTCGCTCTCTCTCTCTCTCTCTCTCTCTATATATATATATATATGCGCAAGGGAGGGATTAATGAACTCACTCTTTAAATCTGGCCTTTCACCATAGTGCAAATTGGTGGATTGAACAAGTGATTGTTGTGGGAGGCTTTCGAGTTCCCTATCTGCATTACAAACCCATGAGCTTGGCGATCCGGCCGGCGTTGTCCCCTCTACGTTCTGAATCTGCTTGGTGTCCATACCATTATGTCTCTTGTTCCATAAAAAAGCACCACTAGAAGTAATGGCTATGGAGATGCAAATGAGTAGCATATTTAGAACAGCTCTCGAAGCATAAGAATAGATTTTATTTGTGTTATGATCAATTGGGTATATGTAGAATTGAGTTAAAATCCCCATCAAGATAAGAAATAAAATGAAAGAGGATGATATTATGGCTGCTAGCCAAAGCCAACTATTGTGGCCTAAAATTGGAGTTATGGCCGAGTCTAGTGGATTTGGTTTGAACCAAATAGTTGTTTGGTGTTTTTGGTTTTGTATTGTTGGTCGTTTTTCTCTCGTCACATAGGCTTCAATTTGTAGTTCCAACTTGGAGAATTCGGAGGGTGCGCCGGAGATGGGAAGGAGAAGGTCTAGCATGGTGAGGTCTGAGGAATTCTTAAATGAAGTGATGAGAAGAATATTTGGAGTCTTGCATTTCAATGTCTCACTCATGTGGATGAATTCTCGGAAGATGGAGATGAATGGGGTGATGCCACTTCCACCACTCACCATCACGAGTGTGTCGTGCCTACAAAATTATAAATTACGTACGTTATTCAACATGGTATAGTTGCATTCATATATGTACGTAGCAACACTAAACGCCTCAATGCAAGACAAAACTATAAAAACTAAAAAAGAAAATCGATAAAAATTTATACACGCATGCATGAAGATTTATATATGGTGTACATATTTTTACCTTAAGAAATTTGTTGAAGCAGGTCCATAAGGTCCCTCAACGGATACACTAAGCCCATCAATTGAAGGCGAAGAAATCGTCTGAAAAAGCTTCTTAGACCAACTCCCTTCGCCTTTGATCATGACACTTAGCTTCTCAGGCTCCAAATTACTGCTTGATGTAATAGTAAAAGGATGCCACTGCACCTTGGAAATGCTATGCACATTCACAAACATAATGCTTGTTGGAGTATAACTCAAACCTAATCATAAAACACATGCATGCATGCATGCATGTGAAATTACATCAGTACGTACTTAAATATATATATATATATATATATATATATGTATATGTAGGTATATATATATACGTACCTGGGGTCTTGGAGAAGTTGAGCTCAAGAGCTTGGCATGGAAGAAGGCGAGCAGAAAGAAGACGAACGGCTCGTCGTGACTGTAAGAATCTGAGGTATCGATCGACCATGAAGAGGTAGAAACCAGGAAGCATGATGCAGGCATATGAGATGCCAACATGGAACACAAAGAAGACTATAAAGAGTACGTAAAGATGATGAGTATAAAAGAAGAGCTCGAACATCTTTCGCCTTATGCCACGGAAAGTTGTCACCCACATCAATATTCCACTTAACAGAGCTATTTCTCCGGCAACATTTGATATATCAGTCTTAGCCCATTTCACCATCTATATATATATACCATTAAAATAATTAAAATATTAATTAGATTGTGATGAACACATGCATGATAATATATAATTAACTACACCTCATAATCTTTTTACTTAACTTTTTATATAAAGAAACAACTTGTTGAGAAAGATGATAGCTTAGTTGAAATATCCCAACTAAAAATTCCTTTTTTGGACCATTAGAGCACTTTGGCAGCGCAGGAATATCCACCTTATGGAATTACTTATCATCACCTCCAGAATTAATTCAAAATTTTCAACCGTCCACGTGTCACTTTCTAACTAAAAGGCCCACCACTAGACTAAAGACTTGAAGCACCACAACATAATCCTGACCATCCATTACAGTGTATGTGCTTTCTCCTTTTCTCTCAAAGAAATGATGAAAACACAACAAACCCCCTAACGATTTTTTTTACCCTTTTTGGTACAACACTTTTTGAAGTCTCTTGATTCTTATTTATCTCAAATCTCTAAAAGCTGCAACAAACGTTGAGAGCCATCAAATGTGACATAGTGACGTATTAATTATATATATATATATATATATATATATATATATATATATATATAACAACTAGACAAATTTGTCCAATCGATTGATTGCACGTCAACTACATATACATATAACATGATTTTGTATAATGAAAGTGAGATCCTTTTTTGATACAAATAATTTCACAGGTAAATTATATCAGTTAAGTTAGAGTATTTAATTTAACGGGCAGAGTTTCATGTTATATATATAATGGTTTGTGTAGGTCTCTTTTTAGTGGAGTGATTAGACGGGAGGTGATCTCTCATCATGTTAATATTGTATTGGTCAATTATGAAGTTAAATTTACGGTAATCGAATTCTTCTTTAAAAATAAATAAGTGATATATAGTTGAAAGATAATTTAATTTACAACTAGACTTTAATTAAATACTATATATATATATATATATATATATATTCCATAAGTGGAATGATTTGAATTAGTTAATTAGGTATATACCTCTGACAATTGGTTTGTGACAGCCCAGAATATAATGTAACAAACACCATGAGCCGTAAAGAGGGTCATGACAATGTGGCCGAGCCATATATGGTACTTGACACTAGCCTCCGACGTGAGTCCGAACAACGGCAGCACCGACGAGCCGCGTGTCACCGGAAAAAATAGAAATGCAAGACAAATATTCCCGGTAAGACCTAGCCTTAGTGCTGCAGAGTCCAACTTGGCTTCCCAACTGTAAATAAATATATTATCAATTCATGATTCAACATCGATCTATCTATAAGACTCTCAATATTATATATATATATATATATATATTTACAAACTAATGAATCACATAATTCAAAGTCTACTGTATCCTAATCCTAATCCAAAATTACAATTATCTAGAATTAAGTAATTATAGTTAGTTATATTCTCTAGCTAATACAAACAAACTCAGGGTATATTATATAATTTTTCATTTAGTCTATTAATTAATTAATTAATTCTTTTGACTTGTAAATATGAGAAGAAATTAAATAAATAAATAAATTCTTACACTTTTTCGCCACTCTTTGCTGCGGAATTTGAAGTGATTTTAGCAAAACTGATGTGCAAGTAAATTGAGAAAGACCAAACCAAGAGCGCAATGAACATGACAAAAAAGGATAGCTCTATCCAAGAAACAATCCCCAGTCCTTTTAGGATCAATGGCCTTCTCCATATAGCCAATCCATGTTTTTTCTGATCAACACTAGTTAATAAAAATAACACAAACATTCAAATTAATAATTAATATAATAAATAAATTCTTTCAATAGTGAAAAAATTGAAGAAAATTAATTAATTATGGCTTAATTTGCCACTAATAATTTTTCATACCCTTGGGCGTTATCGCCTCGTATTTTCTTCCCAAAATGAAGATACACACAGGCCAAAACAGCAATAAACAGAGGAGGAAATGTGTTGATCAGAATTGTTGCACCTGTATTAATATAATAATGTAAAGATAAATTTGTGTTAGTATATGTATGTATGTATGTATATATATATATAAACCATATATATATATATATAAAATTGATGAACCTTGTGATCCAAAGTAAGTTGACATGGTCTCTGCTCGAATTTTTGGCAACCAATTGAGCTTATAAAGATTGGTTGGAAAAATCACCCATATGAATAAATATCCTAAAAAAAGTGCCATTAGTACCACCATTAATACTGCTCGGATTCTCTTTGCCACCATTGATGAATTCATAGATCTTTCTATCTCTGTGTATATATATGTATATTTATATTTATATATATGTGTGTGACTTGGGGGAATGAAATCTATATGGGGTATGGGAGGGGAATGAGTACCATATATATAGGGGGGAATTTAAATAATATTTTTGTATATGTAAAAAGGGAATTGAAGAGGGCTTTCCCAAAGGCCAAATCGTTAGTGAAGATGAAGCATGATTCATCACGTCTCCACTTCAATGAGAGAAGTACAAATTTATTCTCTTACGTATGATTACGTTTAAATTCTGTAAGTTGGATATATATATATATATACACACACACACACACTCTTAAACTAGTTAATATATAGTAGCTATATTAATTATACCAAGTTGATAAATACTGAAAGTAGTTTCTCCTTGCATGGTTCATGCAACATTAATTCTACGTCACATGAGTACATAATTATAGGTTAACAAGTAGTATTTACATGCATATTCTAGAATGTATACACACACACACACACACACATATATATATATATTCATGAATATATGTGTGTGTAATTTATACGTACAAATGAACTTCTGATGACTGCAAATTTTAATTTGTAAAGTCACATAAATGGAGAGATTATTGGACATAGAAGGAATGGATTTGCAGGCATTAACCATGCATGCACAAGGTTATGACTTACGTCATATAGAATGGGTACGTACGTATTGCTAGGGGAGAATAATTTTTGACTCAAAATAATATCTTAAATTATGTAAAATTGAATAACATAAATAGTATAACACATATAATTATTACAGGAGATGTACCCCACTAGATTAATGATTTCATATATCTAAACCAATATTTATTTAGGAAATATATAGTATTTGAAAGAATTAATATATGACATATTTGAAAATTTTCTTACAATTTTATTTAGGGAAAAAAATGTGATTATAGATTATAATTTGCATTTTATAAATAATTTAGATAAAGCTAGAACAAATTGGAATAGAAATTAATTAATCGTGCGGTTACTGTTCTAATTTCAGATCATCATCATCATCATCATAATCGTGTGGTGTTCTTGTGTATTTGTGAGGCTATGGGTGGAAGTCAGCATGGATTATGTACGCCGGCTCGTGTTATCCATAATTTTCTTTTTTGAATAGTAATTTATATTAGAAAAAAAAAAATTATCCACAGAAATTACTGTTTTATTTTTCTGTTTGTAAATCTTACAACTATTCAAGTTTAAGGTAACATTATTTTATTTGACCAACAAAAGAATTCATAAGAAAGTTTAATAGAATGAATATTGTAAACGCAATTTGAGTCCTGCTATATATATATATATATATATATATATTGCGATAAATTTATGTCGAATTATAATTATGAAATTTATTATTACATGGGATGACCCCACTTCGTACGTACACATCTCTCTAAAAAAAATTACTATTAATAGTTATTCACGTTACTGATAATTAAATAGTGGATGTAAATATTTGAAATATTGTTGGGACTTGTGACTCATAACTGAGAAGTTCCTGAAAAAGATAAATTGCGGAGCGAAGCACTGGCCTATTAAGTTGTGAACCGAAGGTTTGGGAGTGCGGGAGGCTACACGGTGCGAAGTTTCTGTAGGAGTAGCGCGGGTCGCGCCAGTACAAACTTAATTATGATCAGTAGCACGGGGCTCGGTAAAAGTTTTGCATCACTGGCGCGGGGGTGCGCTAGTGACTGTCTAAAAGCGGTGCGGCGCCGGACGAAGTTGAAAAGATAGTACGATGTATGTTACAAGGTCATTGTGGGTATTAGGCTATAATGTGAATTAAGATCGAAATAGAAATAGTCGTCATATATACTCTCTATTGAAAAAATCTAATATAACTCGGTGAATAAAAAAAAGGGTCCTTTACATAAGTATACAACAAATAGAAAGTAATTACACAATTAGTGCATCAACAAAATAATTACACCATTAGTGCATCCACAAAAATAATTACAAAAAGAGTGTAACAAATTCAAATTCACATTAAATAAGGGTACCTAAAATCAAGGAGAAATAACCGCCATAATTAATGATTCAAATCAAATTTTTGAGATATAACAATAAAAACAAATCCATAATTCAAATCAAAAGGAGGGAAAAACAAATAAAATATCTTCTTCATCCTAATCTTCATCTCCCTCATCACTTATTATCTTCATCACCGCCTCCTCTCTCTTCTCCTTCATCATCCTCATCCGCCGCGAATCTCCAGAAGTCATTGGTTGCGTCGCCGCCGTTACATCGCCCTCTTTTCCCCTTCATCATCCTCCTTCGCCACCTCTGCCGCCACAAATCTCCGGAAGTACCCGAGTTACTGTTTTGAATTTTTTTTGACGATTTAGTTACCCAAAAAAACTAAAATGGTTACCTTTATATGAAAGTTTGGCTACCAACTGCATCACATTAAAAATAAATTTATAATTTAATAAAACTGAATTGATTACCTTTGTCTGAAGGTTTGGCAACCAACTGTATGAAGGTTTGACTGTCAACTGCATCACATTTAAAATAAAATTGGTAACCTAATAAAACTGAATAGGTTACCTTGGTATGAAAGTTTGGCTACCAACTGCATCACATTCAAAATAAATTGGCAACCTAATAAAACTGAATAGGTTACCTGCACTATGGGGAAAAAAATTCAGGAGACGGTTAATGGGAGGCGGTAATGGAAACCGTCGTTTCTGGCCGGTGAGAAGAATCTGGTTATTGGAATTGAGCCCACTGCGATCTCCACCACCACTGCCCATTGGACGCAACCCACCACCACCGCTTCCACCTGGAGGGAACCAAGGTAACCAATCTACCTCCACACATGCAGTATGAATTGGTTACCTTCGTCTGAAAGTTTGGCAACCAACTGCATGAAGGTTTAGCTATGATGTGATAAAAATATGTACTGCAAGTGCACAGTGTCTAATTGAAGAACTGGCAAGTACAGGTCGAACCCACAGAGACTAGATTAATTTTAATGTTTCCTTAATATTTATTTTAGGCGAATTAGAAATAAAGATTGAGAATTAATTAACTAGAATATGAAAACAATTAACGAGAATGAAATCTAGGAATCTGAATCCACTAAATAATAAACATAACATATAATTCAATCTCTTCTATTTTTATAACTCAATTATGATTTTGATCTCTCTTCCCTTTAATTTAGTAATTTACAATTAACGTGGGCAAGCATAGACTATGAAAATTTAAGGATTAACTATAACCCATCAAAACTTCTTTGAGCAAGCATGAATTATGAAAAACTCATATCTTAACAATAATCTATCAAAACCTCTTAATTAATTTAAAATCACATAAGAACTATAAAACGAATGTATTTCAATAACGAAACATGAAGGCGAAATCAATTAAACATAAAAGCATAAATAATAGAAGAGATAAAAAATATTATTAGGAATAATTATTTAATTTCATCTTCATCCTAGATTAAAGAAATTAACTAGACATGAAAATAAATAAATTAACTAAAATAAAGAAGAAGTAGAAGATTGAAAATAAATAAGAAAACTCCCTTCATTCACGATCCTCCAACAAGCGTTGAAACATAATTTAATTTACTCCTACTCCTAACCTAAAGTAATACAATAATTAATTCCTTCCTTCTCTCTAAAACAAGAGACCTATTTATAAGGAAAATAACTTTGAACCCTAATTTAGATTCATTGAACTTGGACACTTTGATTCCCTTTCCATGTAGGATTCAACTTCCTAGTAGCAATCAACTTCAAAAAGATCTTCTAGATAGACTTTTCTTTCTCTTGTTGGATTTGAATTGCACTAAGATTGTTCCACCTCTTTCCTTCTCCTTCTAGGATTCTTCTTGGACATTCCTTATATGCATAAGAGCATTAAATATTGCTTGATCACCAAGATTTTGACTTTATTGCAACAACTATTAAATCTTACAAAATAAAATAAAACATATTAATTTAATAAACTAATATAATTAAAAGGACAAAATTAGGGATAATTAAATATATGAATTACGTTTCTATCAAATACCCCCATACCTAGCTTTTGCTCGTCCTCGAGTAAAATAAATAAAAAATAAAAATAAAACAAAAATTACAATACCCCATTTTCGTAGGAAACACGATTGCACTTAGCATGTGCAACAAACCTTTAAACCCCAAGGTTACCCCAAGTGGACGGGTTGTGTCTCGTGAGGGTTTGCAGTGAATATACCCACAAAATTTAAAAATATTTTTTGGGTTCAACAAATTATGAAATTAAAAGAAAACTTCTAAATATTTATGGGCATTATACATAAGCAAGATTAAATTCAAAATCACACTTTTACCTTATCAAAAATACTCGATCTTCATTTTAGACACCATCCTTCATTAAATCAATTTTATGTAATGCATGCATGTGTATGTGATGTAACTCTTAGTAGGGATTTTTATCATGAAAATCAAGCAAACTCTTTTTTTTCTTTGTCTTTCTTTTTTTTCCTTCTTTTTCTCAATTTTTTTTTATTCTTGACTTGTATAATGTCTCATTTTCTTAGGCTTTTCAGAGTTACCCATGTAGAGCGAGCGTTAGACCAATGACTCCCAAACCAGATGGTTTTAGGACACTAGGTGTAGAGACACCCCTAAGGATTTACTAACTCGAGTAACAAAGGCCACAAAATTAGACTAGTCAAGCCGCTTTTATCCATCATACTTTTCAGCGTGAATATCGATGCTTCCCGAGGCTTGAACACCCAGTTATTTCGTTTAATGGACATTGAAGCAGTTATTTATTTCTTTTTTTTTCAACTTTTCTCAACTTCATTTTTTTCATTCTTTTTTTTTGAAATTACTCGAATCATGGTTTATACCCCACAACTAAGAATTAGTGCAAACGTGAAGTGCAAAAATATTTGTCAAATCAATTTTAAATCCAGATGGTGTTTTGAACTAAGATTTTGTATCTTATCAACAATTCAAGAGTTCTAAATCTTTTAATCTCACTCATGCGCTTTGCTTCATAAACACTTATTAGAATTAATTCAATTCATAAAAAGTCAAACAAAAATTTTTTAATTTTTTAATTTTTTTGTGTTTTTTTTCCGTAAAAAGAAAAAAAAATCTAATATAAACAAACTCCCCCATACCTAAATCATGCATTGTCCTCAATGTATGCAAATGAAGAAAAGAGAACAAAGATATGAAAGAATTGTACCTTGTATGCGGGGCATTTGTTCTGCAAGAAGATGTGGTGAGAAAGAAAACAAATGTACATATCTACAAATTTTATAAATCCTAAAAATTATGTGACTAAAAATGAATGTTACAAATGGATAAGTGAGTGTGAACTTTTCATTATTTTCAGGAGGTCTAGGAAATTGAAAATAGTCATAATTTTCATCACAGTTATGCTTCAAGGTTACCTCAAGAAAACTTTCATTAACATGTTCAAATGATGGAAGAGTTGGTTCAAATACATGTTCTAGTTTAGTTAACTTATTTGTAGTGGATCTCAACAGCTAATTGACCTTATCTAAATATTCAGATTCATTCCAATTTTGGTCAAGGTGATTTAAGAAAAAATCAATTGGATCTTTTTTAATCAAGAGTCTATTTTCAATTATTTCTTGGGTCATTGACAACTCTTGTATCATGTTTACTTTAATGGGCTGGTCCAAAAAATCACTAGGTGGTTTTTTAGGAATAAGTCTTTCAGGGTATGGAGCTTTAGACTTATAAACTTTTTCAACCAACTCATCAAATGCAACATGATCAATTTTAGGCATAAACTCATAATTTGTAGACTCCTCAAATTGTGTAGAATTGAATATAAAATTTCTATTTTCCTCATCATTTTCACAACCATCAAGATTTTCAAAATTAACCTCAGAGTTACTAAAAAATTCACCCACCTCTTGTTCATTTATTATGGTGGCTAATCGACTCATTTGAATTTCTAAGCGAGAAACGGATTTTATTAAAGTTTTCATACTCTTCTCTAAGGCACTAAGTCTTTCCTCTTCTTCATTTGATAATTCTTGTGGATATTGAGGTTCTGGATCCGAATATGGATTTAAACATGAAAATGGATAAGGATTTTCATAAGTTGAAAAAAATTGATTTACTTGGTGCGGATTAAAATTTTCATAGGATTCTTGATTCCAAGCAAAATTATTATTCCAACTATAATAAAAATCCATTTTTTCACAAATCACAAAACAAATAGACAACTAACCACGAAAGTCGCACAAAAAAATATATATATATATAAAAAAACTAAACTACTATATATATATATATTTAAAAAAAATATGGAGATGCGAAGTACCGAAGAAAGAACATCAACAAAATCTTTATCTTTTCGCTTCTTCGATCCGCTTCAATAATCCTAAAAAAAAAATGAGTTAAAACTAATTCGAATAAATAAAAATTAAGGAATAAATAAAAATTAATTCTAGTCCCCGGCAACGGTGCCAAAAACTTGATGTGATAAAAATATGTACTGCAAGTGCACAGTGTCTAATTAAAGAACTGGCAAGTACAGGTCGAACCCACAGAGACTAGATTAATTTTAATGTTTCCTTAATATTTATTTTAGGCGAATTAGAAATAAAGATTGAGAATTAATTAACTAGAATATGAAAACAATTAACGAGAATGAAATCTATGAATCTGAATCCACTAAATAATAAACATAACATATAATTCAATCTCTTCTATTTTTATAACTCAATTATGATTTTGATCTCTCTTCCCTTTAATTTAGTAATTTACAATTAACGTGGGCAAGCATAGACTATGAAAATTTAAGGATTAACTATAACCCATCAAAACTTCTTTGAGCAAGCATGAATTATGAAAAACTCATATCTTAACAATAATCTATCAAAACCTCTTAATTAATTTAAAATCACATAAGAACTATAAAACGAATGTATTTCAATAACGAAACATGAAGGCGAAATCAATTAAACATAAAAGCATAAATAATAGAAGAGATAAAAAATATTATTAGGAATAATTATTTAATTTCATCTTCATCCTAGATTAAAGAAATTAACTAGACATGAAAATAAATAAATTAACTAAAATAAAGAAGAAGTAGAAGATTGAAAATAAATAAGAAAACTCCCTTCATTCACGATCCTCCAATAAGCGTTGAAACATAATTTAATTTACTTCTACTCCTAACCTAAAGTAATACAATACTTAATTCCTTCCTTCTCTCTAAAACAAAAGACCTATTTATAAGGAAAATAACTTTGAACCCTAATTTAGATTCATTGAACTTGGACACTTTGATTCCCTTTCCATGTAGGATTCAACTTTCTAGTAGCAATCAACTTCAAAAAGATCTTCTAGATAGACTTTTCTTTCTCTTGTTGGATTTGAATTGCACTAAGATTGTTCCACCTCTTTCCTTCTCCTTGTAGGATTCTTCTTGGACATTCCTTATATGCATAAGAGCATTAAATATTGCTTGATCACCAAGATTTTGACTTTATTGCAACAACTATTAAATCCTACAAAATAAAATAAAACATATTAATTTAATAAACTAATATAATTAAAAGGACAAAATTAGGGATAATTAAATATATGAATTACGTTTCTATCAAGCTACCAACTGCGTCACATTCAAAATAAATTGGTAACTTAATAAAATTGAATTGGTTACATTGGTACGAAGGTTTGGCTACCCACTGCATGAAAGTTTGGCTACCAACTGTATCACATTCAAAATAAATTAGTAACCTAATAACACTAAATTGGTTACTTTAATCTCATGCATATATGAATGATGAGTTTCTTCAATCTCATTCAAACCTTGTATGCTCTCCAAAGTACACTATATAGACCTGTAATTAATTAATTATAGAAAAGAAAAGATTTATATGAGAGATAATATATATATATATATATAGAAAATGTGAATAAGTAAATAAACACCTGTGAACATCTAAAGTTATACATACGATACCATACACATGCGTCGAAATAGAAGAGAAAAAGTAACCCAAAAAAAGTTCTATCACATGCAACAGATTAAGTCTCCTTCGACTAGGTAGAACAACAGTAGCACTAGAAATATCATCTTCTAATTCAGTACTATTATTTCTTTGGATTGAAGCAACATCTAATATAGTGGACGACGACGTCCATAGAACATCTACTCTGGTGATATGAAGATCGGAATCTGCTCATCAAAAGCTTGGAAGTCGGCCGAAAAAGCCACTAATGGAGTAGAGGAGGAGGGAGGCGGGAGGCGGGAGGCGGGAGGCGGGAGGAGGAGGAGGGGGAGGCGGAGGGTGGGGAGGTGTTGGACAGGAGGAGGAGGAGGAGGAGGAGGCGGAGGGAGGAGGAGAAGAAGAAGGGAAACAGAAATGGAGTGAGAGAAAATCGTGGGAGAGATGAGGAGAAAATTATGGGAGAGATGGGGGAGAAAATCTTGTGCATAATTAAAGGGATAAGATTACACTATTTTTGTAATTAAGTATTGCATTTGCATTAAGTATGTAAATATTTAATGAATGCACTATTGTTGTAATGATTTTTTAAAATGTAATAGAAAATGTAATTGTTCCTAAAAAAAAGAACATTGTTCATGACTTCATGTGGACTATCCAAATTAAAAAATTACGTAAATTTTTGGGTTAATTTTTTTTACTGTCGTATGTGTGCGTGCGTTTGATCTAATTTAAACAAATATGTATCATTTTTCCAAGTAATTTTATATGCACAACCACAGAGAAAATTAACCTATTAACTTTTTAATATTCAATACAAAGTATTAGTGTTTTGTGTGTATATATATATTATAGATTTTGCACATGTATTTATATATATACCTCCAAATTCCAAAATGAGCGCAAGTGGACAGCTTTTTCCTAATTTAAATTAGAAGATTTTTCCTATGACAAGTTTGAAGCAATTTTTAATTGGAAATTTATATTTTCACATGAATATTTAATATTTTTATATAAAAAGTGTCACTATATAGGATTCATAAAGAAGATTTTTATATGAAAATATTAAAAAGTCATGTAAAAATATATCAATTTCCTTTTTAATTTTAATCTGATAACTAATCCATAAAAAAATAAAATTTAATATGACATGCTATATAATTAGGCCTGGACCACAATATACATATACATGTGTGTGTATGTGAGCATTATGTGAGTCTTTTTTATGTGATAATAGTATTGTTGTATTTTATATTCCACCTCCTACGGTGAGTCCTACCCTAACTAAAGATTTAAAAATTTGAGTTTTATTATGCAACAATATTACTATCACATAAAAAAGTTTGCATAATACTCATACACACACATGCATATTGTGGGCCCCACATGTCATGCATATTATGGACACCGCCTGATATGTGGGGCCCACAAATATGTATGTGTGTGTATGTGGCCTTGCCAAAATTAGTATTGTGTTTATATATCCTTTTAGGTTATTTTATTAAAATTCTAACCTTTGTACTATAACGTATTTTTAGTAATGAATTTTGCATGTTGTTTAACTTTAATTAATCAAGAATATGAATAATTTAGACAACATGTTATATATAGAAAAACAATACAGTAATGAGATGAAGCATTTTGAAATATAATAATGCTATCACCAAATTATTTATATTTTGTGCTATAACCAAAATATTTATATTTTAAATTGAAAAATGCTTTTAATCCTTTGATATTTAATTACAAATTTGATTTTAAATGTATAAATGATAAATTTAAAATAATTGTGCGATATGGGAACCTTTTTTTTGTTATTTATAATTTAAGAATAATTTTGTGCATTGTATTTTTTGCCAAAAGTGATTAAGCTAAAACACCAAAATATTTATATTTTTAATTTAAAAATTCTCTTAGAGCATGTTCGGGAATGACTTATAAGTTGGTTAAATCAAAAAGGGAATGACTTGTTTTTTTAGTTATAAGTTAAAAAAAATAAGTAAGTATTTTGTAATTTATTTTAAAATGACTTAAGTCATTTTAAAATAAATTAATTTGACCAATTAATATAATATCTATTTTGCTCTTTTTCTATTTTGTCATTTTTTTATTAATGTCCTTTTTAATAATTTTTATATTTATTTTAATTTATAAGTTATTATGAGCCAAACAACTTTATAATTTATTTTAACTTAATTTTGAACTTATAAATTAAATTAATATGAAGCACTTTTATTTATAAATTAAAACTTAAAATAACTTATAAATATTCCCGAACAAGAATATACTAATACAATACCGGTCTTTTTGCGGGCGGTCCTTTGGTCTTCACTCTCGTTCACAGCATCCATCTCTTGCTTAGCAAGCTAAATTGTCTTCTCTATATAAATTTCTCCCAAGAGCAAATCACAGGTTAGTAATCATTTGCACTAAACCTTATTTCTCTGTTTGATTGAGTTGAAATTTATAGCCATGTATAATAAGTCACATGCATATAATTTGCAGCAATATTCTTATCCAAGGCATTACAATCTTAGCTCCAATAACATCTCCAAACACCGACGGAATAAATCCAGGTATTTTATTACCTATGATCATGAAAATTAGCTCTTGAATAATATTTTTTTTTGGGTTTGTTTATTTACAGATTCTTGCACAAATACAAGAATTGAGGACACATACATAGTGTCTGGACATGATTGCAAAGAAGGTGCCATGGACTTGTGCTGATATTGAGGGAGTTGTAAGTGGTGTGGTTCCTCAGCCTTGTGGGTTGTTGCCTGATCAGGGGCCAGAGAAAGTTGGAATGTGTACATTTCCCACTGAGAATCTAGCCATTGATAATGTAGAGATTAAGAAATGCTCTTTTTTGAATGTGTAAACTTTATATGTATGTATGTATGTACCTAAATTTCAATATAAACTAAAATGTATCCATCAACTATATGAGTGCCACAGACTTGAATCTTGAGCCCCTTCTTCAATTCTCAGTTCCCCAAACTAATATCCAAAAACAGAACAAATTCTTATTCACAATGACTAGTAAATATATAATCTCACATTCATGCGAGTAAAGTCTTGCGAAAATATCAAATTTCACTTTGTGCACTGCACAACAAGGAGTAAGAAGAATACACTGAAGAGAGTAAACCTGTAAACTGAATCACATCATTGGAATATTACAAGTTAAAAGAAGATGAATAAATCTTGATTTCAACCCCAATAACAACTTCTGTAAACCCCCAATATATCCACTCAAATTATTTGATATTTTTCACTTGAATGATCAGTATGGGTTTTGTTACGGGATTCTAGCACATCATGTTGAAATATCTAACAGTATATATAATAACACTCGCTAATCTCATAATAATCCTTAATGAATAGGGTCGGGATTAAATTTTACGGATTCCCTCCAGATGAGTTCCTTGATATTCTCCTCTGTGCAAGTTGGCTGCTCGAAATCAAAACTGAAAGGTCGAGGGCATACAGGCTCCTCGTTGATGTCATGAAGCGGTGCCAAGTACGGGTGGCAGAGTGCCTCATCAACTGCAAACACCCAGAAAAATTTTCATCACCAATGAAAATATGTGTACACAAAGATAGCTATCGGCATAAACTGCAACACAAAAAAAATTTCGACAAATAATATACAAATCATGAGAAAGTCAACTATTCCACATGATTATTTAATGTATGTAGTAACATCAGTTCGTTTTGAAAGTAACTTCCGCCGTTACTGTCAAGCTTTGGCAGAAAAAAACGTATAGCTCATTCAAAGTCATATTTGGCCCAAAAAAATTTAAGCAGAGTATTTCGGCAAATTTTGTTATTTCTGAGCAATTTACAACTTTCATTTGTCATTTTCTCCACTCCTTTCAAATTTAAAGCAATCCAATAACTAAATATAGTTGAGAACCGTAAGCTGTCACTAGTCATGACTCATGATAGTTCTCTACAACAACGTACTCAAAATAAAATACAATTTTTGTTAACCTGTGATACGCCTGTTGGGGTCGAAGATGAGCATTTTTTCCAGTAAATCTACAGCTCCAGGAGATGTATTGGGGAATCTGGCAGAGAACTGTTGCCTCGGATACTGGGGAAGTTGCCTCACATATCTTCGGGCATTATCACTTCTGAGAAACCCAAGACTGGCATCATCAGGTGAACCTATGAGCTTTTGGAAACAAAAAGAAATGGATATGTTGTCAAACAAATCCATACTCCCAGGACGAAATATTCCATACATGTAAAAAAATTTCAAAACAGGTAAAAGACTAATAAAATAAAACGAAATCAAGATCTACATAACATATACGGAGTATCAAATTTAGAAAATCTTACATGGCAGCACAGAACTTCCAAACTATTAACTTAACACAGCATCTTTTAAAATAGAAAAGAAAGAAGAAAGGAAGACCTGATCTCCCACTCCCGCGATTTGCAGTATGTAGATTTAGTTCCGCTCTCAAGTTTTATAAAATTATAATTAACAATGGCTAATCTCCTATTTGAACTTCAATAGTTTGATGTCAATGGATAAATTGCACATTCATGGTAGCTGCTACTTACAAGTTTACCCAAATAGTTTTGGCTATTAGTAAATAAGTGTATGACTACTTGCAGTCCTTCCATCTAGATGAAAATTAAGCATAAGATCAAGCAATTGCCGAAGTGGAATACAGACGTCATGCGTCCTAGGAAGGCAGATGATTCTTTTCTAGTCTATCCACACAAGAACAAATCGTAAAGAAAAGAAAATGGGACATAAAAAGAGAACAGAAAATTAGTCTAATTGTGTTGAGTGAGCTAAATACTTCTGTTCTCCTACACCAAAAAATAATAATAAAAAACCTAGGAAATCAGCAGTGAAAATACCGTGTGAATTCAGGGAAAATTCCAAACATCATACCTCCGTAATAAGTCTCAGCTGATGAACATAATCTTTGCCAGGGAAGAGAGGCTGTCTAGTCATGATTTCACCAAGTATGCAACCTACTGACCAGATATCAATTGCTGCAGTGTACTCCGAACAATTAAGGAGCAACTCTGGTGCCCGGTACCAGCGAGTAACAACATATTCAGTCATGAAATCAGTTTCAGATGTTGTCCTTGCAAGGCCAAAGTCTCCAATCTTTAGGTCACAATTTGCATTGAGGAGCAAATTGCTAGGTTTTAAATCACGGTGCAAAACATTTGCAGAATGAACATACTTCAGTCCTCGCAATAGTTGGTAAAGAAAATACTGTAAAAGTATTATAGAATTAGTAACCTGTCAAATGTCAAACCCACACAAATTGTTCTGATAGTAAATTGTTGGTGTCCGATTAGTTTCGCATGGAAAGATTGATATGGAAGATAGCAGCTTTGGAAAAACTGATGAATTGTTGAGCTATGATTGTTCTCAACAATTATAGCAACATCATTAAAAGAATCTACTAGTTTCTCCCCTTTTCCTTGACTTCATGAATATATCATAACTTTGATAATAATAAATCAAATATTAAACTTAGAATGCTTCTTGTAGCTGACCATCTCTCTCTGATACCCCCACTGGCTACTGCAATACTGGTGGCTTTGACTTCACAGAGCATTATTATGTTTTAGGAAAGAGAGTAAGTTATCACAATACATATATGCTAATTATATATTTTTAGAGTTCAGATGCAAGATTGTCAAAAGATTGGATCTGGAACCTTCTTGTATTTGTCATATAGAAGTAGGTGTTCTTCACTAATAGCTTAAATTCAAAAGCTTGACATCTAAAATAAACAAGAAGTTATAACATAGAGTTTTCAACATCGCCAATTTTCTCATCATGATTTTTTCATGAATTTACATGCAAAACCTTGACGGAAAAGTAAGCAAAACACGATTTTTGAGTGATGGTTGATGATCATCCTTGATACAATAAATCCAAGATTGCCATACCAACCAATTTTAGCATTACTTCTTGTAGTTGTAGATTCTATAGTTTTTAGTACCATCTTCAACAAAAGGAGAGATTATAGTATATGATAACTGCAAACCAGAAAATGTAATGTTGGGCAATTGCAGACGAGAAAGGGTGATTGAACAGAAAATAAAGTACAAAATATTTTACATTGATGCAAGTGACATTTCAAAGGAGCAGCAGATTCTGAAACCTATAGTAAATCAGAATACTTGTGAATAATCTATGACCCTGACACTGTAATGTGAAGTTCTCTGTATAAATCAAAGAGTGAGGTCAAAGTCAAACCCGACAATGATCGTCTGTAAGTTGCTGGTTAGAGCGAATTATCTGATGAAGATCTGTGTCCATCAATTCATAAACAATATAGACATCATTAAAACTTTCAATCTGTGGAGGCCTTATGATGTCTTTAAGTGCAATAACCTGCAATTGGAGAGAAAATCAGAAATTAAAGCTTTCAAGATTCTAAAAAAAAATAAACAGAATCCAATAAGACAGATGCAGAAATAAGTCCATGTAAGAAGTTCCTATGTAAGATAAAAGAAGATGCACAAAGACCTACAACAACCCAAAAACTGGTTAGATTTTCAAATCATTGATACATCCATTATAATATTAGTGTGCCTGAAATTATATTCTTTATCTTGTGTGGAGGGAGGTTGTAAACCATGCGCGATCCCCCATCCTGAGTGCTCTCAGCTCTGATCAGTTTATGTAGTGAGAAACCAAAATGGTTTTAGCCCTTCAATAATCAATAGAAAGAATCAGAAGGTCATAGAGCGCAAGATAACACAACCAGAATCAGCTCTGGTCTCTGATTCATGTAAATGAACTATTGTGAACAAATCAATTTGACTGGACCAACCACGGAAGAATAGTTGAGAGTAATCGTGTTATTGTTCCACAATAAGTTGTTCTTTCCATTGACAACCCATGCCTTTTCATCAGACGACAATGACTCTTCATATTATAATATTATGTGGTTACAAACATCTCAAATATGCTATTAATAAAAATAAATTGATTAATTACACTCCTAGATATAAGTGCAGAATTGGTTATCATTTGTTTCCTAGGAGGAACTAACTTGGTTGTGCAAATAACGGAAGCAACACTCAAAGATGATAACAGTCAACCAGAATCAGTTCTTCTGGAAAGGTTTCAGATAGGGAATTTGATATTTCCACATGATCCTCGCATGAAGGCTTTATTCTCATGTGAGAGAGGACCATGTGGAAGGAAATATTGCTCCCCATTTAGATATTCTTAGAGATTGTAAAGGCATCTAATTGTGTCTATAATTTGACGTGAAACACTATGTTTGGCACTTCCAAGTTCCAAAATGATTGTTTACTTAAACTAAACAAATAAATAATACACATTTCGAATGTTTGTGTGGACATCAATTTTTCGGTCTCCATGATCTTTCTGAGAAAGGAGCTTGTCACCATAAAAGAACATATTTTCAATTCATTTTTAAAATTATAAATAAATAAAAAGACTTCTTTCCCGGAGTTTTTACCCCCCACCCCACCCCCACACAGGAAAAAAAAAATCAGTGCGAGGGTTTAGGGGAGGAGAGTATTAGAAAAATATATGCAAAAAACTTCACCTACACTAAGCCATCAATAGTTTCCAATCTAGCATGCAGATAGACAAGAACAAACACCTCCATAAAAATTATCTTATTAAAGCAAATTTCTATAACAGCACCGGTTCTTTCTCAAGATTATTAATGTCCACAATGCACATTGTTTAGTAATTAGTATCTACACAATGTACATTATACTTTCCAGTGGACTCATTTAGCATCTGTGATGGTTAGAACTTAGAAAGTTAAACATTTCTGCTGTCTTCGTCACTGGAATAATTGACTATTTACCAGATACAAACGTCCAAACCCCATTATGTTCAAAAAACCTTCACAAAACCATTAGTCTGGTACTTGTTACTGACAATTAGTTAAATTTATTAACTTAGAATCACGAACAATCTCCTGTCAGGGAACAATAGATATCTAATCGGTATTGCAGAATTGGGAATACAGAAGCAAATCTTACGAGGAGAAAGATAGGAAACACGTAAGCAAAGATAAGAAAGGGAGGGGCCAATTTCAGAACTAAAAGTAATGAAATCACATTGCCATGTGTAAAAATTTAAAGACTGATGTCAACCGAATTCATGAATTATGACATATCAATGGGAATGATATAGAATTACCCCTCAAGGTCTGACATCTCAAGTATTATTAAATGAAGGTGATGAGACTTACATTTTCATGATCCATGTGACGAAGAAGCTTAATTTCCCGTAGTGTCCTTTTGGCATCTATTCTATTGTCAAATGCATTACCAATTTTCTTGATGGCAACTTCCTCGCGCGTCTCAGAGTTCATAGCAGCACTGAAGCAAATTAAAAAAATTATATTTTCCTTCACATTGATGGTAAAACAGAGAAAACAAGGTAACGAGATGAAAATCTTTAACCTTTACTTCTTGAAAATAACATATATTGAAAATGCTAAATACTCTCAAGTATAACTTCTTTCAAAGCCAATATTGGCTCTAAGTTCCAAGAAAGCGAAAACCCATTGAATTGCAAAAGATCCAGAATCTTACATGTAAAATATGAGACTTGAAGACGAAACAAACTGGGTTACAGAGCGTTTGGACACCTAATACTTGTTTAGTTGGTATGCATGATTATGATGCACAAGGTAGTCTTACACACTAAGGCTATTTTAATTTGGAATTCACAAAATAAACACATGTCCAGGAATAGTTTTCTGTTGACAAAGGTTTCTTCAGCCCATCATTTAAACTGATAACAAAGGAAATTACTAATAAGGGGCAGGGGTACAAGTAAACTTGTCCAGGATACCCCACGCCCGCCCGCCCACCCCCCCCCCCCCCCCCACCCCCACACACACCACAGCAAAAAAAAAAGAGAGGTTACCTTTTCATACAAGTATACACCACCATATCTATCAAGCTCAAAAGATCAAGATCAATCTTGATAAGCTTATATGTGCACACAGATAGATCAATAACTAACGGAAATATTGGGCTTCGTTACTGTTTCACTCTGATCCATCCATCTAATCAAATCTAATATTATTACAACTTCTCTCGTTATTTTGTGGGGTTTTGGCTAAAGATTAAACTCAGTTATACAATCATTTGCAATTATTTCTATAATGTAACAGATCCCAATTACCAAACTTCCACTTCCACACAAGGCAAATTCAAATAAACATCACTCATCACAAACCCAACCACATTTCCCATCAGTAAAACTGAGTAAAACAAAGATTAAGGTTCAAGATATCAATTATCCCTAACAAATCACCAAATATCCACCAAAACTCACTTTAATTATCATACAACTTACAAACACACATCAAAAATTCAAAATCAACACTTGCAAATAAATTCAACCAGCAGAAATCCATGAAGATTTCTTACCAAACGATCCCGTACGCGCCACGACCCACAGGCCGGATTGGAGGAACGTATTTACGAGAAACTTCAAATAGATTACCGTACACATTGTACTGAACGTAGCGTCCACCATAGGTGGGAACTCCTTTGATATGGGTGTGATCAGCTGAAGCAGCAGAGCTTGACTCCATAGACTTTACTTCCTAAAATGAAAAACCCAACTCAAAAATTCGGTAAAGCCAATAAATCTAGCAGAGAAGAAGCTAAATTTGGGGAGAAAATGAAGGTGGTATTGTCGGTAGCTGTGGATTTACAGCTTTTTGACATTTCTTTTCCCTTTTTTGGTTGCTGGTGGTGAAATTAGGTGACTCTACTTGGAAAAAAAGAGGAGAGAGAAAGTTAAAAAGGACAGTCTTTTGAACTGGAGAAGAAATGGTTACCCGTGAATGGGGTGGAACTTTCTTGTGCATATCTTTTTGGGATGATGCATGTGTTGTGTGTATACACTATACACCATACACTTGTTGTTTGGGAGGTTGACTAATAAATACATATAGTTAGTCCTTTATTTTCTTAATTCCTTTTTTTTTAAAAAAACTTTTCAATATTATAAATTCGGTTAGTCTTGTTCTATAGATGAACTTCCTGTATGTGATTGGGATGAAAAATAAAAAGTGTGACGCAGTTACTTTATAATATAGATAGATATAAATGTGAATTTTATACAATTATGTATTTATAAAGCATAAAATTATGTAGAAAAATCATCTTTATATTTTATTTTGTTGTTTTTGGGAAGTTTGACTAATTTCATGATATATACAAGTAGTTCGTTTTGATTTTTTAAAAACTCTTCACTAATATAAATTGGGTTGGTGTTGATAAACTCTCTTGTTCTATAGATTGACTTTATAATTATATATTTTAATTTTTATATAATTAAGTATGCTTAAGTATAAAATTATTGGCCAAAACCACATTTTCATCCCCTCTATTGGGCGAAAACCAATACTTAGGTAATAATCAAACAAGGAAACAATTAGGAGAAAATCTCGCAATAAAAAGAAAAACAATAGTTAGGTAATAATCAAACAAGGAACAATTAGGTTCCACAGCATCATCTAATATCATTGACTTTAATTTTTGGGCACATTCACGAATAATTATTTTTTATATATATAGGGAAAAACATTATGAAGACCACATTTTATAATTTTAAATAATATATATATTAGGCTATATGTATATACACAGCTGTACAGTATAGTGTCGTGTTATGGCGACGGTTTTTTTTGGACTATAGCGACGGTTCAACTTTCGTCATAGACTAGAATATCTATGGTGACGGTTGAACTGTCGCCATAGGCGACTATGTACTACACAGTTGTGTATATACATTTTTCCTATATATTATCTAACAAAATACAATTGATTTTGAATTTCTCGCTCACTCTAATAAATCATCTAGGCCGTCTAAAGTTTGGTATAAATCACATTGTCCATGTAGTGCCGGAGGCACGGGACACAGCTAGTATTATATATTATAGTATAAAGAAATTTTAGTAGTTGATTTGTCATCTCTTCTGAAAATTTTCAAAGTCTGCTATTTTTCTTCTCCAATTCAATGTGAAAAGGTGGTTACTTGTGCCACACCTTAAATTTCTGGCAAAGTTCCCCACTATAAACAATTATTGATGGACAAAGTCATAAGTGGCTGCCTTCTTTTGAACTCCATAATATAGAAAGTTCAATGACTAATCAAAGTTTGCCTTCTTTTGAAGACCATAATCCCCCCATCAAACCCAAGTCAATAGAATATCAATGACTACAGAATTCAAAGTTTGACTCACAAAAAAAATAAAAAAGGAAGGAGAAGAAGATGAACATTCGACAAAATTAGGCTTTTGTAATGTATGAAGACATTAGGCTTCTAAGCATCCATAAAGGGTTCAACAAACAAAAGCAAGAGATTACAAGGTTGATTTTTCAGCCATGAATGCCTCCAGTTTCATCAGAATGATATAAACTATATACAGCTCAGGAACAGAAACTAGAATGGTTAGATGATAATCAAGGACAGAATAAAAACTTTTACTCAATTTAACCGAGAAAGAAAAAAGCGTTCACTTGCCCTGCTATCTCAATTTAAAATGACTAGCAACTCAAAGGCAAGGAGAAGCAAATTCAAAGAATTACAGAGATTAGAGATCAGCAATCTGTCCGACCTTGAAAGGACTGTACGGCTGTTAGGAAGCCAGCTGAAACTAGCTACCAGCATTTTCATTTTCTGGGGCTTGCAGCATGAAGCAAGTAAGAGCACGATTTTAGTATAAGCCACAACACTTCCATGCAAACAGTATAAATCATATACATACAATTTGCAACAAGTGCAAATACATATGATATGGAACAACACTAACGTACCACAACTCAATACATACACAATACCTATTCTTCTCTCTATTCTACTCACCTTTTCATTTACCAGATTACATAAAGCACCATACCTACACCCATGATTATACAGCAAACATATTAGCTTCACAAGGTTTCACCTTACAACTTGTCCTACATTGTTGTTCTCTTGCATAGGGCCAGAAACACCACTACCCACTCTTAGGTTACAAAGCAATGCGTCACGTCCAGTCAGAAGAATTTGAAAGAAGCCATCAACTTCCTTTATAAGAATATCCAACCCTTCTGAAAGTTTAATTGAGCTCTTCTTCAAGTCCGAAATGCAATTCTGGAACTCTTCAGCTTCGACAGGGGTCGGCCCATCTTCAACCAGGGGGCAGAGCTTCGTCACAACTACGTCAACTGCTTGGAGTTCTTTCAATACTGTAACACCTCCAAATGAAAATATATTTCTTATTTCACTGTTGATGAAAACCTGCATACCAGTAAAAGCTTCTGCCCACAAGCATGTTTCTGGAACCTGTAAATCCATCAACTTCTTCGCAGAACCTGAAAAAGCAGCAGCAAAGATGCTACAGACAAACACAGTTATCACCTTAACACCATACATAGCCCGCATCAAGACTTTCCCTTTAGATGAGTTCTTAACCTTTGGTACATTAAGTGTATCAGCAAGATTGTCTAAAACGGTAAAACAGTTCTCAATTCTTGAATTCTTTGAAGTAATGTGCTGCTTCCAGCCATCAAGTGAAGAGCGTGCACGTATAACCTGCTTTGAAGGCTTGGAGTCCAAATTGTGCAGGACAGATTGGAGGAAGAGGTGGCCTTGGTTGAGACGTGAGAGCTCTGACGAAAAACCAATGCATATATCAAGCAATTTAACACTATTGTCCAAGTATACATCAATCCATTTCTCATCCCAATCACATACCGGAAGTTCAAGAGCAGTTATCAAGGCTTTTATATCAGCATGAGTTTCACAAAGTGACTCCATCGCAAATCTCATCCAAGATAAACCAAGGACATCCTCCCTATCCTTTGGCTTAAGCTTTCTCAGCCTCTCTGCCATGGTTTCCTCAAAAGTGTTTAAAAGAGCAAGCAACCTTGGAGAGATATTCGAGCCCTTAGGTAATATCATTCGGAATGGATTTCCAAAGGGGAAGAGAGGTCGTTGTGGTTCTTGTGGACGACTCATTTCAATTATAAACTGCTAAAAAAGGTAACAATAATGAGATAAGTATGATTTACAAGACTTAGATGACAATATCTCAAAATCAAATCACCCGTGGGTTTATATACATCATCCAGCTTTGCTCATAATAAGAATACATTATGCATCATGTGGCTACAAAGAATAAAACGGACCAAATCATATCTTTCAAGTACAAACTAATGACGTTTGAGTTTTTCATAGAAAATATCTTGCATGAACTGCAATAGATGTTCCATTTACATTCTTATCATCACATTATAATAAAAGTTGTCAAATAACTAGAAATATTATGCAAAAGGCTGATTAGGTTTCTTATGAGCAAATAAAAATGTTATACCCTCACCATGTAAGATGAGGAAAAATTGATAATTTTTATACCATCATGACATTTGATCCTAGAAATCAATAACTCACAAATTCTTTAAGAGAATATAACCAATCTTGTTCAAGTCAAGTATTAAATCAACCACCCTCCTCATATCTAATTTAACAGCAAAAGGAAGAACTAATACTTCATATCATACACTTCTTTTTCCTCAAATTTCATCATTCAATATGTAATGTTGCACCAATACCTAACCAAAGTGCCATTGCAGACTTGCAGTACCAATTAAAAAGACAGCATAGCAATCAAAAAGAATTTTTCTTTTCTGCTTTTTTCTCACCTCGCTACTTTTAAGTGTACATAAGAAATTAATTTTCAGCCTACACCAACTACTTTTGGATAAAAGGTGTTAAGAGTTGAGTACTTTTTGTATTCCTTTACAAAATCAAAAATAATCTGCAGTACAATAAACATTACCGCATCCTGATTATTTCAGACCTATTGTCCCTTAATTAAATTTGTAAACAAAAATAAAGATTTTTGTTGTGTTTTCAGGATGAAAAGAAAAAGAGTAAAACATGAACAAATGAAAATTCTCTGCCCAAACACATTTTCAAAAAAAATGAAATTGAAAACAGAAATCAGATCTGTACTATCCTTTGATTTAGTTCAAACTATTTCCAAAATAAATAGCGGGAAAAGATCAAATGAATCCAGTTGACCAGCTCATTTAAACTTAAAGTTGTTCATTTTCACCAAATCAAAAACAAGAACTGAAATAAGAAGCTGGAAACTTCATTTCCTATACATTTTCCCCTCAAATTTTAGCATCAAACACATAAGATATGCCAAATAATCATGAAAAATAACTTATTTACATATAATTCAAAAATTCACAAGATTCATCATTATATTGTTACAGATCTAAGGGGAAAAACATTATATCACCGCTCAGTACAATCAGAAAATAGATCTAGCCCGAATCATGTTATCTAACTATCTAAGCAGATTAAACTTGAACAAAAAACAAAAAACAAAAAATGAAAACAATAATCTAATGGAAATACTCACCAAACACTTGAATCTTCAAATTAACTAAACAAATTCAAATACTGATAAGCCAAATCTCCACTTCTTACAACAATATACTTAATTACTCATAAAAGGATAGAGATAGAAAGAACATAAACGGCGATAAAGAAAAGTTGAATAAGCGAATTAGACTTGGGGTTTGTTTGGTTCAAAGTCTTCGCCTTTGTATGAAGATAATAAAGTGGAGGGTACTGATGGGATGACCGTTGAATATATAAAATGTCTGTGATACTTACACGTGTTGGAATATGACTGGTTACATCGAGATATTTTATTTTTCGTCCCTGTTTTTACTCAAATGGAGTTTGGACTTGTGGATTGTTATTGTTTATGGGCCCAAAAAGAGGGAGTCTCGGCCTTTTGGGCATGTGATCCGTTGGATTGTTGTATGGATTGATGTCGAAGAGATTCATGTGAGATACTCAATTTAGGACCAAAAAAACAAAGTATAAAAAGATGTATTAATTTTTTTGGTGACAAATGAAATATGAATATTAAAATATGAAAAATAAAATATATTTAATGTATCACATCACATTTAATGATATTGGGGGTGGGGGTGGGGGTGGGGGTGGGAGTGGGGAAAGGGGAGTAGGTTTTTGAAATTTAACAAGAGACACACATATGGCTCCATTTGATGTATATGTTTTTTTAATTAATGTTTATTTTCTCTCAAAACTCACATAAACAGGATATTTGGAAGAATTTTAATTATTTTTTCTTTTATTTTCTTTTCCTGCAACAAACGAGGAATGTGATTGTTAACGCCAGGATCTTCTGTCACGTCCCAATCACGTAAGACGTTCTGATCCTGCACAGTAAACACGAAAAACACCACAAGCTTGACGGCCGGACCGCCAGGGGATAGCTCTGGCGTGAGAGTGAGTAAACGTGTTCACAAGGTTAACAATGGAGGATGTAATGTCTAGTGTATTGAGAGAGATAATAATTCAGTTGTGTGTCTGTGATTATGAATGAATACGTACCTCCTTTTGAAGACTTACTTGCTAGGATATACTATAGGACCTGATTTACTGTACCACTGACCCTCCTGACACCTGTTAATCCCATCCCCTCTGTCCACCGCTGGCCAACTGTCTAATCCTTATTAATGTCATGTAAGATATCAGTCGGCCATATCTTTGTCATCATCATTTTTCAGATTCCAAGTGAAGATATTTAAATATATGATGGGTCGACCCACTGATTTGGTCTGATATTAGAAGGACTTAACAAAGATAATAAAGTGACTAGGCCCAATAATGTCAACACCCAATAGTGAAGACCCAGTGGACTAACTGAATAAGTAGGCCCAATCCATTTGGCCCAATAGGAGAAATATCACGACCAAACATTGCCCCCTAGTTTTTTATTAAACAGGAGGTTTAATAGGAAACTATAAATGACATCGGTTCAGGAAAAATGGAATTATAATAAGACCAATAAAGGCCCAAAATACGGTTTACCGAAATCCATCTGGTGAACATCAAATAGCAGCATAAATTAAGATCGAAAGTCCAATTGAAGAGCCTGCTCCAACCGAACATACAACAACAAATATTTCACCGCCTCCCAAGCAACTCAGACCTTCGCCACAAAAACCATTTTCTTATGAATCTAGGCCCGAAGCTGTGGCGACACCGATGATCATCGGTTCGACAATAATTCCATCATGGAACCGATGGGTGAAGGAGTGAAATACCAGATTAAAGGAACTTGAGATTTGACCATCAATCTGAACTGATCAATTAATATTGGTCATCTGCAAGTAAACACTATCTTCGGGTGCCTCCGTCTCAAATACAAAGAAGCCGAAAAAGATACCAAAGAGAATACCGAAGGAAATCCGAAGAGAATGCCGAAGAGAATCCGAAGAGAATGCCGAAGCCGAAGGGAAAAAGCCATTCTGAAGTCTGTGTTGGCAAAAGAAAGAAACAACCTTGACATTGTTCTCCTCAACAATGAGTGCCTTCGGAAGGACCTCGACAAGGTCAAAGAAGAAAAATGACCAAGGCCACTCATCGGGTCATCATTGATATAAATGTCAATCTGTCAAGCTAAAGGATCAAAGCGCCTGGTACATCGTCAGAAACTCGAAGAAGAGCTCAAAGAGCTTCGGGCCCTTAAGAATTTGAGTCCGCCACTGACCAAAGACCTTCATAAGAAATCCAAGTAGCATATAGAAAATCCGCCGATCTGGACGATAAGATCGACCAGATGTAACGTCGAAGTAGATGAAATCTGTGATGATGAAGAAGCCTGAAGATGACCTCCCCTTTACCTTTAGCTGTAGAACTTTCTGTGAAAATTCTAACTTTATGTGAACAGTTAATATTTAATGAAATATCAATTTCATGCCTTATTACTTCTGAGTGAACATTTCTTGTCAATAATTCAGTACCAATTAATCTGTATGAACTTAACTTAGGGCATGAATCAGATAAGGCATATAACAGTTAAGAATGAAATGAAGTGAACTGAATTTAATGGACAGAATTTAATGAACAGAATTGAATGAACTGAACTCAACACTTGAACAAAATAAAGTAATGTATACTTATCATTTCCGAAGTGTGAGATCGGTCATGTGTGAGGTGAATTCGGCTGATCCACTTTGCACCATCAAAATCTTGCTTACCACTCGGGGTAGAACAAGTATATAAGGACATTTGTTTACCACTCGGGGTGAAACAATTATATAAGGATCAAGATATAAGGACCAAGATATAAGGATCAATTGTGACCATTGACTTACCACCCTTGGTAAAATCAATATATGATCATAAGGACCTTTGTCTACCACTCGGGGTAGAACAACAAATGGACTGCCATCGAATGGACAGCGAGTCCTACCATACCTCCTTACACCATAGTGACCATAGAACAAACAGGACTAGGATCAATAGTGACCATTGACTTACCACCCTTGGTAAAATCAATATAGGATCATAAGGACCTTTGTCTACCACTCGGGATAGAACAACAAATGGGCTGCCATCGAATGGTCAGTGAGTCCTACCATACCTCCTTACACCATAGTGACCATAGGACAAATAAGAAGAGGATCAGTTGTGAAAAAAGTGAGTGTGGATGAGCCACCGAAGTCTTTCTGTGCTGAATCCCCAGTTCTTCCAAGAATATCCTTGCCGAAGTGCTTTGTAGGTCAACAACTTCGGGCCAAATAATCGCCACAGATGTCTTTGTAAATTTCCCGAAGAACATCCTCTGCTTCGGATGGAACCAAATGCTTGAGCAATGATGACGAAAAAGATCTTTCGATAAAGATTCTCATCAATGAGAGCAAAATTGACACTCTTGCACTTGGTCTACTTGGCCAGCATCTGATCCGAAGGAAAGTCGCTATATGCCATCAAAGTTATAAGCATCCGTAGTAGCCAACTTCGATAATGCATCAGCAATGGAATTATTATTGTGATCGACCCCTTGATAGCATGTTGTACTAATGTACGAAACAAAATATCCATCTGCATTCAATGTCCGCGAACTCTGCTTTTGCTGAAGAACTGCAACGGCTTTGTCGGACTCCTCAGCTTCTCTTTAACTATTATCAGCTTCAGAAAAGAATTGTTCGACCACAATGTCAACCGACCTTGGAAATATTTGCTGAAGTGTTCGGATTTCCAGGAGTGCGGGATATAGATCTACTTTGGTGACAAGTCCTTTGCTGGGGCGAGAACACTCAAGGCAGAGTGCCTTTTTTGCATTCTCGGGTGAATATCCTCTTGTGGCTGCTTTGTCTACTACGACCATAATCCCAAGAACTGATAGGGTGAGATACCCACTCCGGATAATCAAGAAAATGGATGTTGGTTCTTCATCTACTGTGACGCCCCCAAAATTAGGTATACATCACCCATTTTGGGTCGTCAGATACATGGTACATAACTCAAATACAACTTACTAATACAACTGTCGTGTACAATACGACAAAACATAACTGTGAGTTTGAATACAATAATTGTCTACTAGAGATCATACAAACTCAAAAGGAGTCCTCATTACAATTATTAATACACTATTTCTCAGAATAGTGAGGACTACTAATGCTATCCTCTGGACCGTCACTCCATTCCCCGACTAGTCCCTGCTATGTTCTCATTTCCTGAAGAGAACAGTGAAAGAAAGGGTGAGCTCAACTAGCCCAGTAAGAAATATTATAACTAAGATAATGCAGAATAAATTATCATTAGTCTCCAACAATGTTAAACTGATAAAATATAAAAGACATCAAGTTTAACTGCAGCGGAATAAGCAATCCATTAAAAGAGTCAAGTAGAGAGAATTGAATCTACTATCTTTTATGATTTAAAAAGTTTTTCATCACTTTTATCGCTGAGACTCAACTCAATAAATAATCCACATCATTAAATCATCCCTGCACTACAGGCCAAAGATATTCTTTAGTATCACGACCACGAATTATCCATGCACTACGGGCCAAAGATAATCGTGTTTTCATCAACGGTCCTGATCATGCCATAAAACAATTATCTTTGCACTACGGCCGAAGAGAATCCATAGCCATAATCATACCAAAAACTGTCCATCAATGCACTACGGGCCAATGAGGACTTTTTCCACATCATTTGTAATATTACGGTCATGATCACACCGCATAATCCCTGGTCATAATCATACCAAGTCCATCTATGCACTACAGGCCACAGATGACTTTCAACATAACATAAACATGAGGATGATGACAATGATATAAGAATTTAATAAAACAAGTTCAAGAATTAATTTGTCCATGAACCAATAACGTCCAAATTGTCCACACGATACTGTTTTGTGGTGTAAAATTCAAGAATGCTCAGAAGAATATTTTCCTGAAAAGATACTGGATGAAGCGCAAATATCAAGGATATTCTACTAATATCATGGAGTATAGAAGTCAAAACTTTAACCAACTGAGTATAATAAAGAATGGAATAACAACAGAAATCACCATGCATGCGGAACTTCGCACAGGCAGGTTATTCCAACAGAATACTAAATAACGGAACCAGGTCAGGTGAAATTCACACCGACAGGATGTTCCCACAGAATAATAAATGCGGAATAATAAATGATGGAACCAGGTCCGGCGTATAGCACAGACAGGATATTCCGACAGAATAATAAAGACGGAACCAGGTCCGGTGTAAAACACACAGACAGGATGTTCCAACGGAATAATAATAAAGACGGAACCAGGTCCGGTGTAAAACACACAGACAGGATGTTCCAACAGAATGATAGAAGAATGTCACCAAGTATAGGGTAGACCGCGTATACAGGTTATTCCAACAGAATAATAAGAAATGGAATAACAATAGTTCTCTTCATGAATAAGAAAGAATAACACCCCTTACAGGTACAACAAATAATATCCCTTACCGTAACAGAAACTGGATATAGAAGTAGTGAAGTAGCAGAATACTCTTCTTCTTTCTCTCTATAATTTTCTCTCTATAGCTTCTCTCTATAATTTCTCTCTCTAGAGTTTCAATGAATTCGTAAGAAAATAATGAAGGAATGAGCTTCTATTTATAGGAAAATGGAATGCATAGTAACTAATCCATGAACGGTCCAGATTGATTTACTTTAATCTTACGGTCCATATTTAAAGAAAAATCTTTTAAATAAAATATAATATATTCTATTTATATAAAAAGATTTTTACTATGCAAACACTATGCAACACTATGCAAAACACTATGCGACACTATGCATAATAAAATATAATATATTCTATTTATAGAATAACTTTAATAAAGTATTCTGTTTTATATAAAAAGATGTTTCTGTTTTATTACGTTAATAATACGAATAAAACAAAACGTCATCATCGCTATAATAATTCATATTATTAATCGACAATAATTGAATTAAACTGAGCGACTTCTCACATAAATATCAATAATCAATACCGTGTGCTACTATGCAACAACGCGTATTACTGTACTTTTACTACCCAGTAGTTCAACAGTATCAACGGTAAAACTTCCGCTGTTATTTTCAATAAAATATTTTTGTCGTTTTATCAATCCGACAATAATTCTGTTGTGGGGTCCACCAATAATTGTACCGTCGTACGAATATTTTTCCGACACAAAGAATATTTCCTGACCAATCGAATATAATATAACAACTTGCATACTTTACAAAATTTATAAATACTACCCACAACTATAATATTATCTCAAATTCACACCATAATATTAAAAAATTATTTTGAGAAAATTAATTCTTTATTCATAAAATCTGGGGTTTCACATCTACTCTGCTTCGACCATAATCCCGAAGACCAATAGGGCGGAATACCCTCTTTGGTCAATCAAGAAAATGGTTGTTTGGTCTTCTTTGGTCATGAGGTTCACCTTGAGACATGTCCTTAAAGTGTATAGACTACTTTTTAATTCACGGTTGTCCATCTTTAGGCGTACCACATTTTTCAGACTGGACATAATTGAACGCTTTGTCCCTCAGCTTGGCAATCCGAAGAATCAACACAATTATATCCTTGCTCTGCTCAACTACCTCCTCGCTCCGTTCCAAGAGAACCTCCAAAGCTCTATCTTCTTCGTCTACCATATTCATTAGCCTGATCACTTCGGTGCCGAGTTCTAGGCGGGGTGCCTTTTACTTGCCTTCGGCCATGATCATGCTCTTTGTCAGCAGCAAAGACCAACCATCTTCGGGCTTCGCCGTGGGCTCTCGAACGAGAACCCCCTGATTTGTGTCATAACTTTCGATGTAGAACAACTGGAAATATTGTGATTGATAGCTCAAGAACACTAGAAAACTGCCCCCTTCTAGCGCCAATGTTAACGCCAGGATCTTCTGCCACGTCCCAATCACGTAAGACGCCCTGATCCTGCACAGTAAACACGAAAAACACCACAAGCTTGACGGCCGGACCGCCGGGGGATAGCTCAGGCGTGAGAGTGAGTAAATGTGTTCACAAGATTAACAATGGAGGATGTAATGTCTAGTGTATTGAGAGAGATAATAATTCAGTTGTGTGTATGTGATTATGAATGAATACGTACCTCCTTTTGAAGACTTCATTGCTAGGATATACTATAGGACCTGATTTACTGTACCACTAACCCTCCTGACACCTGTTAATCCCATCCCCTCTGTCCACCGCTGGCCAACTGTCTAATCCTTATTAATGCCATGTAAGATATCAGTCGACCATATCTTTGTCATCATCATTTTTCAGAATCCAAGTGAAGATATTTAAATATATGATGGGTCGACCTACTGATTTGGTCTGATATTAGAAGGACTTAACAAAGATAATAAAGTGACTAGGTCCAATAATGTCAACACCCAATAATGAAGACCCAGTGGACTAACTGAATAAGTAGGCCCAATCCATTCGTCCCAATAGGAGAAATATCACGACCAACAGTGATGAAAAAAATAAAAGTATAAATAGTAGCAAAATAGTTTGGTGATATACATCCAATGCCAGCTTATTTTGTGGTATTAAAAACGTTAGACCTAAAACAAACAAACAAACAACAAATCCTAAGCATGCTTTGGCGTGTGCTTGGTGTTTTGTCCAACGATGACCTGCAAGAATAAGTACAGCACACCAAAGACCTTTGACAGCAAAAACTCCCCCCGCCCCTACCCCACTCAACCCCCACTCCACCACCATTCCATTTGATTGAGCCGAACCATAATTAGGTGGCCAATTTGTCCACTTCCCATACCCATCCAACTCTTAGTTTGGACTTTTCTCAAACATGTGAGATAAAGAGAATGGCTTACAAAACTTGGGACTTCTAGGAACCGGCAAGGTAGGGTAGGGTAGGGTAGGGTAGGGTAGGGTGGGGTGGGGTGAGGTGGGGTGGGGTGGGGTGGGGTGGGGTGGGGGTGGGGGTTGTAAGGGTATAAATTCGAGAGCCTATTGAGTTGCTTAGATTTAATTCACAAAATTTATTGAATATACAATAAAATTTGATTGATAATCATTTAGTTATTGAGTCGAGTACTTGTACTTTTTGAACGAATATAATTTCAATTTGAAGAGGTTCAAATAATTTTAAAGGTGCTGGTTGTGATGATGTTGATGGAACACTGCAGGTTTGTTTCAAGGAAAATATATATTTTTCCAAAAATAATTTCTAGTTTCTAATCTACACAAATTGTTTTACCATCACTGGAAAGGGTAATTTCTTGAAAAATGACAAACATTTTTCAAATCCGCAAGTAATTTTCCGAAAACAACACAAGTCTTTCCCTTGAGATGATCAAAATGTATCCAAGTAAAGCTTAGTAACCGAAACAAGTTTATAAGTAATGCAAGAAAGCACAAGCGAAAGCCATATGATCAAGACTTTTAAGTTCCCTTTGAGAATAAAACTATAAACAAATAATTGGTATAATTCCTATAAGAATGTCGAATAAATTATTAGACTTAGAAAAATCATATACAGGAAAATGTTTTTATGGTGTGGCAGCCAAAAAGCTATAATTAAAATGAGAAAAAAAGAATTTATAAATACGATCCAGAACCTAGAAACTGTTGATTAAATCATCCCTAGCGTTATCTCCATCTAGTTGGCTGGTTACGACTCTCTCCAGCTTCACTTGTATCAGATGCCACTTCACCCAGCTGTTTATCACCTAATTTTGGAGCAGTATGGTTGTCTTCTTTATAATCACGAAGGGATCGGTAAGATTCTCCTCCTCTTCGTTCCTGCAACATTACCAAAAAAAGAAATAGGATAAAGGGGCAGGAATGGGAAGACGCTCCTGATATTTTTTTTCCTCTTTAGAATATGCTGAACAATTAGATTGTGAATTCAGGAAGAAAGTATGCATACATCACGAAATAGCAAGTCATCTGCCTCGAGCATGTGGATTACATGCCCCATTTTGGGTCTCTTTTGAGCATCGGGATCAACACAACGAAGAGCAACCAAAAGAACGCGTTTTAATGCTTTTGAAACAGGTATCTCGGGCAACTTAGGATCCACCACCTCCTCAGATTTTCGATTTCCAACCATTGTTTTCAACCAATCCACCAAATTCACCTGTAATCATTACTCATTAGTCATTTCTATATGTTATATATGATAGAGGATCTTACTCGGGAGAAAATATATCAAATCCATGATGGAAAATTATTTAAATGACTAACCTCTCCCTTTGGCCGACTATAGTCAACTGGATTTCTCCCTGAAATAATCTCCATGATGAGTATTCCAAAGCTATAAACGTCGCTCTTCTCATTCAACATACCAGTGCAAGCATACTCTGGTGCAACATAGCTGCAAAGAAAACCTATGGGGAATTAATAATTTTGTTCCAGTGGGAAATAATAAAAGAATAAATCCCTATGCAAGTCCCTTCTATCACTACAAAGGAAAAGGACAAAGCAATTCAAATTAAGTAAAGAAATAAACTAACCCAAAAGTTCCCATGACACGAGTTGTCACATAACTCCTTTCAGAACACAAGAGCTTAGCAAGTCCAAAATCAGACACTTTAGAATTCCATTGACGATCAATTAATATATTGCTGGATTTGATATCTCTATGGACGACCTTTGGTTCAAGACCCTCATGGAGATAGGCCAAGCTGCATTAACATGGAAGTTGAAATAGACATCCAAGCTAAATTCACAAGAAATTATTTGCAAAGGAGGAGCACAAGGAAACAAAATCAGAAATTCAAAGTTTAATACCCTTTTGCAGTCCCCAAAATAATATTCATACGAATATCCCACGTCAAGGGGCTGACTTCCCCCACATCTCCATGAAGCCACTGGTCCAAATTCCCATTGTCCACATACTCATAAACAAGCATCCTAAAAGACAGAATTAACACTTTAAAAAATAAACAAATTGTTATGCTTGAGGACAATTCAGAAAACTACAGCTCTATGTCACATGGAAAAGTAGATAGAAATACCTATAAGCTCCTTCAACACAGTAGCCCAGCAATCTAACAAGATTCTTATGCCTTACGCGCCCAATTACTTCCACCTCTACTTTAAACTCCTTTTCAGCTTGACCCCTGATAAATCATCCATCAAATGAGCTTAAAGCATGTAAAGGAAAAGAAAATAAATTCACCACCAGTGCCAAAAAGCTGCCTTTAATTTAAAAGTAACAAGCAATGAATAAAGGGACAGAAACTCAATCTAATAAAATTAAAAAGTGTAATTACACACACTTCCAGCACTCCTAAAGCCCCACCCCCACCCCCCACCCCCCACCACAAGAACCTATGGTCATATGAAAATATGCTTACTAGTTATCACTCTACATCTGAATCAACTTATGATAAACTAAAGAACAAAATTGACAATTAAGGCTTGAATTCATATAGAGAATTAATGAAGAAAACACCATGCTCATGAATTAGTTCACGTTACAGCACAAAATCTAAAAATGACTTATTGGTTTTGATAGAAGGATATGCTTGAAAATCTAAATAAGACAAACAAGATTAACAAACAAAAGAAAGGAATCACAGCCACAGAAAGAGATAGACACAAACCACTCAATCCACATCACTTCACTTATCGATTTTCTTATACACCAAAACAGCGTTCATGGTGTTCTGTCATCATCAAGAAATCATCACTAAACATAACTTCGTCATAGTAAGCACCTCACACAGCATTATATACATATAAGTATATACACGATCATTAAGCATAAGCTTATACATATACAAATATGACACACCCGCAACAGTATGGATGAAATGATGGTTTGAAGTCCGAACCCCATCCTTGGCCAACTGTTTTGTTTAGCATAGTCATTACATTAACCTATTATGGAGTAGACATTAGGGCTCAAACAAAACAATATTCCTATCAATTTAATTAATGAATCAACACACAAAATAATTTCAAAATTTATAGACATGTAAGTCCTAGAATCAACAAATAGCCATTGAAAGTACTTTACTACCACGCCATCCGTTTCACATAAAGAGAACCATTTACCAGAGCGGGGCGGGCCCGGGGAGGAGGGGGGGAGGGAATCCCCAAAAAACAGTACCATTTCTTTCATGATAAATATAAAATGACACAATGTCATCAAGTTTACCAACACAAATTCAATATCCTATTTAGGGTAAAAATGGAACCAGAAAAAATGCTTAAAGTTCGTAAATTTTGCAAATAGAACTCCTTTTGTGGAAGAGAAAGAGTATCAAACAGCATTTAGAAAAATACTATACGCATACAGTGCATACATATTTTTATATACACACACACACACACACACACACACACACATATCCTGTCAATGCAAGGTGAAATAGATCGGCCAATTCATTTCTCCAGTTTATTACTAAACTTTGACCTGCTATGCACCATGTCCCAGAATTTAATTTCATTTCAATTATGCATACATATGCACATATGTATCAGTATAATACACACCATTAGTCCAATTGGTGCAACTGCCGATAGTCACATAGCCACATGCAAGTAAGCATGTCATTAGGAAATACTTGATCAAAGTTTAGTAGTGAATTTGAACCACTAATTAGTCAGCTCATGCCAATTCAAACTTTATTACCATAAATTCGATCAATGTATGTGCAAAAATTAGTCTAGCTCAAGAGAATTTAAGTAAAAATCGGGAAGGTCATAAAGTACCTATTATTCAACAGGTTTTTGACAGCCACTCGAGTATTATCTGCCAAAATACCACTATAAACAATTCCATAACCACCTTCACCGATCACATTCTCGTCAGCCAATCCATTAGTCGCCGCCTCCAGCTCTCTCAAAGTATACCACCTCCCCCACCCTAAATGCGACACTTCAGGCAAAGATCCACTCCCCCCAAACGACCCCGTATCCCCCACCGCGCCGCTCGTCGCCCTACTCTCCCCACTCGATTGCCGATCTGACGAGTAAAGCACCACTCTGTGCTCCGGCTTTCCGATATCGATCTGGATCTCCGGCACCGCCGGGCGGTGATGATCCTCATGGTGCTGCACGATCTCCTGAATCTCTTTCGAGACCACCGGAGTCGAGTCGAGCTTTCCCGGCGGTAATTTTCTGCGGCGGCGAGAGGTGATGCATAGTGAGAGGAGGAATAGGATGAGAACGATGATTGCTCCGACGAATATTCCGATCACCACCCCTAGTTTGAGGCCAAAGATTGATGTTTGTTTCGAGAGCTCATTGTTCACTAATGAGGCGTTGTATACTGTCATTTTAGGGAGAGAAAATAGACAGAAAAACTGAAAAACCGAAAAACATATATATAAGAAAATTCAATTTTAGCAAAATTGGATGAAATTGGAATAAAATGAGCTAAATGGCATTGTTTTTCGCCGGAAATTGGGATTTCTCAGGCGAGAATTAGTTGTTTTCCGACAAATGAAGATGGAAAGACAGACGGGAGAGAAAGAGTGATGCTTTACTGTCGTAATGAAGCGAGTGTTTTTATTTTATTTTCTCTCTCTGAATATATAAGTTTGGTAGAGTGACGAAGTTGTCCTTGAGAAACATGGAAATTACATTTATGTCCTGAGAAATACTGAGATTATAGGGCACTCAACTGAAGTTGGTGTAAAGTTTGGACCCACTTTTAACGGCTGAATGGCGGAGTGGTGTAGATGAATGACACGTGTCGGAGAAGATGAATCGACGGTACAAAAAAAATCACATAATACACCTATGCAGAGAGCAGATCCTCTGTCCCCGAATTTTTTGTCCCCTTATGTCCCTCTATTTAAATTTTGACACCTAATCTCTCACTTAACACTAATTAATTCTAAAATTAAATAAAATGACATGTGTCAAAATTTGAGTGGGGGACACAAGTGGACATAGGATCTGCTCTCACACAGTATGCATACTATGGACCCCGCTTGATATGTCAAGCCCGCAGTATACATGTGTGTATGTGATCATTATGTGATTTTTTTTTATATGATAATAACATTATTTGTTGTGAAATATAGTTCGACCATTTGGAAGGTGGGTCCCAAGGGATAAATGCATTACGTATGGTGGTGGGTTCACGGGGGCTCGACTGAGGAGTGGAATAATTAAGTAGAATTTCTCAAGCTTAATAATTGAGATTTTGATAATAATCAACAATTAAGAAAAGTCTTATCTAACTTTACATGATTTTGAGAAAGATTTTTGGCTAAAGTCTCATATTATAATCACTTTTAATTGTCTAATGCTTAATGACACGAATTACTTTTGAGAATAAGGGAGAAGTGGAATTAAGCAAAGTTGTTTTCAAGGTTCTGGTACTAGTACTAGGATGATTTATTGAATCGAAAAAAGTATCGAGTGAATAGACTATTGGTCCAATCAATAGTCGAACTGTTATTGATTCAGCGACGTCATTAATATATAAAATATATATTGTTAGTAATTAATAATTTTTATAAAAAATATCATATTTTATGAATTAAAACATAATAAGTTGAGTTACAATATTACTAAAAATGATTAATTTTAATATTAAACTTTTTTGGTACAAAAAAATAAAAACTGGTTTATTGGGTCAATTAATCGATTGAATCACCGATTGGACGGTGGTCAAACGATTTTCGACCAAATCAATAAAATCGGGTAGAAAATCGGAGAGCTGACCGGTTATGATTTTTACCGGTTGGACCTGCGGGGCGATCCGGATTTAATAACATTTGTTGTTTTTATGAATTTATCTAGGACAATTTTTTCAAAATTGTACTCTTTTACATATTAAAATTATGTTGTCTTAAAGATTATAATTTGTATAATTCTCTTTTATAAATGCTCTTATCTAACATTACATGATTTTGAGGAAAATTCTTGGCTAAAGTCTCATATTATTATCACTCTTAATTGTCTAATGCCTAATGATATGGATTACTTTTGAGAACATGGGAGTTGTAAAATTTATGCATAGCCGTTTTATCTATTCATCTAATTGCATCGTTTTACATGTCAAAATTATATATATATTTTAAAGAGTACAATTTGTTAACAACTAATCAACGTTGCCTACTTTTTGGATTATGATTTTTATTATTATTATTTTATACTCTTTGGATTGCAAAATAAACCATTATAGGAAAAAGAAGAAAAAAAAGTAAAAAAACTTGAATTTTCTTACTTTAGATTTTTTTTTTTAAAAAGAAGAAAATATTGCCTACTTTAAAAAAGTGCTCTCTCCTTCAAAAACAAAAACATAGTGAAAGTATAGCAGAATCAAATGAGTTTATAACAACACAATAAAATGCAAAATGTAAAGTCTGACTAATAGCTGTAAAGCAAAATTTAAATTGTATTTCGTTACATGAGGCGAGGCGAGGCGAGGCTAGGCTACCTCCTCTGACATTTCCCATTTTTACTCATTAGCAAATTTCCTAACTCTGGGTTTGGAATTTTCATATGCAAATAGAAAAATATCGGTAGCAACATAGGAAAATAATACTCATTTTACAGCCATATCTCCACTTCTCTTAGTCGGCCTTCTTATCGGGTTCATCAATTGCAGCCAATCTTTCAACAAGGGGAGGATGAGAGTAATGATAAGCTGAGTACCAAGGATCAGTGTTCATTGCCGACAAGTTCTCTTCCTGGATTACCCCAACCATTTAACAAAATAATCAGCATCAGAACAAATACTCTATTACTAATGCTACGTTTGGATTGGAGTGACAAATGTGGGAATAGAATCACTCATTCCTATGAAATGAAAAAAATTGTGTTTAGTTGCGATTGAAATGGATTGAACCATTCTTATTCTTCCCAAATTTTTATGAATTTTATTCCGGGAGGGAGGGAAGGAGCTCATTTCAACTAGAATGGAATAAATCATTCCACTCTCTATTCCATTCCTTCAATTCAAACGTAGCATAAGTTCTAATAAAAGTCTGATAGCAATATAAGTATATCTGATAAAAAAGGAAAAACAAGGTAAAATATTCCAAATAAAGTAACCAACAGTTGACTCATTGCATTATTGAAAGTAGACAAAAGGTGATAGCTTTGTGGTAAGGTCTCTCCCTCTATTGTGCAAGGTTAGAGGTTGGAACCTCTCCCTCAACAAAATCAAAATCAACACAAGCACTATATATTGAAGGATCCCCTAGTTCCCCCCCTGGCCCATTCACTTCCCCCCAAGCCCTAAGGATTGAAATGTATTCCTAGAATTCTTTGAATTGTAATATTATACGTTCTCAATAATAATAATTAAAAAAAAAGACTTTTCAACTTGACACGAATGCAAAAGAAATTATATTTCTTAATGATACTCTCTCCTTTCCAAACTTAGAAATACATTTCTAAAATTAGGAAATATCATGCTACTTTATCGTTTTAAAGTAGAAATGTATCTCTAATTCTGAAAATAAGGTAGTGTAATTCATCAAGCAATTTATCGCAAATCCATGTAGTCACACAAAAATAAAACACAATGCTAACTTCTATACCAGGATGGACGATCATGGCCTTAGGCTGAATAATGGTCATGGAATATTGCCAAGCACTGTAATAATAACTTTAGAAAGGTAAAAAGTAAGACATGGGAATACTGAAGCAGATGAAGCAATCAAAAGATAAATACCTGTAATTTCACAAGAGCAGCTCGAAGTGGCGCGGAATACCCAAGTTTCTTAGCAAAAGCATCAGCCTTTGATTTAAGAGCGTTAATTAGAGTTTGACAGAGCCATGATTCAAGAGAAAATGCAGTAAAAGATATGTAGACACCACAACTATGGCCTATATTAAAACGTTACCTGGAACTCAAAAGCTCGGCTGACAAGATTAAGAGCAAAGCTTACGATTCGCTGGAGGGGTATTACAGTGTGCTGTAAAAAAAATTTGGGGGGTAAACCTTAGTTCACAACATTAAAACTTAAATTATTTCTTATCCAAAATATGGATCCTTGAGATTGCAAATTCTGCGCAAAGCTCGATTATTATGGCACTCAAGTCTGTCAAATACCATGAGTATCTGTGTCATGTACAAAGTGTTACAAACACCATAACCTTGATGTAGCTCAAAAATAATAGACAATTTTTTATTTGAAACAATATATTGTTTAGGTCTTATTATTTTCACTTCCAAGTGCTTATTTCTCGTAACAGATAATTTGTATATAGTAAATAAGAAAATTGAGACAAATGCTGCAACTATCAGGAAAAGAAAGACATGAAAACATAGTCAAGAATGGACAATAAGCACCCACACATTGCACAAAATATATCTCCTTAATTTGTAAGCATGCACACAATAAAGAATCAACCAAATTTCCTTCTCAAAACACTAGTGATTTGCTGAACATGCCATGTACCAAATATAGACTTAGAAAACAAGTATAATAGAGAAAAGGAAGGGGATTGGATGTGACGAGTTATTTACTGAATTAAGATGAAGAATGAGGTGTCAGGGTAAAGTAGCAAGCTCATGTTCGAGTACATTAAATGTGATCAGCTTAGATTAACACTTGCAACATGCCATGAGTTCATGATGACGATAACATGATATTTAGTTACCTGAAAAAGGATGAGTCCAATGAGGACTGGTTGTGTATCAAACCCAAAGCTTTGAAAAAGATCCTTTGAGTTCCTCACCAGAGTATATCCTCCAAACTGCTGAGAAGGAAAGAATCTGCAGCGGTGTGCAAGATAAGGACATCAGATCACAGAATGGCCTCAAAGTTGAAATTACAAACATAACCATCAGTTCAACGGTCAACTACTATTGGAAGAACCAACCAAAACCACAGTGCTCTGAACTAATTACTAAGGAATAAAAATTAAATGAGATTTCTAGTTCTCTTATCACTTAAAATAATCACACAGCTGTCAAATCGTGAATCCCCAAATCCTAAATCGTGTAGAATCGTGAATTGTATGTCAATCGTGTATCGTAACATACAAAAAAGATATGCAAACTACAATAATTACATATCTAAACATATAGAGAACTCAGTTTTATACATGCATATTAGCTTGAGTTCAATGTTGTAGTAGTCAAATAAGCAATTTTTATACTTGCATACTTTGCATAAGAAATTGCATTTAACTATGCAAGTATAAAACTCAAAATGAAATTAAACCCAAATGCAAAATGGATAACAAAAGTCAACTCCAAAGCTATTCATCTCCATCTCCATGTGAGAAAGAGACAGAGAACGAAAGTGGAGACACTCTTTAAAAGAGCATAAGAAATCCTAGATAGCAACAATGTTCTAAAAATCCCCGCTTATATCCGCCTAAGTCCCTCTGGCGCCCCGCCTAGGCGCTAGGCCCCCTGATGCCTCACATAGGCCTAAGACGGCAAAAAAATCCCTTCAGGAAAGTAGGTCGGGCCTAGGCGGAGAGTTTTTTATTTATTTTAATAACTACACAAACTAGATCTTGATGTATTTGTTTTTCTAATTATTTACCATATTCATAATGTAGGTTGTAGCATATCAAATCACAACAAGAAGTGAACAAGATCAAGTCAAAATGAATAATTTTATTATAGTTGTAATTTTTTGAACTTGTATGAACTTCAAATTATATAAATGATGATACATTTGTAATATTTAGTTTAATTCAATATAATTCTTAAATTTATGTTTAGTTTCTTAAATTTTATTATTTTTTAATAGCAATCTTGTTTATGAATAAAATTAATACGTTAAAGATATTGCATGTTTATTGGCAATATGGATATGTGGTTGAACTTTAAGCAAAGACCTTTATTATCTTTATTATAGATTGTTTTGCTTTATATTATTGTTTTGTTTGAATAAATGTAAGATAAAATATTAAAATTAGCTTAAAATAAAAAATTCGCCTAGTCCTCTTAGGCGCTAAGCCCTTCCAGACCGTCCTGCCTAGTGCCTTTTAGAACATTGGATAGCATTTTAAGGCTTACTGTGTAAACGCGTGCGCACCTCTTCTGCTGGAAAGAGAGGGTTGTAATGTGTTGTTTGCACAGTTATCACGACGCCAAGGCGGGATGCGGTGGTAGTTGACCCAGGACGCCTAGGCGATAAGGCGCCCGCCATGACGTCCGTATGATGACAAGTCGTTGACAATGTACAATTAATACATTATTTATTTTATTTCAAAAATAAATTAAACAATAAAATTTTATATACTCTAAAACCCAAAACATAATAACTAACACAGTCTCTTCAAACAAAGTCATCAACTATGAAATCATTTCCGTCTCCCACACGAGCATTCCTCTCATTCAAAGGAGTAGGGTCATGGGTTAAGTCACTTAGATAATTGGAAAAGTCCATGGGTTATGATGAGTCATGGTAAAAAATGACTTAATCACTTAACTTGACCCGTTACCATGCGTGAGCCTTGACGGCTCAGCATTCAAGGCGTTGCATTGCCCTTCTCCAAAGTCAGGACGTCTAGTCGTCGTCGTCTAGGCGACGCCATGACAACTATGGTTGTTTGAACTCATATCGTGTCTCTAACTTAAAAATGTACCTCTATTATATCTTACAATATGGTGCATCACACCCTAAGAGACAGCCAACTTTAAGATAAACTAGTGAATTAGTGATACTGTATCAAAATTGTTTTTGTATCATATTGTAAGATGTGTCGTGTATCATAAGATACTGACAACTATTGAATCACAATAAGTCATCTAGATATTTTATCTTGAACAGAAAGAATCATCAAATCTCAAAAATGGAAATATTAGGTTAAATTCAAGGACTTCCATAGAAGTCAAACAACGAAGAATATGCACGATAACCATTATATAAAACCACCTAATTGATTGCAGGACCAATACAGGGTAATGGGAATAACTAGGTAACAAGAAAAGAAAACTTGATGTACAAAAAGAACTAATACATTCCAGCACAAATTCCATAATGCATCTCGTAAATACAACATTTAACTGGAAAATTTCTATTCGGAAATTAACTTGTCGAGTTATCGTCTCATCATTAAGTAGGAACACCCCACCCTACCCCCGAAAAAACAAATAGAAATCAAATTGTTGAGATATTATGTATTTAGAATTTATCTGATAAAATAGTAAAGGGCAAACTGCTTTACTACAATATTTAGTGCTTTCAAAAACAATTTGTAGTAGAATGAATAAAGCAAAATACATGAAGTATCTGTTAGGAATACCAAATTTTGTTAAATGTAAGAATGTGCGAGAGAGAGATAAAGAGACTGGGATAGATACTGAATCTAGTGAACCCCTTGAAGAAAAACTCCCACTTCACCACTATGACACGATGTACATGCAGCAATAAAGCTAAGGGATTCCCAAAGGACAAACATTCAATTTCAGGGCTACTACTCACAAACTCACACACTTTCCGATAAAATTCTCTACATGCTGGGATATAACTAAACAGCAGCAGGCAGAACCAATAGCGTTATGATATAACTAAGAAAGATGCAAAACTTTTCAAGTCTTATGCAACCAACAATGTCCATAAATCATTTGTGAAAGTACAATACTTGAAAACATTTACACCATACCTGAACAGCAATGAACGTAAACATAGTATGATTAAGCTTCCAATGACCCAATTCATGGGCAATAACAGCAACAATTTCCTCCTCGTTTTTGCACTGCATAGCATCACTTGGTTAAGTGCCAAGAGTCAAAGAAAAACTGAACAAAAATGACAGTTAAACCTCAATATTGTGAATTTTAAGGTCATTTAAAGAAAATTAAATACTAATACTATTTTAACACAGAACATGAATACCCTTCATACGACACATTCATTTAAATCAACTTAAATGGAGACTATGAGTTCACAATGGAGGTCAACTTTAAAATCAGTAAAAGTTACAGAACCAACTCAAATGTATGCTTAGATCATTAGGTTTGGAGGAATTTCAGTATAATAATTTCGACGGAGTTAGTAATTTAATTTTAAATATGGTAAAGTAATCAACTAAATGAATTATAATAAATATATAGTAGGATATATATATATATATATAGTAGGGTATATATATATGGGCTATATGTATATATACAGTTGTGCAGTACACAGTCGTGCTATGGCGACGGTTTTTTTAGGCTATAGCAACGGTTGTCGCCATAGGCTACTGTGTACTACACAACTATGTATATACATTTTTTCCTATATATATATTCATTAACAAACATACACCATATAGTAGGATGAAGGTCAACATATCAGAAGAACAGCAACCAACTGTGCCTCATGATGGCAATGAGGCTGAGAGCATAAAGTCGGTAGAGAATAGATGATGCAGCAGAAAACTAGCCATGCTATATTGAGACTACTTATTGGTAAATCAACAACTACCAAGAGTTGCTAAAATTGACAAAAGTTAAGTGTTTCATATGCATAAAAAGATAAGAAACTAGCGTCATGCATAGAGAGAAAACCTATTGCTTAACACAGATTATAAATACAATCATCATATTGATAATTTGGTACATTAAAGAGAACGAGTCAAACAAGTAGATATGGAATATTCATATGCTCTGCACCTGCTGAATCAATGTGTCGTAAAGGACAATGCGCTTGTTCTTAAAGAATCCATACATATATGCCTGCATAATGTTGGGAAGCTAATTAGTTCACAACCAGTAAAGAAAGATAAACAACTACATAGAAGTATTATGCCCATTGTGAAAGACCATAGAAAAGAATATGCTTCTTATTGCTAAGTAATGATTAAGCAGTGGCTGATAAGTACAATATCCTTTCATTTTTGTACACTTGGATGCTGAGATAGGGAGGATTCAAAACCAACACCTAGTCACCTAGAGGCTAGTGGTTATGGGATAGCCAGGCACAATTTATTATCTTCTGGATCTCCGATTTTAGGCTCGACCCTACGGCAGGATTTTGGAAACAGTTATCTTCCGATGCACCTTTTAAGGGATGGCTGTTCTTTTCACTTCATGGGTCTAGCCGTGTAGGTAGCAGTCTTGAAGCTGTAGTCTAATAAGGACATCGCTTTTATCAATTTTTTGTTTTAAATAGTAGGATTTATTCTATACCATCCTGGATTCTCTTCTTTCTGATAAATTTCTACTATTTTCCACCAAGGGGATGGGAGCATCATTTGGATTTCTAATTACAAGATAATTTACGTACAAAAGAGGAAAGGCAATTTTTAGTCATTCTTAGCATCAGTTTGACATAATCTTGCATGTATCATTTGCTATAGTTTACTGAATATGGATTCGGAAAAAGACAAAAAAAAAAAAACTCACCATGTGTTGTTGCCCCCACCGAAAACATTGCCTTCGGGGAGTATAGAACCCGAGACACTATTCTTTTGTAATGTTGGAAACAAACACAATATACCAAGTAGAATACTCACATTGCTGTGGCTTGACCGTGTAGATCCATCAACAACGAACAGTTTCTTTAAGGGGAACTTCAGAGAGGAAGCAAGGTTCTCAATTTTTAACCTAAGCTCTCCATCTGGAAGCTATTTTTGCAACAAAACCACTAGATTAACAAATAAATTAAAGAAAAGGATGCTGGGAAAGAATCCTATAAATTATAGTGAAATAAAAAACCAATACTCACAGGTGTGAACTTGTTAAAGAGTGGGGCTATCAGAATAGGGTAAATAGTCATCATCACTAGAGATAAAACAAACATAAACCCCCAAAGATAGATTGCCAAGTAGGGACCTCCTTTCTGCAACCAAAGAGGTCAATAAATCATCTCTGTCAAAGTAAGAAACTTACTGTATTTGGAGAACAGGTAAAGCAAGAACTGAACAACACCGTGTTGAAATGAGAAGAAAGTTAAAGAAAAATGTATACACAAAAATGCAGCCACAAATCACAGCAACAATAGGAGAAGAAAGTACCTGTACTATTACTATTATCGCAGCCACAATAGGAGGCCCAAATATGGCATATAGGGCAATACCTTTGAACAAGTCCCTAAAGAATAACCATATTGTTTGCTGTACAACATAAAATATATATAAATATAAATATACACATATTAGAAATAATCCATCTAACCAATACAAATGATATATAGAGAGAAAGTCAGAGAGAGAGAGAGAGAGGCAAAGTGAATGAAAATTCAGAAATAAACAAATACAATAAGCTATAGTAAACACTACAAGAACGAAAAGTTATGCAACTAACTTTGTTGAAACCATGGCGGGCCTCAATCACGAAAGTTGAATACAACGAAAATGGCAAATCAGTAATCTGCACAACATCGAAAATAACTGTTGACATCAAATGCTTCAATTACAGTAAACATATAACCATTCCCATGCAACCCTATTTTCTATACTTTTCACATAAAATTTTCTTTTGACTAGGATTGGCATAGACCTTCAGTGTATGCAACACTGCAAACCCAGGGCATAGCAATCAATTACAATTCAAATCTAGTAAACCTAATCCAGTCCAACAAGGAGCTGAACGTTGTTAAGTCACATCAGACCCAAAGATTAAGAAACTATTAAACATTTCAGCTGCTCCACAATGCAACATTATGTCAAGACCTATAAGCCATAGGCATTCTTTCTTTATAAACTTCTAGCTATTGAAAGCATCTGGCATTGCAAATGGTACACACCATAACCCAATCCCTTTCTAAGAATAAGGAATCTAAAAATGATCATCACAGTATCCCAAGTTATAAAAAAATTCCAGCCAAAGGTTCTTTGAGGGCTGAGTACGTTACAGATAAAGTTAATCTCCTAAAATATAATTAATAAGACAAGGTAGCCAAACTGGGAACCTGAGTGCAAATTATAGCTGATCTAATAAATTTACATTTAACATCTTTATTGAGTAAAAATATTTACTTAAAAAAGAAAGAAACAAATAAACAAAATCATAAACATAATGAGCCTTTTATTACTTTTATCTTCTAGGGTAATAAAAAAAGATAATATATTTACCTGTGACCAAAATACAACACCAGCCAAGAAGGAAAGTGTGCGTAGTATTTCATTCTCCGCATCGAAGCCAGTGACCACCAAAAATTCCCCTGATTTCTGCAATCAAGAAGTAAATCAGAAACAGGAACCCTCTGGCAGCAGGGTTATCAAAAACAAAGCTGAAACACTCACCTTCCAAAACCAGGGCAACACCCCAAAGAACAAAATTGCAGAATCCATCAATATAGTAACAACCTCATGAACAATATGGAAGTTGCTGAAAGTAAACAATGCAAAATAATACCCATAAGTAAATGACTGCTCAGTGATTAGACCAGATATATTCTTACAATTGGTAAATTTGATGACCAAACCTTTTATCAATACTATAGGCTCTTGACTTTTCAAACTTTTCTTGGCTAATCACACCTTCCAAAGTTTTTGGGAGTGTCGGCAGTTTAAGGGCAGTATGTTGCCGCAAATCAAGGTAACTCTCAAAGATATACATCAATATCATAAACCCTGAAAATTAAAACAAACAGTTAGTTTTGTAATGTAATCTGTGAAATAAAAACAAATGATCCATTCAGGAGTGTATCAAATATATACAAGATCATTAACTTGGAACTAATATTGTTCTGCCTAGATAAGTACTTAAGAGGTTGAGGATAGTAAAAAGGGATAACAAATTTCATGCATTTCCTCATTGAAAACAACCATATCCCTTGGACCTCCACATTCTACATAATGGATATACCGCATTGCGGTTCCTGCTACATCCTTGGTCTCACAAGATTAAAAAGGAGAAATATGACCATTTTTTGTAAGCAGTGTTTTCAGTGCACTAATCAACTTTAGTGAGCTTCGTGGAATTGAGTTCAGTCCAGGTTATGAATCGTCTTTCAAAATTTTTTAAGGGAAAAACTAAAAAATAGTTGTTACCGAAACATAATGAGTTTCTGACTTGTTCCTTTGTAGATCAAAACCAATCCCAGGAAAAGAAGAAACGATAAAATAAATAAATAACCAAACATATGTTGATTGCATGCCGACTGCATTTTTATGCGAACAAATGTGGGAATCAATACCTGCAACCTTAAGGCTTTTCCTTCAACATCTAAGCCCTCTTCAGACAATTTAAAATAACAGTATCTAATTTTTACCTCTTTCTCAATGATATTTTGAATCTTAAAAGTGTACATATCACAATGTGGTACTCGTATGTTTTAGGCACTGCAGCAGTAGCATACCATTACCGTGCACATACAAACTAGCACTCTAACTACAATATTATTGCTTGAGGATAACGAACCCAAGTTACCATGGACTTAAAAGATATCCACCAAGTGATTTGACTAAAAATCTACACAAAAATAAGCATCTGTCTGTCCTTGTAAATGCAGTTATTACCACTTACATGGCTCTTTGACCTAAAATTCATTTTGCAAAATGAATTGTGAAACATATTTTAAGAGGAACACACAACATCACAGTACAAAAGTAAATCAGAGTAATTAACTATAAAAGTCTAGCATATTTCATTAACCCTTAGACACAAAACACTAAAATCAACTAAACAGAAAAATAAAAACCTAATATAACACTATATTTATAGAAATCATGAATTATAAAAAGGCTGAGAAGGAAACAAAAGAGTAACCACAGATTTCAACAAGCAAAAGTGAGCTAAGGTTTAATGATATTTATAAATTAAAATAAAAATAAAAAATTGCTAAAAGGATAAAAAGGAAAGGCAATAGAGCCATAAATAAGCATTTGTGCATAAATACGTATCAAAGGATTTAAAAGACAGAAAATATTTATACCAACAACAGCTTCCATATACGGAAACGCCATGGCAGACTGGATAGTTGCAGTGTGCGCTAAAGATGAAGATTGAAGAGAGAGGAAATGGCTGGTTTTGCTCGTATATAAAGATTATTTATAAGCCGGAAAATACAAGTAGGTTCGCTTTCGGGGCGGGTATACCCATGTGTAGAGATCCGAGCACCCTGCCAATTGCAATTACAATTGAATCTGCGGGTATTACTTGAACTTAAATCCTACTATAGTAGTAGTAGTAGTTATTAACAGTCGGATACGGGTAATATACCATCTGCTTCGGATCCTAATATAATATTATATGGGAACTGATAGTTTTCGCAGCAATTATTTCAGCATGTAGGCCGCCTTTTAATCAAATTAATATTAATACTTGGTTAAAAATAGGTCCCACACATATAAAATATCAAAAAAATATTACGAAAATATCCATTCCAATACTTCATGGTATGAAATATAAATAACACTTGAATAGTTAATAGTACATGTTTATAAATAATTTAAAAACTTATAATTATATATGTCCATATATTTGGTACACTTTATATATTTATAATTTCTAATTATATAATTATATTATATTGATAATTAAGTTTGTAAAATAAAAGAATGAGGTTTTTATGGGTGAGTATTTACAATTTAAGGAGAATAATTTGAACTCGATATTAGGTATAGGTCGGGATATAGCTTGCAAGGCCTTGTATCCGGAAACAAGAAACCCAACATATATGATTTATACAATTATCCAAGAATGAGGATAACTTGTATATAAAGCAAGTCTACACAATTGATTTCTTATCCTTCATCTACCAAAACAATGAACTAGTATCAAAAAGCAATTGTACAATGATTACCCTCCCTCTTCTCTCTATCACTCTCACGCTCCCTCAAACACCCACTTCGTCTTTTGTATGTTTACGGCCACATCCATACAGAGTCGATGACAAACAAGTAGAAAAACTGGCTAGTGGATCAGATGTATCACAGTCCAATAAGATTGAGAAGACAGCATCACATGTCCTTAAATGGACTTTGGGTCTCATGTCAGCATATCATCTCAATAGCAGCAGGTATTATACAAAACTTCCTCGGAAGGAATCCCAAGAACTCTCCATCAGACTGAACATATATGTTGATGCTACCAGAAATCTCCTCTACTTCGATGGTATGTGCACTGCATGAAAGAAAGAAGGAAAGAGAAGGGGGGTGGGAAGGCAATTAGACCCAGAATCAGACATTACCCCAAACATCTATCTTGACCATAAACAATACAAAACAAAGTGAGCTCATAAAATTGTTCAAACATTGCCTGTATATGATTTGCACAACTAGCAGATATGACTTATTTGCTAGAAAACATAATCAGATCAATGGCAGTCAGAAGAATGCTTGAAAACCTTATCACACTATTACATTGTAGAAATTTACCACGTGTTCAAATTTGAGCAAGCAGCACTAGAAACAGAGGTATTATCACACTCTTACCATCTATCCAGTCCATTTAGGTTTTTACTTTTTGAAGAACCTTTTCTTATATAGTAGGTAATGTATGTATACGCATATTTTACCAAGACTAATTTATGCACCACCTCTCACTATGCAGGTGGTAGGAGACGGGACCACTCAAGCGACCATCAAATTGTTAACTATAGAAGTTAAAGACAAGTATTGCCTGCATTGACATCACAAACTTGGGCCGTGCTACATAGGGGCAGTATAGCCAATATCAGTTGCTTCTAACTTGCAATTTGTGTCTCCTCTCTGGTCAATCCACTAGTCAATAGTCATAATTACTCTCTCATGGACCACTAGGCAGACTATCTAGTTACTCTAGTTTAATCCACATTCAGGTCCAAACTCCATACATGAGACATGGGCTGTAACTATTTTCGTTCTTCATTCATGAGAAATGAGTCTGACCCTTCCTATAAGAGGGCTAGAAAAATGAAGATTAAGTTGCTTTGCACTACTTAACAAATTAGTATTCACAATTTGTGAGGGGCATTCTAGCTATATAAGAAATCCGTCATTAATAATTAATAATAAGATAAAAAGCTTAACTTACTTTGGAAATTTCATATATTTATGGAATCGGTTACTATTTCTGAATCTAAAAAAAAAAACCTAAAAACAATTGGGGATATTATGTGATTGGTTGGTATTCCAAAATTAAATAGGTATCCTAAAGTAAATGTGTTTGTCAAATGTTCCATATTTCATGTTTTCGTCTATTTTGATAAGAACATGCTTGAGAAAAGTCAATATAGACCTTACAAATCAAGAAAGATGGCAAAAAATATAGATTGTGATTTTGAAGAAATTTCAGCCAGAGAGAAACAGTATACCTTATTGAAGACACATTTTTTATTGATAAATGTGTACCATTGTACAGCCTGTGCAGTTTGAGAATGAAGTCGTACCATTTGAAGTCCTGAAGAGTCACAACCTGTACCGGCAGTTAGTTTTTAATTGGCCAGACCGCAATTAAAATTATACAAGTGGTCCAACAACTATTTGAGAGGACAAACAGCTATAAGTTCTACCTCAAAGTTTCCACTTGAAGGGTCAGCATTGGGAGCAATCTTCATTCCACCACCAAAGAATTTAGCATTCCCAATGCACAAAGCTGTAACTTGAGGATATATTTCCCACTCACCCTCATTGACCTATAAAAGACAATGTGACGTTTAACTGCATTGCTCCTACAATTGAAAAATATACATGATGACTTTTAAAGAACCATGGAGCTACAAAATTGCAGAGTATTATGTTATGAGAAAATTTCAAATACACATTACCTTAATCTTAAGATCCTTGTTATGATGCCCAAAAAAGGCTTGCAATGCACCGATAACATAACATAAGTTCCCAAATCTTTTGTATCTAGATGCGTAATAACCTGCTTTTGCAGTCCTGCAAAATTTCCACATCAAAAGGAGATATTATACCTAATGGTCCTGTGTATACTGGTGAAGTTGTTTCTAGTAATTTCTTATGAAGGTACCCTTACAAATGAATATCAGCAACATTACTGAAGTAATGAGATTCACCACCTTCTCCATTAATAACTCCGACATCTATTCGGGATCTCCGTCCTGAAAAGCACCTTTATTAAGTAAAGGAAAAAGTGACATTCAAGTGGCAAAAATTTCTAGCACCAAACTAGAATTCTGCCGGTAACCAATTAAAAGCTAGAGCCTTCATCCTAGTTAAGAAAAGGGATAGAATGGACAAGTAGATAACCTTTAGCTATGCGTTCAATGGCATCCTGAGGATTGTTCTCCCTGGTGAAATAAACTATCGCTAAAACTTCCGTTCAAGGATCTCGAAAAATTACTAGCCATAAATATCATATAGAGAAAGTGAATGGAAAAGCATAAACTAACCAACCAAATGTCCTGGCAAAATCAGACCCAGTCCCTAAGGGAATAAGCTGTAGAGAATGCATAACAGGTATCAAGGATTTTAGAATTAAAAAGAAGGTAACAAAACAAAATCTCAATTGATTCTAGAGCTGTTAATCTTACACCAAGTGCGGATGTATGGGAATCGTGCGGATCATGACTAGAAACAGGTTTTCCACCCCAGAAGAATCCATTAATAACCTGACAATATAAGGTTAAATGAATTCTAAGAAAACAGTTTTTCTGATTCGCTGGCAAGAAGAACCAAAAAAAGGATTCTTTTGCACAATCCAATTGAAAAAGTAACCACTTAAGAGATCTATACGTGATGCATAATTGTAAAAGTTGACTAAAATTCCAGCACACAAATATATGTTCATATGGCATTTTACCCAAACAGTTTTTATAATCAATTGTTACACACCTTACATTATCTGTATCATGCTTAATACAGTAAGCATCGAGCATCTTAGGAGAAAGGAAAAGTAGTTGCATGTCGTTATTATACAAAATGAAACATGTCATAGGAACACTAACTGATGTAGGACGAGCCCGTGAAAGTTGGGTGGAATAATATAAGAGACTTTGAAAGCCTATGAAATAGAAGTTGCATTTTAATTAGTTTTTTGGGTTAAGTTCAGATCACCACCAGGGGTTTGAGCGGTTTCCCACTTAACCACATGTAGTCAGTAAAGCTACATTTAAACTTCCGACTTTTTGAGTTAAAGTGAAAAAGTCACAATTTTCATCCAACTTAACTGTGCGTATATGTCAGACGCCAAAAAGCGCGTGAGAAGGAGGTGTAACAGTCAAAAATAACTGATAAATGTCTAAAATAGCCCTTCTTCTTCCTCTTTGTTTAGCCATGGAAGAAAATGAAGAGGCTTCATCAAAGTTAAACAAATCTCCGGTTTTGACAAGGCTTCAAACCCACTCTGACAAGGCTTCCTCTTTGCGAATCACAAATAATTGAATATGAAGCTTGAATACAGAATGATTAAATTTTTTTGAACATCGTAAGATCAATTTTACGAGACGAGCAGATTTTGAAAGTAGAACTTATTTTTCACGGTAATCTGTGCATATCATTCTGTTCGCCTTTGTTATAGTCTGTAGGAGCTTCATTTGATATAATTGTCGTCATTCAAATTCAGATCTAGCGGAAGGTATTTGCTACGAAATTTTAATTGTAATGTTACTGATGATTGATGAAATTTCCATAATTCTAGCTGATTTTTATAGATTTGAATGTAAATGTACTTATTCCTACTTCGTTTCAAACAAAACTAGCTGCTTCATGCATAAATCTATGGAAATTTATTTTAAAACCAGTTTTCTGCTTTAATCTTTAAAGATCGTTCCAAAATTGTGGTCTATTACAAGTTTTCAAAATTCAAATCTCTCCTAAGAAATATAGAAATCTGACTGTCTTTATCAATGATTTATGGAATTTGATTGTGATTTCTTTCCCATTCATTTTCCCTTGTTCCCAGATTTCTTCTCTCTTGTTTGGTCCTTCAATAGCAGAGGAGAAATGGGGAAGCAAACGAAATCAAGAAAATCAGGAAACATGGGGAAAGGAAAAGTAACACCCGTCCAAATTGCATTCATTGTGGACCAATATCTCGCCGATAACAACTACAGCAGCACCCGCTCAACTTTCCAGAACGAAGCTTCTGATCTCATCTCCAGATCCCCTGTTCAAGAGGTACAACCCCATTTTTATACACGATCAATTATGAATTTAGAAATGTATGTTGTCGTTTTTTTTGTTGTTGAAGGAATTGAGTTGGGTTTTTTAGGCACCAAGGAGTTTGCTGAGTTTGGGGGCGATGTTAGATGAGTACATAAGTTTAAAGGAGTATAAGGTGATTTTGGATCAAGAAAAGAGCTGCTTGGTCTTCTCAGTAAAGAAGAGGCTGAGAAAGATGCCACGAAAATAGAAGCACTGACTTATGCTTCTGCAAGCCAACACTTTGAGAAGGAGCCAGATGGTGATGGAAGTTCGACAGTGCAACTTTATGCTAAAGAATCCAGGAAGCTTATGGTGATGTTTGTGCCTGTTCTTGGCTGGGGTTTGATTGTGTCTGTTCTTGGCTGGGGTTTGATTGTGTCTGTTCTTGGCTGGGGTTTGATTGTGTTTGTCCCTTAAAGATTTATTTATATAATTGTTTTTAGGATTTATTTATATAATTGTTTTTAGTATCCTTGCCGGATTTTATGGTGATGTTTGTGCCGAATTTTATGGTGATGTTTGTGTCTGTTCTTTTTAATATCGTTCTTTTTTCCTTGCAAATTTCCTGTTTACCATGGTGAGGGTAATTAAGTCTTTAGCCAAATAAAGTAACGGAGTTAAGACGGAAAGCACTTTTTCACTTTAACTCAAAAAGTCGGAAGTTTAAATGTAGCTTTACTGACTACAGGTGGTTAAGTGGAAAACCGCTCAAACCCCAGGTGGTCATCTGAACTTAACCCTAGTTTTTTTTATTTATAGTTATCTTATTAGAGTTCAAGTTAGGTTAGGAAAGTTGTGTAGGAGTGTTATAAATAGTGATGTACTTCATTATTTTGATACATGGAATGATTAATTGATTTGAGTTTTCCGTGAAAATTATCTGTCTGATATTAATTCTTTGTCCCAAATCCCGGTCCCCATCATTTTGGTATCAAAGCCCAACCCTGACCAACTTCTGTCGCCCCAGCCTCTGTCCCAAAAAATTGTCCCATCATCACCAAAAAAAAACTACCAACCAAACAAATTCTTATCCAAACCCTAAATCATCTCTCAAACTTAAATTTCAATCAAAAATCTAGGCAAACACAACCGAAGTAGCAGCCCCAAATTGGATGTCGCAGTTTCAAAATAGATCAACAAAAAGAAAGGTAGGAAAGAGAGAAAAAAAGTTGGATAGAAGAATTAGAGAGAAGTCGTCACTGCATCACCACCGTTATAGCCGCTGCGACATTCCACCACCACCTTTATTTTTGTGTTGCGAAGGATTTAGGTCGTTAACTTCCTTGAAGCAGAAAATAAAACGTGAAGTGGAGAAAAGAGATCCGTAGGGAAAAAATATCTCATGACAAATTACAGTTAGGTACCCCATAGTTTTATAGTATTTTTAGTTTGGTCCCCTAAGTTTTCTTAAATTTCAAAATAGCCCTTAAAATTTTACATATCAGACCCTATAGTTTCATTTTCTTTCATTTCAGCCCCTGAAGTTTCAACAGTTTCAATTCAGTCCTTATTTTTCAAATTTCCTGCACTTAAGTCCCTAGGAAAAAAATAGAAAAGAGTAGTCTATATTTGTATTCACAGGAATCATTGTTAATGCTGGAGAGATTAACGCCAAGCTTGAAAATTATATGTTACAACAAGATGAGCGTCTCAAAAGGAGTGAAGACTCAATCACAACACTTACTGCGAATGTTCAGGTCTCTATTATAGCACTTACAGTAAAAGTTGATGTACTCACGAAATGCGTAGATAAGGGACACGAACGAAGATGCTCTTAAGAATTTTGAAAACCTCATTCCGAATCTTAATCATCTGAGACTAAAACAACATGACTCTAATCCACGAGTTAATGCTCCAGATCCTAGGATGAACGCAGTGGATAGAGGAGTAAAACTAGATGTTGGAGATTTCAATGGTGATAATGGTCCCGAGATATTTTTCGATTGGATTCATAGTTTGGAGAACTTCTTTCGTTGGTATGAATTATCCGATGAAAGGAAACTCTTCTTTGCTGAAGCAAAGTTGAAAGGAACAACTCGGATTTGGTGGAATCAACATCAGCGAAATTTGTATACAACTGCGAGACTGATGAGAAGATATGAAAGCTGCATTGACCCAACGTTTTGTACCTTCGGATTATAAGCAACGGGCATATTTGCAGTTAACTTAGCTAGTACAGGGAAGTAAGTTTGTAGCCGAGTACACGTCAATGTTCTGCAGTTTGGTTACACGGTCTGAATTTCCATTTCCTTGGGTTGAAGAAGTTTTAATCTCAATGTATCGTTGAGGATTGAATCTAGAGATTGCAGGTGGTGTAGCTACAGGTAAACTTTTGCTTTTGGATGATGTTGTTCAAGTTGCCATCCAAATAGAGGATAATTTGAAAAGAAATTCTGTTAGGCCTCCAATACAAGTCCAAACTCGGAGGGAGCGTACTTTTGTGGAGCCTGTTTTAAAAAGGCCAATGGAAAGATCGTCAACAAGCCTTTCAGCAACTAGCAAGCCTAATCGTACCCTAGGTTCTTCTAATGCTAGCAACAACAATTCATCTAGGTGCTATAACTGTCGTGGTTTTGGTCACATGTCTTCTGCAGTGTTCTAAAAATTTCTGCCTAGGTCCGCCTAGGCGCTAGGCCTCCCTTGGCGCCCAGCCTAGGCGCTAAGTCCCCCTTGACGTCCCGCCTAGGCCCAAGGCGACAAAAAAATTCTTCCAAAAAATTAGACGGGGATTAAGCGAAGAGTTTTTTTTATTTTAATAACTACCCAAACCAGATCTTAATATATTTATTTTTCTAATGATTTACCGTATTCATAATACAGTTGTAATTTTTTAAACTTGTACCAACTTCAAATTATATAAATGATTATACATTTGTAATATTTAGTTTAATGCAATATAATTCTTAAATTTATGTTTAGTTTCTTAAGTTTTAATATTAAATTAAAATCTTGAAATTTTAAATATTATTATTTAATAGCAATCTTATTTATGAATAAAACTAATATGTTAAAAATATTTTGAACTTTGAACAATTGCATGTTTGTGTTTGACCTTTGACATTAGCAATATGAATACGTGTTTGAACTTTAAGCAAATGCCTTTATAATTTTTATTATAAATTGTTTTGCTTTATATTATTGTTTTGTTTGGATAAATGTAAGATAAAATATTAAAATTGGCTTAAAATAAAAAATACCGCCTAGGCCCCGCCCAGGCCCCCCTCGCGCCTAGCGCCTTTTAAAACATTGATCTTTTGAGTGTCCTTCCCCAAAGGTGAATGTTGCCTCTTCTCCCTCTAGGCAACTCGCTATTGTTGACAAAGCGTGCGGGAAAACTGACTTAAACGACGAGGTTTGCAAGCCGATAGACGACAAGTATGAGCCCGATGAGCAAGATTTAGAAGCTGAGGCTCATTTGGAAGGATGTTTAGGTGTTTTTCGACCTCTACTTGTTGCCCAAAAAACATAAAAATTACCCTAAAATCCATTGGGGGCAAATTTTTCAGACGAAAGTCCAATGTGCAAGACAGGTGTGTTCTCTTGTAATTGATACTGAGAGTTGTACGAATGTTATTTCTAAGGAAGCAGTTAAGAAACTTGGATTAAAAGTTGAGCTTCACCCAGAGCCGTATGTTGCATTGATTACCAATACTAAGTTGCGGGTAAGGTGTATGGTTACATTTTCCGTTGACAAGCTTAAGGATACCCGTTATATGTGATGTTCTACTCCTTAAAGTTTGTCACATTATCTTGGGGCGTAAATGACTATGGGATCGTCATGCGCAACATGATGCTCGTGCTAATAAGTATTCGATTATCAAGGGCAATACCAAATTCACTCTTACTTGCGCTCTCGACATGCCAAATTTGAAGCTTGCAAAGACATCCTTGGTGGTCCGATGTGAGTATTCTTGTGTTAATAACTTGACGGAGTCGAGTTTTTTTTCAGCGGAGGAGAAATGATGTAGGACAAACCCGTGAAAGTTGGGTGGAACAATATAAAAGACTTTGGAAGCCTATAAAATAGAAGTTGTATTTTAATTAGTTTCTTTTATTTGTAGTTATCTTAGTAGAGTTCAAGTTAGGTTAGGAAGGTTGTGTAGGAGTGTTATAAATAGTGATGTACTTCATTATTTTGATACATGGAATGATTAATTGATTGAGTTTGGCGTTAGAATTATCTGTGTGATATTAATTCTTTGTCCCAAATCCCCCGTCCCCATCACTAACACTCAGCTTGAAAGGAAATCCTTCATAATTATATTTATTTCTTCGTGTTAATGGTAATTGTTCTACAACATGTCTTCTTTATAGGGGATTATGATTTTTCTTCTCCATATGATTATGAGGCAAAAACCTTCAAACTAATGATATAAGAAGATATTTAAGTAAATAAGACTATAAGATCAAGTCTCAAGCGGCCATAACTTTCTTATTTGGTCGGTGTTAACTTTTTTGGTTGGTAGTAAATTTATTATAAATCATTTTTAAGTTTCAGAAAAATAACTTATATTCTCAAGGAGAAGCAAGTTAAACCTCATGAAGAGTTCCATCACCCCCAACTGCAATCACAGCATCAGCTCCCTCCCGTATAGCCTGTCAACAGATCTATTGTTAGAAGTTCAGTTGTATCTTAAATTATTTTAGTTTTAAAACTGAAATACAAAGGCTCAACATGCTCACCTCCCTTGTTATGTCAATAGCATGAGAAGGACCAGAAGTTAAAGATTCACATATCTGGTCAAATATGAAGAAACTGTTAACATAATAACATGAGAAATTAATTAAACATACAAGCTATTCTACAAAAGTTTACACAGCATGTGAAACAAATGCCATAACAGAAATGGTGGATGAAATGATGTAATACATCTTCTTGCCCTATTGAAAATGCAGCACCCTCCCTGCTCCTAGTAGAAATTGGAACCACCCACTTCACTGTCGTCCAAATAATTACATAGATGACAGGTTTCAAATAGGCAAGCTTTGATCCTAATACATCCATGGATTTCAAACAGCTTCTATAAAACTATGTCCCTTGCAATTCTTTTCAAAATCTCCTATTTGCAACCACTAACAGAACAAACAACACTAAACCAGAACTTCAGAAATAAATCATTTTATTTTTAATGCGTTCTTTACATGTTACATCATTATAAGTCTGTGTGTGTAAGTATATGAACAAAACTATTGAATTAACAATGCTGAAATTCCATAAACCGGGAAAACAAATAATTCAAACGGTGACATAATTTTTAGTTCAGAACTCACATTGCAATCAGTACCAAGACGAGACCTTATATACGGAAGCAGCTTCTTCCAATCTTTTCCAGTTCTTCCATTAGCTCCTGAAAATTTCATGCACAAATTGATTGAAATAAGAAACATGCTCTCAAAAAATCACAGAAACCGAGGATAAAAACTAGGAGATAGAAAAATAGATTTTACCTCTAGGATTGACGATGAAAACAAGGTCGCGGCGGCGAGGGGAAGCTCCGCCCCTAGAAACTGTACGGTCGGCGGAGAGATCTGGAGCCATTGATTGTTCTGCTCTGAGAAACGAGGGTTTCACCATTGCCACCAGTCCAATCCCGCAATAAACCATTTTTTTTTCTCTTTTTGTATATATATATATATATGGAGTATATGTATAGGTATTACTGTAATGATTATATATTGCCTAAAATGAGGATTTGATGTAGCAAATTATGATTTGAAGGAGATAAAGAGAGAGAATATAGTTGATTTGGATTAGTCTTTTGTTCTTCTCAGTATCCCCGTCTTCATTAACAGGGAGAGTAGTAGTGTAAGTAGATTAGTTGTTTATTTTCCCTCATTATTTAGGAAGCTTATATTTTTACATAAAAAAAATTAATATTTTTATATGATTTCGTGGATCAGACTCGTATAAAAATATTATTTTAATACGTAAAAAATATAGATTTTTTTTTTGGTTGAGTGTGCTAATTTACATTAATGAACTTTTTTCAAATTAATTTGTGAGGCTTATTTTTACAATGGGCTTAAATTTTTAAAACTTGGGTGTATTTCCTGTTGAAAAAGGGCTCAAATCGGCATATTTTAAATCTATTATTCGTCTAAAAGAATTAGGCTCCTTTACATAAGTATACAACAAATAGAAAGTAATTATAAAAAAAGTGCATCAACTAAATAATTACAAAAAGAGTGTAATTAAGACTCATATTACAAAAATAGTACAATTCACATTAATAAAGAAACCTAAAATCAAGGATAACTAATAATTCAAATTCAAATTCAAATCTTGTCTCTAACAACAATTTCAAATCCATATTTCAAAATTCAAATCAAAATGAGAAAATTAAAAATAAAAAATTATGAAGGAGCTAATGTTCATCATCCTCCTCTCTCGCCGCCACCGCTGCCGCCGCCACATCGCCGCCGCCGCCGCCACAAAAATTGACTAGTAACTGCATCACATTTAAAATAAAATTGGTAATTAAATACAACTGAATTGGTTACCTTGGTCTAAAAGTTTGACAACCAATTTCATGTTGGTAAATAAAAAATAGAACACTGCATATTTATACCAAGGTAACCAAAACTTTATACCATGGTAACCAAACTTTTATACCAAGGTAATCAAACTTTTATACCAAGATAATCAATCTACCTTCACACCTGCAGTATGAATTAGTTACCTTGATCTGAAAGTTTGGCAACCAACTGCACGAAGGTTTGGCTACCAACTGTATTACATGCAAAATAAATTGGAAACTTAATAAAACAGAATTAGTTACCTTGATATAAAGGTTTGGCTACCAACTGCATTATAAAAAAACTGCAGAAACAGAGCGACGATGGCAGAGGGAGGGGGTGGGGCGTGGGCAGTGGGAGGAGGAGGAGGAGGGGGTGGCGGTGGGAGGCGGAGGGATCAAGGATTGGGAGGGGCGGGAGGAGGTGGAGGCGGGAGGAGGGAGGAGGGGAGGAGGGGAGGCGGAAGGTGGGGAGGCGGAAGGAGGGAGGAGGGGAGGCGGGAGAAGGTGGAGGCAGGAGGAGGGAGGCGGAAGGAGGGAGGAGGGGAGGAGGGGAGGAAGGGAAGAGGGGTGGCGGGAGAAGGTGGAGGCGGGAGGAGGAGGAGGGGAGGAGGGGAGGAGGGGAGGCGGGAGGAGGGAGGAGGGAGGAGGGGAGGAGGGGAGGAGGGGAGGAGGGGAGGAAGGGAAGAGGGGTGGCGGGAGAAGGTGGAGGCGGGAGGAGGAGGGGAGGCGGGGAGGCGGGAGGAGGGGAAGGCGGAGGGTGGGGAGGGGTTGGACAGGAGGAGGAGGAGGCGGAGGGATGGAGGAGAAGAAAAAGGGAAACATAAATGGAGTGGGAGAAAATCGTGGGAGAGATGGAGAGGAAATTGTGGGAGAGATGGGGGAGAATTAAAACACATCCCATAATTAAAGGAAGCATAAATATGTACTAATAATAAAAATAAAATTTTAAATATATTAATTGTGTAAATATTTAATGAGTGCACTTTTCTTGTAATTATATTTTCAAATGTACTATAAAATGTAATTGTTCCAAAGAATTATTAGTTGAATACTTTCAACAATTGTAATTTGTTCATCGTATATTTTGATGATTTGAATTATTTCCAAAAAAGGAAAATGAATTTTTTTCTTAAAATATAAAAATAATTGTATGAATATAACATCAATTCTCAACGTTGATTATCAAATTTAGCTGCTAGAAAATTCATAAAGAAAGTTGCAAGTTTCCTCAACAATCCTATCATTTTTTGAATTTTAAAGTGAAATAAGAATGTTTCAATCTATTCCAATTGCAACCAACCATAATTTAATTTTTTTTATTCCATAAATGAGTCATTCCATTCTTATTTTCATTATTCCAATTCAAAAGAGTAGCAGGAGAGCCTTTGTCCACAATTACTACCGAGATTCATTGCCTTTATGGCATATTCTGGGCACACATGATCTTATCTTATGATGGATATAAAAACAAAGCATATAAAACACTAGTCCAAAACTCCAAATGATTAAATGATATGATAGTTGAACAAAAATTGAGAAATTAGAACTGTGATTTCTCAAGGACTCGTAAGCCAGTGTGTAGAATATAAATCAGTACGCAATCATCTTCGGGCTCTTTGTTTTGCCTTTGAGTCAAAATGGTGACGCTTCAACTTCTTCTTGCGCAAAACGTTTGTGGGAGCAGCACCCTCTCTGAACGGCATTCCCATGAGAGCCAGAAGTTTATGGGCTTCTTTATCTGTTGGAGCTGTTGTAGGAAATGCAAACATCCATTCCTCTTGGCTTGCCAAGCGCATCGTAACTGATTTCGGGGAACACGCTTTGCTCACGGAATCCAATGCTATAATTGCCATTTCCATCAAAGCTGTTGGGGCTCACACCTTGGAAATCCCTCGTCCTAGGAAGTCCTAAATTAATTAGCCGGTCGAGAAACGAGTACATCACCTGTCATAATCAATCACCAATGCTACACTGTAAGAGGCAATTAACTTGAAAAAAGCTGGCATAAATTTCATAGAAAAATACCCAGTTCATCAGTAAAACTTCCACTTGCACAGAAATATAGCAGTCATCCTTCACCTCGGTGAAGGATCATAGACATCAAATCCTAAAATAAAATAACTTCTGAGTTCTGATTCTATAAAATGGAATTCATAACACAGCATATTATAGGTCTTTTCTTATTAACTCTTTCCTAGTTTTCATTTTACTCTTTGTAGGTTGACATTCAAATTAACTTTTTCAAAAAATTATGTGCAAGTGTGTCCAATAGATACCTTAAATTTTGATAAATAAGTCAACAAAAGAAATAAGACTCTCAGTTCCAGATAAGGGAGTAATATCTAGGCTCTATTGAATGTTCAGAGTCTCATAGCCATCATACTTGCAGGTTTACAAGTCTAAAATGTCAATGTCTTCTAAATCAACAAAAGAGACGACAACTATCACCAAGACTGACCAAAAAGTTTCCTAAATAAATACAAAATTTAAAACATACTTTCAACTGAAATTCTAACCAATAATCCAATGACAGTTTTGGTTTCTTTTTGAATGAACTACAACTGTTCTAATGCAATAATTGATATTGAATTCTATTGATTTGTCACCAACTAATGTCTATATCGTATTCAAACTCTAAGCTATAAACTTTTCTGTCATCTTCAACTTTTCTTCTTCAACATCATCGCCGAACAGATTCAATAGTCCAGAATAGATATGAAATTCTACATTCATTTTGTGTTGGTCCGCACATAAGTTTTGCATAATGCAGTCCTCCCTTGCTTCACACTCTATTACTGTAATTTTAAGTTAAATATTGCACGAGATCTTGTTCATGCTAGTGTTAGCAGTTCAATGCATAACAATTTATCATGATACATATAACATATTCAAGCAGAGTTTAAAGAAATATTAAAATGTGATGTGAAGATCATCTCACATTCCCTCTGAGAGTGACAGCAATCCCAAGCGGTTGGTTTTCTCTGATCTTAAAAGTGGCAATTGCATTCTTTGCTCGTGTCTTTACAGGCCTCTGACCTGTAATAAGTGCCAAATCGTTCACTGCCGCGTCCAGACCCTTGGAGTTCTGTGCTGCATCTCCGATACCACAGTTTACTACAATCTTCTTAACTTTAGGAACCTATCCCAATTCCAACAACAATGTTAACCACGTAAAACAGAAAGCTTTGTTATTTGCAAGAAAAAAATTCCCACAAAATGTATGCAAAAAGAATGGATATATATATATATATATATATATATATATATATATATATATATATACGAGTTTGTCTGCCCACACACACACCCACATATATATTTGAATGACACCATAAATAATCACCACTCTTTCATAAATCATGGAATATATTCTTTTCTTACAATTCTACATTTGGACTTTTCTTTAGATTAGTTTCAAACAACCCATCGTAATTTCTCCTACCTAAGATTTCTCCAACCAAACTATCTATTTGCAATAAATATTTCTAACACGCTTCTCAAAATCCATTTTAAAAATATAACAAGCAATCATAGGTCTGAAATGACCTATAACATTTCCAACTTCATTGCAGAAGAAACTACTGTTAATAAAATTGCAATCACCTTGTTCCTATAAACATTAAAAGCTTACTCCATTTCAGAAAAATCCAAAACAGGCTGAAAACAAATTTCTAATCCACTTACTTTCTTTACTATAGTTTCTCAACAACCAAATAAAACAAACAAATAAAGTAGCTAAAGTAAAATTAGAAGAAAATGTGCTTCTCGTTGTCCTCTCTCTCCTCTAACTAAATTTTCAGGTTCTGTTTGAAACTCAGATCAAGCAAAATAAATGAAAAGAAAAACATATAACAAACAATTTAAAGAAAAAGAAAAGAACTTGATGAACAAAATCAATTTGATAATTTTAAATTATCTAATATATAATATAATGCTAAAAATTAGTTGAATAAGATTGTTGGAAAAAAGCTCTTACAACACATTTAGCTTTCCTTTCTTTCCCCTACTCAGTCTACTCTTTCCAATATCCGAACAAAGTATATAAAATACAAATAAATAAAGCTCAAAACGTGTTAGCAATCATGAAACTAAAAAGAGAAATGTCAAGTAAATCAAAAAAATTCCCTATATTCAAACTTTTATGCTCTTTGTAAAAGTAATAATCAAGGTTGAGCTATTTTACATGATATTTTTCCAATAAATCAACAGATTCACAAACCAAACGGAGTCTTGTCAAATTCCTCATCCTACATTTTCACAACAACCAAACAGAAAACAGCAATTCCAACAAAAATCAAGTAGCTACCTGGTGAACATTAGTGTAAGAGAATTCTTCTTTAAGCAGCGGAACAATCTTCTCGAGGTACGTCGTCTTCAGACGATTGGCCGTTTCCGCCTCAGATTTCTCGACCAAAACTATCCCCGTCGATGCCTTCACCGTAAATCGACCGCACCTAGGGTTCCGGTACGGCAACCGCACGGACTGAGTCTTTGAAACGGCAGGGAATTGGCTGTGAAAAGACGACGCCGAGGAGTGAAGAAGCGCGGGAGACGCCATTAAAGGGAGCTTTGTGGCTTTCTTCTCTTCCTTTTGTTGAAAGATAAAGCTTCTGTTAAAGGGGATTAGAATTTTTGGATAAGTAGTGGATAAATGGGATTGAAGTTGATGATAATTACGGAAATGGACAGTGTGATGGTTTTGGTGTAAATATTACGTGTTTCGGTGAATGTCCACGAAGTTAGATTCCAATTCCAATCAAATAACACAACCAGATGAGGTTGGGGCGTGTAACACCAGCAACATAGACGTATAAAAGAGTTGAATAGTCAAGGGTAAAACGGTAATCTTAAGGGTCACATATTGTCTCAAAAAATTATTTTAAATAATGTGTCGTTATTAAATTGGTAAATTATGTTTTTTTCGATTGACTATATTATTAAGATATAATTTTTTTGGTTTAGAATAACATATAATCGTCCACCACAGAGAGTGCTTCACACTAACAAATATGGCGCGTGGGAAAGATAGATTATCATAAAATTATATCGGCTGTTTGTAATGATCAATGTGATTTACAGGAAATGGAGAACCCTTAACCGGTCTCTCTCTATCATATAAATCTCTCTCCACAATTCCAACTTTCTCTCTCTAAAAGTATCTTCGAATCCTCTCTCTCCGTTTGGCTTCAGGATCGTGGTAAAAAAAATGCAAAGATCCAAAACCTAATCCTTCCTCTCTCAACACACATGCTGGTGAATTTCTCTCTATATTTTCTCCGATCTATAGGCGGTTCATCATGTTATCGCTAAACAAAACCCTAGTTTGTGACCTTGTTAGAATGTAACAGAAGCGGATAAACCTTAGATACGCGTTATGCCCATTCAATTTCGAGAGTTTTATTGTAATATTGACGATATATGCAGTTGATGATTCAAATTTTGCAGCTGTATTAGCACCAAATAGGGGTTTTGTTTTTTTTGTTCAGTATATGTATATCTGGTTTTTGTCTTGCTGTATTGGGGATTAGTTTGATAAGGCAAATGGATTGCTATTGAAGTTTTGATTGAGCTGGATCAGGGTATGGAATAGCTTAAATTCAGTCTTTAGATATAGTTGGGTTAGCATTCCTGAGATGCTGGATAATAGTGGTGGAAATTAGTATGCTAATCTATGTAGTTGCTATTCAAATCGTGTTGATTTAATTGAAATTGCTATGAGAGGGTAGTGATTTGGTCATAAATATGGTTCGAGATTAGATGGTTAGAGGTGCTATTATTGGTTGAGAGCCTGCATTGGTGATTAATCGGTGAGTGCAAGTTTATGGTAATTGTCAATTTCTTCTAGTACCGCAGAATGAGCTTAGAAATCGAAGATAAAAGTTTACATGGCAAGGCTTCTGAAGCATTTGATGGTTCTCAGAAGTAATTCGCTTACTTTTTTGCATCATAATTATTCTACAGTTTGTTGATTTCCTCCAAAAATAGTTGTAGCCAACAAAATTTATTATTCTTATGACTCAGGTTGTCTAAACTATCCTATACTAGAGAGTTTCTCTTATCCTTAAGTGAGTTGGAAATATGCAAAAAGTTTCCAAGAGGATTCGACCGATCAGTTCTAGGGTAAGAAGTCTATCAGCTTTCATTATGATAATATACAATCTTCACATCCAAAGTTTGTTAACCCATTACATTGAAGGCAATACTTTAATCCACTGTATTGTCTTGCACTATTGTGGTTGAATGATGCTTCAGATTTTTTATGCATAGCATGATTTTGTAACTTAAGTATTAGTTTGTTTAAATCAGTGAGTTTGAGGACACCTCACATGATATTCAAGAACGCCCAAGAATCCCTGGCGGTTTGCCATTGCAAGGTTTCAGACGTGGTGATCATGGCTCGTCGCCACCTACGAGGGGGGAGTCGGGTAATTACTCTAGGGGAATCTATGAAAGATGGGACAATCGTTCTTCTGGGTGGAGTGATAAAGACGGTGATTCTCAGTCTGATTGGGATTCAGGTTAGTTTATGCTGTAGTATACTGCTCTTGATATTTTCTGTAATAATAATTCAACCACCCTTGAACTAGTCTCTCGAAGTACATGTTTGTTTTTGTGTTATTCTATTCTGGCTCCATATTGTTCAAAATTACATAAAGGCCTGTTAGCTGGAGGCATTCTTTTATTTTAATGAATGTTCTTTCCGAGAATCTGTTGCAACATTTTCTTCAAGCACACTTATATTCCCACTGTATAGATATACTAAAATTGTGTGCCAATAAGTGTTTGTACGCATGTTTTGGGGACATTCTTTCTTAAATCAGCATCACTTTCACCTCTGACTCTAATCTTTCATGACTGGGTTTTTAGAATGGCTGTATTTTATACTTATTTTTTTACCATTACTTCATTTACTCTGCCCCTTTTGGGTTCCTTTATTTAATTCTTTGTTACCTTGTTACTGTATATTGTGGTATTGAATTCTTTCTTCTTCTATGTTTTGAAGAACTTAATCCTTGTTTTTGCTGAGATCCACCAAGCTGGATCCTTTTCTAATATAAAGAAAAGGAAAAAAGAAAACAAGCTTGAGCTTTCTCTGAGACAATATTATCAAGCATTCTCTGTTGTCCAATTATTCTTTCAGAGTCTGGTAGGCGTTATGGAAACCCTTCTCGACGGTCTTGGCAAAGTCCTGATCATGATGGGCTTCTTGGAAGTGGTTCTTTTCCAAGACCATCTGGATATGCAGCTGGGATGATGGCTCCAAAGGGTCGAGGTGACGATCAATACCAGCTCAAGAAGAGTAATGAGCCTTATCATCCTCCTCGTCCTTTTAAAGTTAGTTTTTCCTCCCTCCACCTCTTCTTATTTCTTATGGTGATCTTAGTTTTATTGTTGGATCTTCATAATACTAATTTAAATAACAATGGGTAAAAACATTAAACCTCAATGAATGTTAAATTAGTAAATCTGAATTAAGACTCCGCAATTATATCTATGTTTTAATCTGTTCAGGCAGTACCTCACTCTCGGAGAGAAATTAATGACTCACTAAATGATGAAACATTTGGTTCTTCTGAGTGTACAAGTGACGATAGAGCAGAAGAGGAAAGAAAAAGAAGAGGTAATATCTCCTTTATTTCAACCCTTATTTGTCTTGTTCAATCATTACACTGACAGTTTTGCAGATTCTTTTTGTTTGTTGTATGGATGATCTGCAGTCAACTAAACTTGATTCTAACTTCTTTCTTCGCAGCTTCCTTTGAGTTGATGAGGAAAGAGCAACAGAAAGTGCTTCAAGATAAGCAGAAACTGCATGTACATAAGCGTAAAGATGACCTTTTCTCAGATGATATTGCATTGCTGGAGGAAACCAAAGAGGGGAGTGATTTGGAGCGAAGTAATGAATTGAATGAATTTGGGGGTCAACCTGTTTCAAATAATGATTCTGGCAATTCTTCTTTTCCTTCCCAAACTTCCGCACCCAGACCACTTGTACCCCCTGGTTTTGGAAGCACAATTTTGGAGAAGAATTCTGGTCCAAAATCTCTTGCTTATACTCATGAAAAAGAGGTAATTGTCTTCCCTGTTTTTGATGCTATGAACTACAACTAGCTCACCACGGAAACATTTTTCTCCCAAACTATTTCTTGTAACCATCGACTGTCTAAACCTAAGAAGCAAGAATTCGGGTTCACCATCCGGGGGTTCGGTAATTTGGTAAATCTCAAAAAATGGAGATTCAGAGAATCATCACATTTAAAAATTTGATCAATTTCTTTATATACATATAAATATAAATATATCTATATAAACAATATTTCATGATAAAATGTAAAAACTGTCAAGTAAAACAAAGATTTTATATATTAATACTATATAGGAATTTAGTAAATATATAGCATTAGGATACAGAACATTATATTAATTAGTATAGTATGTACTGCTACTTTTTTATTCTCTCTCTTTTCTATTAAATAATTTCTTTAGGCTAAAGAAGCTAGATTCTCTTTTCTATTATACTTCCTCCGTTCAAAAATATATGAGCATTTTCTTTCACATTTTGTACATCATTGTGCTCTTATGTTTTGGAACCGAGGGAGTACTTTTATCTCAAGAAGCTAGATTCAACCGAAAAGACTAAGGATAACTTACTTGAGGTAACAGTAACTAACATTAGTAACATATTAGTCTATATAATTTTTTAGTTCAATTGACATGAATGGCTATCAGAGAATCTACTTTTTCTTATTGATTAGAGTCCTTTTGTTGACCCCTTCTTCTCGTTGGATTCAAAGTTTGCTGAACTGCGAATTTCAGGCCCAAATATGATTCTCTCAAATTTTTGACCTTGATCCAGGTCTATTGGGCACATATGTACTTGTAGCATCAGATTATGTTCTCTGGACTACGTCACTCCCATTGTCTTTTTGGTCTCTCTTTTTTTTTTTTATATATTTTTGTCCTTTGCTTTAGATGAAGCTTTTCTTTCTTATGCTTGTGTTTTGGAGCTTTCACACTCATTTTTCATGTTTAGTTCAAAATTATACAATGTTCACGATCTTCTGACCTTTAACTCCAATTATTTCTTATGACATAAACTTAGTCTTGCTCCTTTTTGCGTATACAGATTGGCAAACATGAACTTGAGGAAAAGATTTTTCCTGCCAAAGCTAAACCAGTGCAAAATGGGATTCTCAATAATCAAGAAGAGAGACAGCGTGCAGATGAGAGTACTCATGCAGCATTTGCTACCAAGGGTGAAATGATAGTGAATCCATTATCTGGTTTAGAAGTTACTAATAAGAAGCTTGGCTGGGATGATCATCTATACGGTAGTTCTAGTCTTATGAAATCCTGTGTAGCTACGGATAATGGTGATACCATTCAAATACCTACCAAGAAGATGACAAGGGATACCATTGATAGCGACTCCAATCAGGAGAATTCAACGTCACTCCTGAATAAGCTTTTTGGTAGTTCTTTAACAGTAAACACTTCCTCAAATTTCAGAGAGGTAATTTAGTTTTCTGTGCCTTTCTGGTTAAGCCCCTCTTGCTCGCTCTCTTTTTTGCTAATTTTAACGTAAAACTACTAGATGAAGCATTCTCATGACTTCAGTTATTTTCAAATACTACATATAAATGTGTAAATTTCTTTTGTTTGTATGTGTGCCCATTACTAAATTGAATGCAAGTACTTTAATCTTGTCAAATTCTAATTGTTAAAATGCAAGTCATCTAATTCAAAATGATTTATTGAAAGATTATAATTATTTTTTCTTACAAAATATTTTATGGATCCACGGGAAGTGCCTCGGACCCATAAAATATCTTTCTTGTCACATGCTATTTCTGTCTCGTACTATTTTTGTGGCTAACAAGGCTTGTTTGTCCCTTATTTCCATCACCCTTCCCTTGTCCTACATCAATAACTAAGCATGACTATGTAGTTTTTTAAAATTCGTAAACATTGAAAGTAGTTATAAATCATATGTATTTTATTAAGTCATAGTTTTCTACATATATCTAAAATCATAATGCAATTTATTGATTTTAAAAATAATCAATTTGACATAAAAAACCAATGGAAGACATTCTCTTCCTGGAACACAGGGATTATATAATATGAAAATTTAATGGTTGTTGCAGGTCAATGTAGTCTGGAAAATTTAATGGTTGTAGGTCAATGTAGTCTGGAAGAAGGTTTTGCAAATGTACTGAACCATCTTAGTTTTCCTTTCTTTACTTATTTTCTGAATGCCAATTGTATTGTACTGGAGCTTTCTTAGTTATATTACTTTTCCATTAAGTAAAATGTTCTATACTGTATTGATCTATGTGTTTTTGAAGCTAAAGTTGGAGCAACTGGTACTTCAATCATATGCTATTTGCGAAGTTCTTAACATGTAGAATCTGACACCTTTTGTCGTTTTGTGCTTTTCCAATAGCCTCATGATAGTAAACCTGGTGTCACGTGCAGCCCCAACACTGTTCAGTCTTCCAAATTTGCTCATTTGTTTTTTGAAGACGGTACATATCACTGAACACTATTAGGCTCCAGAATCATACTTTAGTTGTACTTCGATTAATTTAATATCCTTATTCAAGTTGTCCTTTCTTCAATGTTCAAGCAGGAAAGAAACCCACAGACAATCTATCATCAGTTGTGCCAAGTGACTTGGTTTCATTGATTGTGGGTGGTGAGAAAGTTGGGGTACAAGCATCAGATGTGAAATCTACCCAATACATTCCACCAGAATTTACTCGTCAGAGTTCTGAACTTACCAGCAGACTTGCATCTACCATATCCTCAGCAGCAACTGGGATCTCTGAGCAGTTACACAATAATAATAATAAAGTGGAGGCAGTTCCTGCAGTCCTTACATGTGAAGACCTTGAACAGAAGATTTTATCTGAATATAGTGGGAGCAGTTCAACTTTCCTGCCACCTGTACAAGATAGTAGTGTTTCTGGTGCTGAGATGGTGGTACCAAAAGCCAGTGTCGACAATCATGCATCTCTGCACCTCCTTTCATTGTTACAGAAGGGAACTGACCTGAAAGATATGATCCCACCCCCCAATGTAGAGATTGGATCCTCCGACAATTTACTTGCTCCTGAAGTAGATAATATTGGTACTGCACTTGACAAGTCCGGACAGGCAGAAACAGAAAATCTTCAAAATACGGGGAAGAATATTACCCTTGAAACACTTTTTGGAACTGCTTTCATGAAGGAGCTGCAGTCGGTTGAAGCACCTGTTTCTGTGCACAGGAGCTTAGTTGGGTCTGCAAGAACTGATGTTTTTGAGCCTCATGGTTTATCTTTTCCAATGATAGATGATGGCCCCATTCCTTCTACAATTGATGAAATAGGGTCCAACAGGAGAAATTATGAAAACAATGTTTTGGCATCAAATTCAAAACAGCAAACTAAGTTAGAGAAAGTTGAAAATTGGTTAGGATTTGAGGATCCTCAAATAGAAGTGGGATTTCCAAAGTTTCAAAGTGAAGGAAGGCTTAAACATGGGTTTGAGGGGGCAGTTGAAATTCAGCTGCCTGAAGAGGAGAGCTTGATTACTGTTGGCGATCCTCTGAACCCTAGTAACTTGATATATATGCCTGCTGTGAATTCCAATAAAGGTGAATTTTTATCCTCAAACACATCAATTGACGTTGCAGAGAAACTGGCAGCTCTTAATGCTGGTTACAAAGATGAACGGTCTATCAGAGTGCAGGAAGGTCCTCATTTTGTTCGTGGTCCTTATGACCTGATGGAATCTGAAAGACAATATCACAATCTTCATGCCAAAGCATCTCCTCCACAATTCCATTCCCCAAACATGAGCCATGGGAGGTCATTTTTCCATCCAATAGATTCTCATCCTACCCACATTACTTCCCAGATGAAGTTTAGGGATCCAGAGAGTATCAAGCATGATGGTCGGACCAATAATCAATTCCCTGGAAATATGCTTCGCCCGCCTTTCCATCACCCCAACACTGGGCCAACAGGTTTTGATCTTCCTGCTCATCATCAAATGCTGCAGCAGTTGCAACTGCCAGGCAGTTTTCCTCCACCAAACCTACTACATGAATTTCCAAGAGGTGGACCAGTACCTCCTCATCCTGGCAACCAGCCAACTGCTTTTATGCAGGAACCAAACTCAATGCAAGGATTCCCTTTCAGTCAACGACAGCTGAATATTAATGGCCTTGGGATGCCACTGCCTGGTAAAGTCCAACTGCTCAAGTGTCTTATTTGCCTCTTCCTTTGCACTATTCTTTGCGAATTATTAGCAGAACCTTTTAGCTACCTCGGTTAGAGTCCTACTTTTTTTTGTTTATTATTTTTCTGAATATTAAGGTATGCATTCAACAAATTTGGGCACACATTAAATAACTTTTCCCAGTAATAAACTTTACTCTTTGAAGTATAATTTAAAAGAAATCATCCAAAAGAAGTTCTGCCCAATGTAAACCTTAATATTTAAAATATAAATAAATCAACAAAAAAGTAGAACTCCCATTTCTAGACTGAGTGAGTATGATTCTGCACCTAGTCCACGTCTTAATTGGTCTTACACTTGCACGCCTATGGATTAAACTTCTGTAAATTCAATTAGGAATAATATTCCTTGATTGACTCCATGTTTCGAGTGGTAAGTGTAGGTTGACATTAAAGACTTGAACCCTCACCCTGTGGGCTTGTTTATTGTGTTTCTTGGTGCTCTGTGGTTTAGGGGTGGCAATTTCTACCCCACAACATGATGCGATTAAGGCACAAGAGGGTTTGGGTTTAGTATAAAAGGTTTGGTCGTAAACAGTTCAAGACTTTCTACAAAATGGTTTCATGACGTGCCTAGCCCGTTTCATACAATTTTTTACCTGTTTAATTATGATGATATCTAAATAATTAATATATGAATATGACATGTCAATATGAATTATCGTGGATGAAATAGACCATGAGGGTTCACCTCATTCTATGGAAAATGACCGTCTCGGAGGATGAGATTCTCAGGGGATATAGAAAGATAAAATCTCTGTATCTGTATTAATTTATTTACGTTTGTGTCTTGCTATTTGTGTAACAACACCTGTTTTTTAAATGGATTGATGGGGGTTAATAAACATGTCATGGTTGAGGGTCTTGATACGTTTAGTTAAATGAGTCCTGTTAGTGGGAGATGTTTAGGTTGAATATCTTTGACCTAACATGACATGAATTTACTTAATGACATGGTTGCCAGCCTTACTATGGTTGACTTCTCTTTATTTTTATCCCCCTGGCCTTTTGTTTTGTATTCGTCTATCAGAGCCAATTTGTCTAATTGATATGAAGTAGTTCTTACCTTAAAAGAATGAACTTGGTTATAATTTGTGCTGCCTGCTCGAACTTGACAATTTAACTTAATGGTATCTAAATGAAAAGTTATATGCTTCTATTTATAAAGTAACTATCTATACATAGATTGGATTTACTATGTTGTTTGCTCTGTACAATGCACCCTTGCGCTTAACGTTATTTTTTATTGCTTTTGTTTCCTCAGCTCCCGATGTTAGTGGCGGAAGCAATCATCCGGAGGCACTCCAAAGGCTTATCGGTATGGAACTCAGAGCGAATCCAAAACAAGTGCACCCTTTTGGTGTTAATAATCAAGGAATTTATAATCACGAGCTAGACATGGGTTTTCGATATAGATAGATTTTTTAAGCAGTTGTACATGGCAAGTTACCTTATTTGTTTGCGGATCACAACTCCCAACACTCATTTTGTTTAATGCGTGTGGGGTGGAGATGGTGTAATTTTAAGGATTTCATCTGGAACTAACACCTAGTTGGGATTTTAGTCTTTCCTTTATGCCAAGTCTTCTAACCAAATGAAAATAAAATAAAAAAGTGAAAAAAAGGTTAGTCTTTTTTATTTTTTTATAAATTATAGTTTCGGGTTCGTATGTCAGTAATGTAACTTCAATTACTTGTTTTCTTCCTTGATTGTTGTATATTTTCGAGTAAAATGATACTTAATTTGTGTCAAAATGATTTTAACAGTGCAAGCTTTAAGAAGTTGCTTTGTTCAACTCCCCTCTTCAGAACTTTCTTTGTATGGCTGTAAATTGTGACCATCATACTTTCACTTGTGTATCTTATTTTGGTCATTTTTCCCCTAAGAAGAACGAAATATATTAACTCTGTTCCTAAAAGATTGTGGTTTAAAATTTTGGCACATTAAGAAAGTATCATTTATCAAGTAAAATTTGTTTTAAATTCCATCATTACCCCTTTATGGGAAATTGAAAACTATTAATACAAGGGAGATAATTTTTTGGGACCATGAGAGAAGGTAGGGGTAATATAGAAAAATAAATAATTTATTCTCCTTGAAAGTTATAAACGACAAATTTTTTGGAACAAATTTTTTCTTATAAAACAACAATCTTTTAGAAACGGATGGAGTATTTACAGCCACTTGTTTGTGTGCGTCTGCATGCAATATTGAACAAGGACCATATATTCCCCATATATGATATTTTAGAGTTGTGCAAGAGAATTAAAAAAATAATTATATAACATTAAATTTAATATTATTTGTCCACGACATGTGACTAGTTGCCCTTTTCAAAAATTTATTTATTTCGGAAATAAAAATAATAACTTGAACATTTAATAAAAGAAGCTCATTTTTTTATATACACAAGTACATCAAATAGCATACTAGCTACCAACTCTCCATATACATACATACATATAATCCCAAAAACATGCCATACAGCATATTCATATACATTCGATAAACTCTACATTACGATAACAGAAAATGACTCAAAAAAGCACTAAACTTCATAATCTCTCTTGAAAATCACTCAAAAAACAGTATCCCTTTTGTACATATACATATACATATACACACCCACAGCAAAGGAGGAAGATCTACCAACTGAGAATCCCTTGGAAGCTGGCACACTCGTATCTAACCACTATCAGATGTAGGTGGTTAGATGAGGAAGAAGCAAAGATTTCCTGTTTACCCTGCGGTTGTAACAAAATGAGAGGGAACCTTATGTAAGCTAAAATATGTTGATTATATACAGACCTGTCTAAGTTTCTACGCAGACTGAATTGCATCTCCGCGCTTATCAGCATGAACATCAATGAAATGGCTACCAGGTTTAATTTTCTCAGTATCCACATCATACGACGAGATTAAGTTTCTCTGCATCAATCATCAAGAAGAAAGAGAATGAGTAACAGCATGACGGGGAAATGTTATCTTAGTCTGCACCAAGGGCGATCTAGTCATTTACCAAAGGCAGGAATTGCACCTCAGAAAAATGATTTTTTCGTTAGCATTCTATATAACATTTTAGCATTTATAGTCTCAAGATGCATTAGCTTAGAAGCTTGACCCCTGATCATAGAAAAGTTATCATTATAACTTTTCCCAATTACCAAAAGTATTAGAATCTCAAATCTTGCTCCCCTTCAAGTGAAGACCTGACTATGCCCTTTTACAAAGTAGGGCAATGCTACAGCCAACAAGTCTACAGCATAATAGGGTAAGTAATATTATTCTTATTTGTCAAATAAAAGTAAAGCATTACAAGAGAAATTTGAAGGTGTAAGACCTTTCTGACCAATTTAAGTTTCATCAGATACGACCAGTTTCCATTATTCTATCAAACATAATTTATTTTGCCAATCAGACCAACTGTTTTAGGTTCTTAGATTATTAGTCAAAGAGTGTCTAATGAAAAAAAAAGTTCTGTCCACTGTTGAGAGAAACACGTGCGGATGATATGGAAAGACGACTTACATGATCTTCAAATTCAGGGCTTGTCAAATTTACAGCGAGGTTCTTCATCAACAACAACACCTAAATAAAATAAGAACCAGACAGAATCCCACACATAAATTATCAGGTTAAAGCAATTTAATAAAATAAGTAACACAATATATTGAATTGTGGGTTGACCTCATGTACAGAGTGTCAGTAAAGTAGTGAACAGATACATTCAGATTTGTATACATAAGCCTCTTTCCACAAGGATATAAAAGGAGGGACAAAGGGCTTTGAAAACTAAATAGTACACAAATAAGTTGAAAACAGTGAGCAGTATTTCAGTTCTTCAAACTGAGAAAGAATTTAGTGAACATGACTCAACATGCAAAAAAAATTACCTAAAGTTCCCCAAACAATACAAAAAGAGTAATTATTTACACACTTGGAATCTGACATACCGTCTCAACATTTATTGGGTCCATCATCTTTAATTTATGCAGGTGACCACTTGCATTGGAATCGAAGACACTACCAATGAAGCTGTACACTTGAGCAAAGTCCGGCATAACTGTAGGTAACATAATATAAATGTGTAAGAAGAAGAATAGGCAGTCAAAAATTGTTTAATGCTTTTGGAACACAGCTGCAAAGATTAAGAAGGTACTGAGTTACTGACCTTTCATTGGCTTGCTTTGATTTACTCCTTGATTTGTTGTTTCACTAGTAGACCACATCCTTGGAGTGTTACTATTGCTACTATATCTACAGTTATGCGCCTCGGCTGATCCTGATAACCCCACATCATCTACAGAACATAATAAATATATGTTTGGCAGGATGAACCGACTGATTAATTGAAAGAGGATAAAAGATAGCAAGAACAAACCTTTGACATGTGATGCATTAACTGGTGGCAGAGTATTGTTGGTCCAAGAAGACATAGCTGAACTGCTGATGGCGTTCCTGGGCACTGACAACGAATCTGGAGTGATAACAAATCCAGGCATAGCGGCTGAAGACTGCATCGGTCCTGTAACTTGGGATACAGCAGAGGCAGACCAGTGAATGGGTGTAAGCTTTCTTTGTGCTCATTAAGAAAACATATAAAGCAGAAATCAGAGACATATAGATGAGACAACAACCATTTTTAGGAGCTTTTTGTGGGTATGGATGAGCTGCTTTCCTCTTTGGACGAGGGGGAGGGACATGTTCACTTGTCCCATTCTTTTGCACCTTCAGAAAATACTTCTGTGCATGGCTGCGTATCTGCAAAGATTACCTTTTAATATGTGGCATATAGATGAAACATACAAGCATATTGATGAACACGTGCAGTAGACCACTTGCCACAGAATGCTTGCCTAGAAATTAAGAGCCAGAGAGCTTTAAAACTCGGGGCAGGCCAAAGTAAGTATTTGAGTTCCTCAATCATGCTATCATTCCCTTCATGGGAATTGATAAATTGATGGTTCCACAAGGCTCTCCTCACATGAATAGTAAATAGGGCCCACATTCATGTGAGTAAAGTCTTGTGGAAATAACAATTCCCTTCGTATATGAGAATTGCTGTCCTAAAACAGCCAACCACTTGGGGGAAAACTAGGTTGGAGGTTTTCATTAATTTATGCAATACATAGTATATTAAGACATTAAAAAACACATTTAGGAATAATATTTTATACAAACATAGTTTTTTCTAAATTATTCTTTACTATCTTTACTGCAATTTTAAACAGAGAAATATGATATTATTTTTATCTCTAAATTTGTCTACAGCATTCCTTAAACTCTATGATACAAAAATAGTTTTGAAGTCCTCGAGACTGGAATGGGTCTGGAGGGAGTATTTTGTTTTTGAATCTTCACGTCATATTTATAAATTCTTATTTAAAATATATGTTGAGCAATTTAATATGATCTAAGGTCGACCATGACCACTGCTTCTATATTGGTGTGAAACAATAAGGACATAAATTCGACAAGTTATAAATATACCATTTTCATTTTTGACAAATTTTTTTATCAAATGAGTTTGTGATTTCTGTGACACAACAAATATGCAATTATTCAAATTATAGTCTTAGAAAGCTCAAAGGGAGTTTTAGGTAGTGTTCTAAAAATCCCGCCTAGGTCCGATTAATCCCTGCCCAAGTGCTAGGAGGTCCTCTACCGCCTTTATTTAGTTTGGCGCCTAGGCCCTGGAAAGGCGCCTAGGCCCTGGAAAGGCGCCTAGGCCCTGGAAAGGCGCCTAGGACCCCGCGTAGGCAAAATCAAACCTCTATTTTGAAGCTCTACAATAGCTAAATGAATCTGTTTTAAGTTTTTTTTTGGTAATGTATCCTATATATCTTGTACAGTATAACAAGTATATACAATAGAAAAATAAATAAATGAGATCGATTATGAAAACACCTAGACGGACTAGGAAAACGCTTAGGGGACCGCCTAGGCTCTAGGCGCCCCCTACGCCGCCTAGGTCCCCCTAACAATTTTTAGAACAATGGTTTCAAGACTATCTCAAATGAGCTTGCACGGAAGAGTTCCAAAGGCATTTAGAGCCTACATACAGTCATGAAGGTCTTCAAAATGTTACTTATATTTTGTTGCTTGGAGGGTCGAAAGACAAACATCATGGCTTTGGACACGGAGTCTTAAAATAGAACCACAGAGCTCTACCAAGATGAAGATACAACTAAAAAAGAATCATAGCAACAAAATCATTTGTTTTCTTTCACTTCTCAAGAAAAATAGCCGATTTAGTCTCACTGGCAAGAGCAAGCATTACCTGGATAACTGTCTTCGACCCAACAAATGCTTCTATCTTCTTCCAGTCTCGATCAAAGCTGAAAAATCATCAAACAGAAAAGAGGAACATCGTCACAACACAGTTTTCACTCCACTAAACAAAATTATAACACTATTAACTAAACCCACAAACCATAATGTGTCCCTCGGTGACTGGCCTTGTGCGAATTTAAAATCACATAGAATACATTTCATGAATAAGTTTCAATGACATTGAATGATTTGAATCCCATAGAAGCATAATACTACTATACAACAAATTCAGGAAGGAAAAAAAAAGACAACTTTTAGCACTTTATCAAACCCACCAATCTCATTGTCTCAAACACATCAAAACACCAACATTTCATTAAATTTGATTAGACCAAAAGATGTTATTAAATCTTCTTCACATATTACAATAATTAGAGCTATCCCAAAGAGAAATTGCACATAAAACTGTAAATTTATCATATATTATAAACAAATTTGCCATCACACTAGGGAAAAAAAATAAAAACTTCATGATTGAAACAGTGAGTAATTCACATTCAAAAAAGAAACAGTGAGCAATTCTGTAAAGCAGTAACTTTGAATCTTTAAATTCCACGAACAGAAAATAAAACCCTTATCTCAACTAATTAAATTCCAACTAAAACAAATTACTTGATTCAACTGAAATCCCCAATAAATCTAAGTTCAAAATTTTCCCTTTTCTTTCCAAACCACTTTCAAGTAAAATTCTGAAAAAAAAAACTTAAGAGAGAGAGAGAAATACCTAATAAATCTAAGTTCAAAATTTTCCCTTTTCTTACCAAACCACTTTCAAGAAAAATTCAGAAGGAAAAAAAACTCAAGAGAGAGAAAAATACAGATGGAGAGCTTCAATAAACTTGTCATGTTCTTGGTCAGTCCAGGTCTCTCTAGACTTGGTGATAGTGTAAGGCTTTCGGACCTTCTTGTCACTCGGATCCTCCGACCCGAAATTCATGCTTGAATCATCAGCTGAAGTAGAAATAACAGCTACTGAATCTGTTGTTGAGGAGAGAGAATTGGAACCCAAAAAAGCACCCATTTTCATTGGGTTAAAGAAATCTTTAGCCGGTGGGTTTGAATACAAAGACACCATATATATTTTTATGAACAGAACAAAATTGAAAACTGAAAATTATGATTTCTTTCCTTTCGAATTTGTTGCTGTTTATTTTGATATTCTGGGTTCTTTGGTAGGACAAATATGGTGGGAAAATGGGGTAGTGCTGCTTAGTATAACGGACTTATATTAAGAAAATATACATTTATACAGAAAGAAAGATGTGGAAGAGAGAGGAAGGTGAGGTGAAGATGACAGTGGTGCTACTAGGCAGACTAGTATTATGTGAATTATTATTAGTCTTACACGTGGTAGATGGTTAGTGATTTGTTTGTTGGGCAAAGGTCCAAAATATCCCTAACATTTTCTCCGATGTCTCACTTATACCCTGAATTATTATTTTTTTCAAAAGTATGCTTAACGTTATAAAACTCAGCTCAATTATGCCTCTCCCGTTAAGAGCAGATCATTTGTCCCCATTTTTCCTGTCCCTCTTGTGTCACCCACTTAAATTTTGACATCTAATCTCTTACTTAACACCAATTAACTCTAAATTTAAATAAAAGGTCAGATATCAAAATTAAATAAAATATCACATGTCAAAATTTAAGTGGAGGAACAAAGGAGGACAGAATCTGCTCTCCCTCTCGTTAACAGACATGCCAACTAAACAAACAGATGTTAAATTATTTTTTATGCGACTGACATGTGTCAAGAATAAAAATTAATAAAAAAAACGTTTTTCTTTTTTCTTTCTCTTTTCTCTCTCTTATCTCCTTCCTCCATTTTATTCACTTCCCAAATGATTTCGTCATCCAAAGCCAAACATCACCCAAATACAATGAAATTGTCCTTGTATGATCATGCTCTGTTTTTTATAAAAACAGAGGACAAAAAGCATTTTGTAGCACAGAGTGTATATATATACAGATAATGATGAATGAAAGGAGGGAGAAGTATTGTAGCTCTAAAGCTTCAAAATCTGCTATTGCTGTTGATATTTCAAATTCTCAAAAATCAGCACACTAAAAAAACCAAAATGATGTAGCAATTTGCAAGTGCAAACATAGCAAAACCCTTCGTTTATGCTTGTGTGTGCAGTTTACATACATATAGATCTAAACCCCAAATCATCAAACCAACCCAAATATAAAACATCCGATTATAAACCTCAGGTGGATCAATAATCATACTCCAAAAGAACAAACACCAAAAATGCATTTGATAATTGAAATCGCACACAAATCTCAAACCCTAAATTAATTAACCAAAATTCTCACATAAATCCATCATTAGAACATATTCACTTTAACAACAAAACTTGAAAAGAACATCAGATCCACATGCATATTAAATGGAAGATGTATAACAATAGCTTATAACAGATGAGAGTTAGGAAAATGAAGAAAAACAAGAGGCCGAAATTTCCCCTGAGAAGATCGCTGATGGGAGAGTAGAGGAGGGGACGACAGTGGTGAGAATCATCTGGGCGGCCAGAATATCTTACACCTTGCTGAAGTCACCAATTATTTCTACGATTGAATTTCTTTTTAAGTCGTAATTACTTCATTTTTCATCCAAAGATGACTCAAGTAATTTTATTTTATTTTTGCAAATTAAAAAATTTATAGTAGATAAGAGAGTATCAAATAAATTTAATAATGGACTCTACATTTAGTATCAAATAGTATGTATATTTGCCAATAAATTAGTCTTCATATAATATTTTAATGTACTTAAATAATCACACAATTTTATTATTATTGAACTTAAATCATCTTTTATAGAACAAAATAAATATTAAATATGATTATTATTTATTATAATCGTTTTATAGTTTGTTATCGATTAGTCTTAGTATATTTAAATTCTTCATGTTGTTTCAAAAAATTGCCAAAAATGAAATCCACAAAAAAAAAACTCACATGACTCATTGCTCTTTCTCCTTTTATAATTTTTTAAAATCAATTAAAATTATTTTCAAGTTCAAAGTTGATTTGATTTATTTAATTTTAAAATAATAAATTTTGTTATTACTAATTCTTTTTAGACAATTTTAAATTTAAATAATTATATAGTTTAAAATTAAATAAATTTTGTATCAAAATTTTTAATTAAATTATTCTTAATGAAATTATTATAGATTATTTCCTTTAAAGAGACCTATCACAACACTTTAACGTCGTAGGACATGTTTGTCGGAACAATGTGATGCAATGAGGAATTACTTTTACTAGTAATTTTTTTTGATAAAAGTAATCTTAAAAAGAAAAAAAATAATGTTTCATTTTTCAATTACAAATGTATTTATAAGCAAAATTAGGCACAAATTTGTAAACAAACTTGTGATAAAAACTTTCCTTCTTATTGTTAAATAAAAATTACTTGAAATATTCATTTTTTTAGACCATCACAGTATCAAAAGTACAATTTTTTTATATATAAAAAAAATCATATGAAAAAAATAATATTTTTACACGAAAAAAAATAATTTTTTTACACAAATCTATTACATAAATGTGAAACTTACTCACTATTTATGTGAGATAAATTATGTAAAAATATAAATTTTTATTTTATATTTCTTTCAAAATTATTCAAACGGTCGCCAAAAGCTAAAAAACAAAATAAAAAGTGATTTTATGTTTATGAATTTTGGACGGAAAAGAAAAGAAGTTGAGCTAGAATAAAACCTATAATAATTTTGGCAAACGAAAAATCATTCAAAATTTTAAAATAATAATTTCATAATTAATGTAACTTTTAGATAGTCTATAAAATCCTCCATAATTTTATCAATAAAATTCATATCAAATTTAAACTTGAAATAGAAAGGCAAAATTAGTCTTATATTTTGGAGCGCACGAGGAATAGGGTAATAATGTTTGTCAAACCAGGGGAAATTTCCCACCAACAACAAACAGCATACATACATCATCAATGTTAACCACAAAATTAGACCAACTCACAAACCACATACAACCAACCACCAAGTGACCACCGACCAGCCCGCCCGCCCGCCCTTGACATGATGAGTACAAAATTGAAAGCTTTGCAAACTTAAGAAATCATAAAATAAAAAACCTCGAGGTAAAGAAAGAAATAGGCAGGCAGGCAGGCAGGCAGCCTTAATTTTTCCCAATCTAATCAAGCCAACGAGTAACCCTGTCATCCTCTCCTACAGTTGCGAGAATTTCAATGCGCACGTCCAAGCCAGCCTGCAATTTTCATTCATGCACAGAGATTTAGATACATACATATAACATATGAATCCCTCCCTCTATTTATATGGATGCAAGTAAAACAGTCGGTCGTCAACTAACAAACAAACAAACATGAAAAGACATCAGTTAACAATAACAAAAACGTAAAAAGATATCAAAATCAAATAAATTATATCAAAACGTAATGACAAAAGATGTAGTAGAGTGCAAATGGGGACCAAGTAAGTAGTAGTTGGAGTCCTCAACTGGAGGAATTGTTATTAGTTTATTTTGGGTAATCATCTGTGAGTATTACCCAGCAGAAATAGTTGATATTAAAGTACTTAAAACACAGCAGCAGTAAGGCGGAAATTGTACTCTGTTTGCCCATGTTTTTTGGTTCAACATGCAACTAAGGAATTCAACAACATTTTCATATTGTTTTTGGTATAAATCACTTTTTCTCTACCCAGTTTACGTCTATTCCAAGTAGTCCAGTCCTTAAACTCGCACACAAACACTATTTGACGGAATTGAATCTCATATTTCATTGTTCATCATTTATCGACAAAAAAAATCTTACAAAACTGAAATTATACCACTTAGATCTGATTATTAGCAACTATAACTGTTTGGGCTTTTGTATTGATTATATTTTGCATTTATTCTAATCAACAAATTGATCAGATGGTTGAATCTTTTGTTAAGTTCTAGCTATGTGGGTGAAAACTTGCCGAACTGGGATTTTTTCCCTTTCTGAGAGACCCATTTGATTGTTGTTGAAAAGGGTGATATGAATTCTACTTAATCAAGTGCCCTAAACAAAAAAGCTATAGCAGATTTGAGTAGTTTATTGTCCTATTCTTAAATTTTTCTTTCCACTTTACACAATTTTATGCTATAACAGTGACAAAAATGGCTCTCTATTACACTGATAGTGCCCATAGTTGTCACTAATATACTTAGTTTGAGCCACTAGTTCTTCACTAGCTTGTTTACTCTATATAGGTGCATCTAAGCTCAGGCTAGGTGTACTTAAAATTTTCAGAAATTTCAAACACTCTAATTGTTCTAGACTAATTCTTTTCACCACCAAAATTAACACTCAAGCTCATTTACTCCAATTGGTCTAGTGTTTGACACTAGATCAATCCATCGATTGAACTCTGAAACTTAATAATCCTGAGTTTCAATTTCTTTTCTCTAAACAATTCACCAACATGGCTGGACCTTCACATTCAAACTCCAACCAAATGCTACAACAAGACTTTCTCAAGTTTGAGAGAGTACACTAGTGAGAAACTGCAGAACATTGATGTTAAAATGGATTCCTTCATGGATAGAATTACCAAGATGATTCAATCTAAGGGTTTCAATCATGGGAATGACTTCTCTAATCCCTATCACATGAGGAGAGCACAAGAAGAAAAGGATGATAATAGTAATGGTGACTATAATAATGTAGACACTAGGACCAGCCTAAGGAGGAAATATAAACCTAGGAGGAGGCATGAGGAAAGAGATCTTGACTTGAGACATTTGAAATTGTCATTTCCAGCTTTTGAAAAGAGAGATGATGGTGTTAGATGGGTATTTGATTGTGAGGAATACTTTGACATTAACCAATTGAAGGAGCAGAGAATGGTACCTATTGCTGCCATGCATCTACATGAGAGTACCTAAATGCTGGTACAAGGCTTACTGCAGTGGTAAAAGAGCCATCTCTTGGGAAGAATTCTTAAGGGACTCCATTCTTAGGTTCATCGAAGAGGGGCGGAACAATGTGTTTGAGCAATTTAAATTGCTCAAGCAAACTGCTACTGTGAACCAGTACTATGATGAGTATGAAAGGTGCAGGGGATTGATATTGTGTCAAATTCCACAACTCACTGAAAAAATACTTTGTGAAAAATTTCATTGGATACATGGAGAAAATAAAAAGATGGTGAAAATGCATAGGCCTGTCATCCTATCTTTGGCCTTCAAGTTAGCAAAATAACATGAAACCCCAATACCTAAGCCTTACACTTGTAACCCCAAAACAATTTCCCTCCATCAAACTCTCAACCCAAGAACTGTCTAACTTATCCAACAACTGGAAATCTCAAAAAAGACCCTACTCCTAAAAATTCAAACCATCTGTTGACCTACCCTAAAAACAAGCAAAACCAAATACATGCAACACCAAAGGCTATAACTGCTGCACAAATAACATCGTTAGCTGTCTCAGTGATTTAAGGGAGAACTTGAGATCAACAGTAAACCCAGAGATCTTGAGTTCAACTCCCACTCGAAGCCTTAAGTACTCATCAAGGTCATTTTTAATTTACTGTCTTACCATTTGGGTTGACAAATGCACCTGCTACTTTACAAAATTTGATGAACCATGTGTTCCAACCTTTTCTAAGAAAATTTGTTCTAGTGTTTTTTGATGACATCATGATATACTCTAAAAGCATGATCACTACACCTCCACTTGAGAGCAGTTTTTAAAGCCATGAAAGAGAATCAGTCATATGCTAAATTTAGCGAGTGTGAAATTACCAAGGAAAGAGTGGAATACCTAGGACATGTCATATCAGCAGAGGGAGTAGCTATGGATTCTTCAAAAGTGGATTGTGTTCTCAACTGGCCCAGACCTACAACTTTGAAGGGCTTAAGAGGATTCCTTGAATTGACAGGCTATTATACAAAATTTATCCAAAACTATGGCACCATGAAAAAAACCTTAACCACTATACTGCAAAAAGACAACTTTGGATGGAATGAAGCAACAAAAAAGAAATATGATCAATTAAAGAGAGCCTTAACCACTGCACCAGTTTTGGCATTACTAGACTTCAACAAACAACTTGTAATTGAAACAAATGCTTCTGGGGGAGGCATTGGAGCTATTCTAATGCAAGAAGGAAGACCATTAGCTTATTTCAGTAAGACTCACAAGGGTTCTCTACTTATGAGAAGGAACTCATGGCAGTTGTAGAAGCAGTTAAGAGATGGTCTTCCTAAGCAGTACTGATCACCAGTCCCTCAAATATTTCTTAGAACAAAAGGTAATCTCATGCTTGCAGCAAAGGTGGTTGAGTAAGCTACTTGGATATGAGTACAACATTAGCTACAAAAGGGGGCAAAGACAACAACAGCTGGTAGCTTATCAAGAAGGATAAACACTGGAAAAGAGGCGACTAATCATAATATTCACGAGCGCATGGATTTTAAAGGAGGGAATTGTCAAGCATGACCTTATTCATTTTCTGTTAGGTTTTCATATCTAGAATATTCTCCAAGTAACCTCACATGCCCATGTGCAGATGGTGTAGGATAAGTAAAGTAGGTGTATGTTAAGCTTTATTTTCCTACAACTAACTTTAGTATAAACATGTAAGCAATGAGTTATTTTCATTTCAAGCTTTATGAACGATTATATGAAATATCTGAGTCTCTTTGAACTCTTCTCCCTTGTCTTTTATTCACCGCCATTCTACCCTATTTCTGCCATTTCTTTCTCCCCAAACTCTATTTCAATCTCTTTCTTCTCTAAATTATCTAAATTATGTGTCTCACTGTTAGGAACTCATCTAGTTCCTAACACTTCCACATACTAATTTTTTCAAAAAAATATATCCCCAAACACTAACTTTTAGTCTTTCAAGTTTAATATTAAAAATCGATCATTGAAATTTCTTTATACCAAGCATGTCATATGTAAACCTTAAAATTCAGAAAAATGAGTCAACAAAACAGTACTACTCTTTTTTAGATGTCATTAACTTCCTTAATATATACTCCCTCCATTTCACATTATAAGATCATTTTGACTTTTTAAAGTAAGTTTGAGATAACTTCAAACTATAAATTGATATGATTCATCAACTACGAAACAATAAATCTTATCTTATAATTTTTAATACTTTTTCGATAGTTTATAATATTTATCACTGCATTGACTAAAAAATAAATGAATGTCAATTTTAAGCTTGAAAATATCTCAAATTGACTTTAAAAGTCAATAATGATCTTATATTTTGCAATGGAAGGAGTATATTCTACAAGCCTCATTTGTAGCTAGAGCTGCAAACGAACCGAACCGTTCGCGAACCCATTCGGTTTGGTTCGAGTTGAACTTCTAATCGAGTCAAGTTCACACAAGGTGTTTTGTTCGTTTGCTCGATCGAACATGTTCACAAACCATGTGGTTTGGTACGCCTGTGTTTGTGAACGGTTCGAGTTCGGTTCAACTTGGTAAGTTCGAGTATGGGTTCGGTTCGATTGTTCAAGTTCGATATAGGTTCGAGGTGTTTGATTTCTTATATATATATATGTTCACTTTAAATTTTTTCTAAAATTCTATATATAAATTGGTTTTGGTTATTTCATATAAATTTTAATGTTCGTCTTATCAATAATGATTAAATTTGTAGTAATTTTCTTTTTTTTATTACTTAAAACATCTTTTCGTGTTTTTAATAATTGATTATAAGTAAATATTTTTATTAAATAATTAATAAATAATAATGTGTACTTCTTCACCTCTAAATTTTAATCAAAATAATTTTAATATTTTAATGATTGTTGGATTATTACAATTTACATCCCTAATAATTTAATAGATTATAAGTTATAACCCATGTCATAAATCACATAAATAAAGTCACTAATCATCCTGCAATGACAATTTGACATTAATTAAAAAAATGATACAATACAGTTGCTTATATTTACACGAGTTATTAAAATTGTCAAAAATCAAGATAGATAATAGAGAAATCAAGTCATCAAAGTATCGAAACTTCACTAATAGTGATAGACATTGTATAATTAGTCAATTACTATTGTATATTAACATCAACTATCAATTATATAATTAAAAATGTAAACTTAAATTTACCAATTTTTGAATTTTTTTAGTCTTACAGTCTTACAGACTTGCGATGTATATGTGAGACAGCGAGAGAGAGTGATTGACTAACTTTGATTTATCATTTACGCAATTAAGTTATCATATTTAGTGTAAAAACTAAAAAATTGTTGAGAAAAGTCCAATTAAACAATATGTCACACTCACAGTACCGTTTGCATGAAATTAAAATAAGTTATTAATTTAAATTAGAATAAGCAATTTTTTATTAAAAAAATGAAACAAAGTCTCTAAATAGCTTTGATCCTTTTATCTTAGAATCGTAGTTAATTTATTTAGTTTTAAACAATATAATTATGAAAATTATAAACTTTTTATAAAGTAATTCTCAAGATTTATTGTATT